>CM076089.1:39295567-39877905 GCA_038088585.1 Chrysina gloriosa
TTAGGCTTCATATAAAATTGCAGTCATCCGACTTTCTAATAAATGGTTTCATTTTTGATTTGAATTTTAATTATATAAGTACTTGCAAAATCAATTAGGAGGTGGATATTTCAGCTAAACTGTCCCATAATGTATTTGTCTATTTTTGATAGATATCACACAGGGTCTTTATTATTAATACATTTGATTTCTTGTTATAAGTAATAATTATTAGATATTGATAATATGAATGTGTGTTATAGTTTTCACAATAATACTAAATGTATCTTAAGAACTCACCCTAAATAAAAATATGCCTTTTCCTTGGCTTTGAGCAACAGGTTTACATATCCATATAGGATCGTGATCGTGATCGTCAGGATTTTTTTGACATTTACCAATCGCTGATAGATTTTTTGAACATTCCGCAGCCAATTTGATATACTCTACAGGAAGATTATATCCATTCGGACTAAAAACATTGTGAATACAGCATAATTTACAAAGCCAATAACCGTGTTAATTACCTAAAGTCGTATATAGGACCATGGACTTTTTTCATACATCGTAAAGCTCTTATTAAATTATCCTTCCGACAAATCCACGATCCTTTAGGTATATGATTAATATACTGAAATGTATAAATATAGTTTATATTATATTAAAGGGTTTTCTATCTACCTGCCAAGTATATAAAGTTTTGTGGTGGCTTGTTGGGAAACCAGATGTTCGCCACCACAAGTTCCACTGTTCATGTCTTTCTGGATGATACTCTTTCCATCCTCTTTCTAAGCAAACCTAAACAACAGAGTATTAATTAATAAGTACGGGAGTAATAAACCCATATCCAATATTGGAACAAATAGTTCTCTTTATGTAGTAGTAATACAACCGTATGAGGAACGAAGCGCTAGGACTGACAGAAGAAGTATATGAAATATAGAATCATGGGGTAGAATCCGTTAGAACACCTAGTAGAAGAAAAGGGCAAAACAAAACGACCAGCGAGAAGTATGTAGAAAAAATGGAAAATTTAAAAAATGAAAGATAGCAACATTGCTACAAATAAATTTATAAATCTCTGGGTCATTCAAGAGCAAGACAATGAAACAGAATGTTGAAAGCTATGAAGAATTATACCAGCTACGTGATCATCGCAAATTCTATAGAAGGCTAAAGAAGATAACAATCAGCAGCGACTTATTACAGTGAAAGAAATTTTACAAGGCCTGAAAATTATAAAAACGACAATGGAGATTTGCCCATAGGCTTCTGTAGGAGAGGTAAGGTTCCAAAGTGTAGATTACTTTCATATATAACAATGATAATAAATTGAACTGCGATAACTATAAGGGAATTAATGTCACTTTCTCTTTGGATAGACAGTATGAATGGTTTTTGAAAACTGGAGAGGAAATTCCGGGGTTTCCTGAATTTCAGTAATGCAGAACTAAATCTTTGTGCTACTACCTAAAATTGACGATATAGGAATTTTATTAACCATTCCACGAATCGAATTAGAACTATGAAGCATAATGTAGGTGAAATCATGAATAATAAAAAGTTTTATCAAGTTTTAAAGTTTTAACATTCAGGAATACGTTTATTTCATATTCATACTTGGACACTACTTTAAACATTTTTTCGAAACGTGTAAAATTCTCAATGTCTTAAGAGCTGTTGAAAATGAAGGTTAGCGTTGTTGCAGTCGTCTTTCAAAATATATCGATGAATCACAGACACATACTCAAATTCGGTCAGTTATGCATCATTAAAATCAATTTACTTGTTTAATCGTATTGATCTTTATAAAGTTCTGAATACTAAATTTATTAAGTAAGTAAGTTTCATTCATAGTTTATTACTTAACAAGCAGTTATGTAACACATCAAGAAACAGAATACATGTATTAGCAAAATGTCAAACTGTCAACAAATATGCCTTAACCACATTATACAGTGGTCCAGAATGATTGACGGTCATGTGACAACTGTATTGTCGTTTTGTTGTCAAAACTTCTTTCCAAGTTCCAAATTAGGATACGTTTCGATGATCAGCACCCTTATCATAGGCGTGCAGATAAAATGCTCACATGTCATTTTAATGGTTCGGCGTTTTCGTGCAGGTTTTAGAGATTATTCCGATCATTTTCACTTGTTTTATCACAAACATTCTTGTTCAAGACTAAAACGGAATATATTATATTTTGGTAGGCTTCCTTACTGAAAATGTTAATCAGTATTAACTCTCAACTTTTAGGTTACGAGGTATTACTTATGCTAACTTATAAATGAAGCTATTTAAATGCTCTTTAGTAATAAGGCCTTTATTTTAGATGCCTGACATACAATACTATAATCATTACATGCCCCGTTGTTTACTATCATTTTTTAGCTATGCCGTTACCTACGCAACGGCAATCTATGATTATATTATACAGTTTTGGCCACCGATTACTTGAAATTCAGTTTTATTCTATGTTTGGGCAGATAAAGTAATTATCTTCGTTACTTTTTTCTTTCATCGTTTTAATTCGCAGTTTTTAAGAATCTGATATAAATTTTGTTTAAAAATCCAATAGTGAGTGACAAAAGGAATAAATTGTCGTCACGCCTATAGAACTTATCGTTAAACGCATGCATCTGAAGCGGCAAATATCATATTAGTATAGAGCGGCACACGTCAATCATTCTGGATCACTGTGTATAAATATGTAACATATATTTGAAGTATAGTAAATACTGAAAGGAGTTTTAATGCGAGATTATGACCAACCTGATTAAGTAGTACCGGAGCTACGTGTGAATCGTTTATTCTAAATATAAACGGGCGTTTTCCTAAACATTCGTCAAACATATTGATGTCATTCTTTTCAGCCGTATATTTCAGATAATCTGTAAAAATAAATTACACCAGTAACAGTAATAAACATAATGAGTGCACCATCAATACACAAGTATTATTTATTTCGATTTATTATACTAAAACTAAAAGGTTAAATTCTGTACAGTTCTGTACCAGTACAATTAGCATTCTGTACGTATCGTTTTGAAAATACATAAAAGTTGGTGTTTTGTCATTCTAATAAATGATTTGTAACATACAAAGTTGTACTGGTACTTCTACAATAAATAACTTTAAATCTTTATAAGTTATTACAATGACTCTCAGTTTTGCAAAAAACTTTGGAAAATATAATATAATCAATTTTGAATTAGTATTAAGCCACATAACGTACCTATAGGTACAAATAAAGGTTACGGCCTTGATATTAAGAACAGTAAGAATAACAATAATACGCATCAGGCGACCATTATTACCCCAAGAACTGAATTCCCGGTAGTCGTTTTCACAGCCTGAGTGTCTCTCAAGTCCGAAAAAGTCGGAGTTTATACCGGAGTGCCATACCAACTGAGCTACTACGGACTCAAAAACAGTAAGAATATTTACCTTCAAAGGCACTGCCATTCCATTGTTAGAACTACATATCGTTGTGAATACATACCGCAAGTTATGAGTCTCTGTCAATAAGTTATTTGGATATTCATAGAAAAGGAAACAAACTTTTATTACTTATGGATATGGAGGGAAAATTTACCAGACAGTTTATTAATAATTGGAATGCTCCCAACAATTACTTAATCTAGGAAATAATTGCCATTCATAGGTGTAGAAATCCCGAATAGAAAGCCTGTAAATAGTAGTAGTCATCAAAATTGAAAAAGACTCTTAATTATTGAAAACATTCACCCTGCTATAATATAACTATAATTACCGCTGAACTAGCTGAACAATCACATACGCATATCGCATGCATATACGACGAAACACCTTTTCGAACAGGTTTCAAGTTGTGCCGATAATTTGTCGGCACAACTTGACTGCAAATGGAAACAACAAAGTAGGTGTGCGCACCCAGTTAACCTATTTCTCCATAAACATACTTATGTTGTACATAGATTTTTGACTAGATATACTAGCACGTATTAAACACTAACCGCCAATGGAGAATCAATATAATAAGTATTTCCTGCCGTTCTCTACTGATCACTAATATATTGAAAATTAAGGATTGATAATGAGACCGTCATTAAAACCATCAACCAACAACCGTATCTCTCTTTTCACCACAAACCCATGAAGAGCACAATTGATACGTTTTCTTTCAACCTCCGATCGCACAGTATGAAGACCAGGCATGCGGCAGGTGGTTGGTGAGCTTATTGGTGGCTGCGCATCTCGCCCTCCACACGCTCTGTCACTGCCGAGTCCAACACGCCATTTCTTGTTAAGTTGCAGTCATGTAAACATGCCTGTCTCTATTGATTCTCCCGCGAAGTATGGATTACGAAGTGTTATTCGTTTCTTGCAGGCAGAAGGGAATAGTGTAGCGGAAATTCATCGAAGAATTAGTCAAGTGTATGGAAACAGCTTTATGAGTGATGGTGTTGTTCGTGAATGGTGTCGAAAGTTTAAAGGTGGCCGAACTGATGTGCATGATGAAGGGGGCCAAGAACGCAAGTCTGTTGCTACAGACGTCCTGGTTCAACAAGTTGACCAAGTGCTTAAGGAAATTCGAAGGTTCACCATAAGTGAATTATCAATGAAATTTCCGAAAGTTTCAAGATATTCCCTGCACTCTATAGTTAGTTGCGCTACAGAAAACTTTGTGCTCGCTGGGTCACAAAGATGCTGACTGACAACCACAAAACTCACCGAATGGCTGCAACTTTGTCGTTTCTTGATCGTTACAATACTGATGGAGATTTTTTGGAATCCATTGTGACAGATGACGAGACATGGGTTCAATATGACACGCCCGTAAAGAAACGATAATCACAACAATGGATGCACACAAATTCTCCAAAGAAACCCACAAAATTAAAACCTTCAACAACCGTAAGGTTATGGCAATTGTCTTTTGGGACCAAAAAGGTGTGTTGCTTGTGAAGTTTATGCAACCGGGGACAACAATTACTGCTGATTCATATTGTGAAACTTTGCGACGCTTACGAAGAGCTATTCAAAATAAAAAAAGAGGCGTGACTTCTGGAATTGTTCTGATCGTCCTCACACTGCTCGTGTAACCCAACGACTCCTTAGGCCATTTCAATGGGACATTTTCGAAAACCCACCATATGGACCCGACCTAGTGCCCAGTGACTACCATCTTTTTCTTGAACTGAAGAAGTGGACTGGGGGCCAGCGCTTTCAAACTTACTAGAAGCCCAAAGAAACCGTCACAACTCACTTCAAATCATTGGCGGTAACATTTTATGAAGAGGCTATTGCAAAGTTTGTTCACAGATATGACAAATGTCTCAATCGTCAATGTGAGTATGTAGAAAAGTAACTTTTATTGTACATTACTTTTGGTAATAAAATCATATTATTATATTCACCCGTCTTTCCTTTATAGCCTATCGGAGGTTGAAAAAAAAACAGTCCTCGTATTATAATATAATATATTATCATTATCAACGTCATTCTCACCATGGGCTATTTTTCAACGATATGGAACATCTTCAAGCTGGTTATGATTCCTAAGCCGTAGAAGGACAGACTTTTTCCATAGAATTACCGCCCCATTAACATCAACAACAACATCAACATTATCCAAGATAGCAGAAACAACGGTATTAAGTCGTCTCCGGGAAAAAATGCTTAACCTTCTTTGAAATGAGCAATATGGGTTTAGGGCTGGCCTGTCGATGGACTACCACATGTTCCGCCTGACAGAGGCCGCTAGATCAACCCTTTACGACGGAAGACGACTGGGGCGGTATTTTTGACTTGACCAACGCTCTAGCACGACGGACTCATCCTGAACATGGTTTGTACCAGAATTAACACTCAGTTAGTCAGAATCGTAAAGTCATATCTAGGGCGACGTTCCTTCTCCGTTCAGGTTGAGAATCATCTTTCTATCTATTCGAGAGTCCTAGTTTCGGCTGAGATCTGGAATAATTGTACGAACTCTAAGTACGACTGCCATGTAAATGTTCTATGTTCTACGGAGCCGAGACCCAGCGATATCGGTGTACGGTGCTTTCGACTGAAAATTGAATGTTACACTTTTCTCCACATTTTGATCTATCTTTCATACAATCATCATGCGTTATTGCTGGTGTAAAGCCGTAAGAGGAAACACTAAATCTAGCTAGAAGAAGTGCAAACCAAAAGATCGCTTGTACCTTAAAGCTAATCGTCTGCTATAGTCCTGGTTATCGAAATATGATCCTTGAAAGATAGAAGTCGCTATTCTGATGTCTGGTTGTTCCTTTTTTGCGCCCCAGTGCTTGTTTGGCAATGTTTATGCCGTTTTTCTAATTGCCCTTGACAAACTATAATCATGGTAGCATGATTTTTGTTAAAGCGGATTTCGAGTTTTTCCGAATGAAAAATATTATTAGCGCGAACCAATAATTCAACTGGTTTCAAAGCCGCTCATTTCACTATAATTCTTACCTCGACATGGTAACAAAGCAAAAACATTTTAAAATAAACTAACAGTTAAAAAATCAAGAAAAAATTCTGACGAACGGTGCAAAGTGACTTAGAAATTACTAGATTAAACATCACTTAATCACCACACAATATTATGCTGAAAAATGATCAAACTTGTATATATAGATATACTTAAATATATTTTTAAAATTCGTGCTTATAGCGGATCTGTTCAATTTATACATTTCTTATTATTTGGCTTCAAATTCCTAAACGCAACGTACTGGCTGACTATACTATAGTTTACCACATTATAATTAAAAACAAAAACTTATACGAATGGTTGATCGTTTATTGTTATGTTTATATTGCATACTTTGTGCTTTGTCGAACAAATTGTTTAACGATTTAAAATTGGAATACTGAAAAGAAACTGTGTGCGGTAATACACACTATTTTAATTACACAACCTCTAACATTAATACATATAACATACAACTATTTTAAACCATATAAACACACTAATGATTCAATTCACATATACTGCATATGCATATTTATGTTAACTCTCAATGTTAGTTATTCTGTACTATATTACTAATCAGTAGAAGCTCCTTTATGCGCAAAATTCATTACTTTTTACATCAATTCAGTATATCGGAATGAATGTCATTATTTTAGTTAAAAACTTTTGAACATAAATTGAGAATATTAAATTTCCCTAATTAAAATTATAGCTACCTGTCTGCATCGAAAATGTTCCATACCCCGCCAACACATCTTTCAAGCTCTCCAATTAACACAATTTTTTAAACAAAAATATGATTTAAAAAGATGCCTATGTATATTTACTCAATTATGCAACGGTAGCTCCTACAAGCCTATGCACTTAAAAGGAACTGTTTAGGAATCGATCACTGCGGAACATAAACAACCTAGCAGTGGGTTACTAAGGTATATGCATTTCAATATTTTCAATAGATATGGTGGGTCCAATACAATTCCGAAAGCTATACCTATTCCTTTATTAGGAGGATTTAAAGGAGGGGTAAGCTATAAAACAACCATTAAACAGAAAGCTATGTGCTTATAGCGTGAGCCAATTTAATAATGCGGAGGAAAATATCTCTAAAATAGATCGAAGTAATTAATATTTTCCGTTGGACAGCCACGATACATTTGCATACTATAAACATGTAGATTTTCAATTGTAGTCGGACATGTCTTTGATACTTAAAAGAATAGTACACTACCTAGCAATTTCTGTTAAAACGTAGTGTATTTCGAGTTCTAAGCTTTCACTTTGCTCAACTCTCTAAGGAGTTAAAGATTTACGAAGGAAAAAGATTTAATCTTTTGTTGAAAATAGATATACAGTGCTAAAAGTAAAAAGTAGAATATGTATGTACCTAACTCTCATTAAATGAATTTTAGACGGATGTTCAATACTTAGGCAGTTTCCAAAGAAAATTGTGTAATGGCTTGCACTGCAAAGACCAATTAGATAATATACCAACCAATGTCACGTAGGGAATCATGCTTTCAGGCTAGTTTCATCCTTATTAGGACTCTTCAGAGCGGTATATGGCATTCTGCGATTAAGAAAGTCATTGCCCATAGGTAGATGTTATAAAAATTGATCATATCAATGTATTTTACCAAATTAGTGGCTCTATCTAATGAACAGAGATATATCGGCATATCCGAGATAAATCATAATTTCGCGACGAAAAACAATAGTACAAGAAACGCATTATTTCAGAGAGTCAATATTACGGATAAATAAAAGTAGAAAGTGAGAGTATTTTACCTGACAATATTAAATGTGAATAAGAGAGTCACAGAACTCATCAAAAGTATATACATGAAAGTGGAAGGAGTAAGAATAAAAATAAAAAGACAAAAATCCGAAATAAAAGAAGCCATAAAACAGGAGAACGGTTTAAGCTTAATATACATGAATAGAATAATAACATTGGGAAGGGAAGGAACACCTAAGAGTAGTAAAATATGAGATCGGTGAATTTGCAGAGCCTTATATACGCGGATTGCATAACACTAATAGGAGAAAGTATAGAGAAAATGCAACAAGTACCAGATAAATGGAATAACGTAATACAAGATATGGCATGGTAATAAACAGAAAGAAAACACAAATAATGGATATAGGTGGCAACGGGGACGAAGAAGTAAAAATTACTTGTAAAGATGTACTGGAAAAGTAACAACAATAGAGTACCTTGGAACAAACAATGCCAGGCATGAAAGAATTGAAATGGAAATACAGTAGTACCCCCGTATCCGCGATTCTATAGCCTGTGAAGCTATCAAACGCCCGCTCACGTACAAGTTAAACGTGTTGGAACCTGCTTAAGCTGTCATGCGCGTTTATCTACTTGAATAAATGCCTTTGTTAATTTTCCGTAGTTTCATTAGAATCATCGAAGAAGCTAGTACTTGTCTGTTATCGTATTTAAAAAATTCGTTCAAATACAAGCAAGTTAATTGTAAAATATTTTTAAATGTGTTCGGAACCGAAAAGAAAACGTGAAGTGCTCAGAATTAATGAAAAATCGAAAATTACTGATATGGTTGGAATAGGAAGAAAGTCTATTGAAGTCGTAGCCAAGATCTATAATAAAAACAAATCTTCAATACGCGAAGTGTTAAAAAAGAAGAAAGAAAATATTCTAGCTAGTTTTTTTTTTTCACTGCAAAAGTTACAGCTACAATACGTAATAAGATGTTAGTTAAAATAGAAAAAGCCTTAAATTTGTGGGTAGAAGACATGACTTTGAAGAAAGCGCCCGGCTTTAAAACAATTAAGGGGAGGTATCGGAGTAAATTTTTAAAAAAATCGATTTTTTTATTTTATTTTCTTGTAGTTTGTACTTCAAAGAATATTGTGTATAAATTTCATGTAGAAATTCGCAATATTGAAGAAGTTGTGGGTTATTCCGCAAAAGACGGCAGAAGGCCAAGCGCGCGGTCGGTTGGATGGGCTTCAGTCTATCGTTTGTACTTTTGAAAAATCGATTTTAACTTCTTTTTTAATGTTCGAAGTACGTAGAATATTGTGTGAACATTTTATGTTGAAATTCCGCAATCGCTAAAATTATACGGAGAATTTACCGAAAGATCGTGCAGCGTCCCAACGGGCGACCGCGTCATTTCCTTACCCATTTTTCAAACGCGATTATAACATAGTTTCCAAAGCCGGTGTCAGATATATCTCGAAAACAGCTCGTCCGATTTTGTCCAAATTTGGACACAATATTCTTCGATAGTTTTTCTCGTTCGCCACGTAGGGGTTTTTCATTTGAATGAACCATTGTCTTTTTATGCAACAAAAAATCGTCGGAAATTGCGAACGAAAAGCGAATGATAAATTAAAGTGGTCACAATTCTGTTAAAAATGAAAATTTCAAAAAATCCTACGATGCGAATACCTTTCTATATTATGTTTCAAGAATCCGTTGCGTTTTCATGTTTCGGCTGAACCGACTGCCCGGAATCCTTGGCTCCACAAATCATGTCAACAAACAACACGTCTGATACTGACCACAATAACGACGCCTCCAGTCAACGAATTTATTTAAAAATTCCTAAACATACCTCAATGTACATATTTTCTAATAAAAGAAACTTGGATCCAATGGAAAAATTTGTTTTTGAGATAAAAATTCCCGAAGTTTACGTGTTTTTCTCGCCGTTTACTCAGGTACCTCCAGGACAGAATGATATGATTAAACTTGGACTTGTTTACCGAACGCGGATTCTCCGTATTTCTCAAAGCAAATTAAAAGGCGTGGGCTTTATTTCGGAAGTGGGAAGATATTTGGAGAAGAAAGGAGTACCATTCAAAGTGCTGTTGATACTAGAAAACGCTTCTGGGCATGCCCGGTTATTATCAATTCCATTTCCAATTATAACACATTGTCTTATTATGTACCTATATATAATGTCTTACTTATTGCATAATTATTATATAAGTTAAATTTTATTTGTGTAACATCATAAGAATAATTATTTCCGGTTTTAATTTTGCTTTATATTTCATATACATAGACGCTCACTAATATACGCAGTTACAACTATCCGCGGAGAACGGCGGAACCAAATCCCTGCGGATACAAAGACCTTACTGCACTCAGAAAATAATATTGAATACGGTAGTGAAACCAATATTAACGTATGGATACGAGACTTCGTTATTAACAGATAATCTTGAGAACAAAGTAATAGCAATAGAGATCAAATATTTGAGAATAACGAGAAAACAAAGAGAGACAACTGTCAAAAACGCGTAAATAAGAAATGATATAAATCAGCGACCCATTAGTGAAATAACACAACTAGGAAACACAAAATAAATGGTTTGGCCGGGTTCAAAGTATGAAAGAAGTTGAAAGTTAGAATTAAACCACTATCAGAAAAGAGGCGGAAAACAATGGATGAAATACCAAAAAATGGCTGCAACTAAAGAGGAGTGAAAAAAATGGAGAAAATCTCTACTTCGGCGGAGGATGTGAAACAAGGCTTACGACTAAGAAGAAAAATTTGTCGTTCAATCGTCGAATTATTTCATACAAAGTTAACAAAACAAAATCTAGGAATACGTGAAATACCATCCTTTTGTCCTTTTCATTTATAAATCGTACCAGTAAATTGCACCGAGACGCAGTTAACGATACAGTCCAAGTAAATTAGTAACAATGCGGCTAAAGTCACGCAAGCAGTGCTGCATGTGGATTTATGGAAAAAGATGTTAATATACAATTCAAGCTTCGATGCGCTTGAATTATTATTATATATTTTTAGTTTATTAATTTTTATTTAAGTAGTTTCATTTTGTCAAAATTGTTTTATTGGAAAATCTTTATGAAATAATTTCTCACACCGCATGACAATGACAAAATAATTATGAAAACTCTAATTTCATAATTTGATAACAGAGTGTAAACCAACTCTGACGTAATACCATTTACGTCACAAAATTTATTAAATCAATAACGATTATTTACTCTCTGCATCAAAACCGTTCCAGATGATGTACTCACGCAATCGGAATGAATTAGTGCGGCGTTGCAATTAAATAAATTAAATGTTCTTACAAGATAGCAAATTCTGCCAACGGCAGCATGATACTACTGTAGCGTGAGTAATCTGTTCCCTTTCATCGCCAACCGTTTTGGAAATTTAACCCTTAACTGCTGATGTGGTGCTTTCCCAGACCCCATCCAACAATTAGGATTGTGTATTTATTTAGGAAATCTGACAAACCGTACTTTCACGCTTGAGAAAAGGGCTTTTTTTGACTACATATCGCGTTCTCGTGATAATAGAACTCTATGGAATCATATAAATTTGCTTGGTTTAAATTCAAACCAAATCAATATTCCCTTCGCTCTAGCGGATCCTGAAAGGATAAACGATTTATTAACAGCATACCCGGTGGTGCAGCTACTAGCATTACCTGGCGGACTCAGACGTCCACAAACTCTAATTCTTTTACTTTCTCCTTGACTGATAACAATGCAATTAACAGCATTATTGATACCGTCAAATCTACTGCCACGGGTTCTGATGGTATCAATATTCGCATGATAAGGCTCTGCTGTCCAACTATCATCCCCTATATAACACATATTTTTAACACGTGTATTCTATACCATGCTTTTCCCGAATGCTGGAAGTTAGCTCTTGTTACGCCAATTTCTAAGAAAGCTGATGTACATGAACTTAAAGATTTGAGACCTATCAGCATCTTACCTACCCTATCAAAAATCTTTGAACACGTTTTAGAACGCCAAATTCGAAAATTTGTATCGAACAGAGGCTTGCTTCCTGACCTTAAGTCGGGCTTTCGGGCTGGTTATGGGTGTGCATCTGCATTACTGTGTTACTGATGAT
The DNA here is from genome assembly GCA_038088585.1 of Chrysina gloriosa. Taxonomy (NCBI): domain Eukaryota; kingdom Metazoa; phylum Arthropoda; class Insecta; order Coleoptera; family Scarabaeidae; genus Chrysina; species Chrysina gloriosa. The sequence continues at coordinate 39,307,907 of CM076089.1, forward strand.
ATCCTCCATGCGTGAGATCAGGGATTAATGACGATTCTTGTGGTTCTCGATTTTTCGAAAGCTTTCGACACCGTCGATCACATGACCCTTTTGAATGTTTTACACGCTAAGGAATTTGGTGGTGAGTCACTGGAGCTGTTGCATAGTTACCTTGTCAATAGATCGCAAGCTGTGAAGCTCAATAATACCATAGCCCGACTGCGGCGAGTGCTGCGGGGAGTTCCCCAGGGCTCCATTTTAAGTCCAACTCTGTTTTCTCTCTATACGTCGTCTCTCGCTCAGCAGCTGCAGCACTCTACTGTCAAATTTATTACTCCTTTAAAGCACCTGAATGGATGGACGCTATGGCTAAAATTAATAGTGATCTCGCCAATATTCATTCTGTCTCCTCTACACTTTCTCTCCATATTAATCCGGCTAAGTGTCAGGCTCTGATCTTTGGAAATACAGAAGTTTGCAATGCCCTGCATAATCTAATTCGCATTAATATTGATGGAACAGACATTCCTCTAGCGCTAAGTGCTAAAAATTTGGGGCTAAGGTTGGATAATACGTTTCGTTATCGAGAGCACATCTCAGGGTGCTTGCGGTCTTCTTATTTGGCCCAGAAGAAAATGTACTCACTCCGCACAGTTCTCAATAGAAATATTAAGAAACAACTGTGCGAGTCGTTTGTTCTCTCACGTCTCACATATTGCTCTGAAGTTTACCATTCATGTTTGGATTATATTACAACTAATCGTATCCAGAAGCTTCAGAATGCATGTTTGAGATATATCTACGGAGTGAGAAAATACGAGCACATCTCTCATAAATTAATCGGTGCAGGCCGGTTAAATATGACGAATAGGAGGGAACTGCAGTGTTTAACTTTTTATCATAAACTGCTTATTTATAAATGTCCACCAAATGTTTATAACAAAATCAGATTTCGGACTGACGTGCATAATATTTCGACTCGGTTTCGTGGTCTTATATCGCCTCCTCCACACAAAACAGCGTTATTCGAGAGATCTTTCACTTTCAATATATATATAGGAAATACAATAACTTACCAACGTTTCTAAAATCGTCTTCAGTTCAGTGTTTCAGAGCTAAACTACGAAATCTGCTGTTTCAGACTCAGAGATGATGGTGGGGTCGATGGGATTGATGTGTGTTCGTTGTAGTTGCAACTCCGGGGGTGCTGGGATTGTTAGGATTGATGTGTGTGACACAGGTGTCATTCTTATGAAAATGTAAACTCTTTTTTCTCTCTCTTTTTCTTTTTCACGAGTTCGTGCAGAATATAGGTTTAGGCTAGCATATAGGCATTTTATTTGTATTTTCTACTTCCTTTGATGTAACAGGGTTGGGCAAGAGCAGATTATTAACTGAGCCACGCCCTGAGATTGTGCAAACTATATAATTGTTATTGTTGTTGTATTTTAATTTTATTTTAACTACATTTGTAGACATGGGTTGCACAATAGACACTTTATTATTATTATTGTTATTATTTTAATTGCACATCTGCCGACGCCCTGAACGTTCTAGGCATGTACAAATAGCATAATTCATTTGCGACGAGAGCGTGCAGTTCGTAACTTGTGGTACATTTTCATAAAGGGCGTGTGTGGTCCTTATTGGTAAGTTCTTCCCGATTTGTCCTCTTTGGAGATCCAAATTATGAAGAAACGGTATTGAAATGGTTTAATGAACAAGAAAGCGATGACGAAGAACAGTCAAAGCAAAGAAGCGAAAGAGAATATAAGTACGAACAGAAGTGGGGCGAAAAAACGAAGAAAGGATGAGTGAAGAAAGCGACAAAGTCAATGGCAAGCCTGCTCCAAAGGAACAGAAGACTTTTACGAGAAAGATCGTTTCATGTGGTCATCAATGCCTATTTCCCGAAGCAAGAAAACACTTGTTAAAAATATTACCGCCTTTATTCCAGGTTTTCGGGATCAGGATGTAGTACCTGGGTATACAGACAATGATACTACACCGAGGCTTAAATTGTTGAAGCAAAGTGTACACTTGCTTGTTATAAATAAATTGGTATATTCGAAGTACAAGAAGAGACACCTTAATATCATTACAGAGCCCTGTGTTTATAAAGGTGACGTGAAGACTACTTATATGTACATATGCGGAGTAGTAACTCAACATAATTGGCGGCATATTTAAAGGTTTGAATATCAACATAAATCTATGAAAAAATTATCATTTCAGTTAGTTGCAGATTACTTCACTCACTGAAAATAAGACATGTAAATGAATGCCTGGAACGAACTACGAACTACTACTACATACTAGTAACATTTAAAAACCACTACCTATATCACCACCAGTAAAGGAAAGGGGTAAAAGAAAACGCTGTGGTATATATCCACGAAGTTCAGAAAGAAAAAAACGAGGAGTGTCAATTCTGTCGCATTCCATATATTGCAGCTGCCAAGTTAAAATTTGTAAATTATGCGCAACGCAGAATTAAATAAAAGTTGCCCTGCTGTGATTTTGTCCGAAGAATTATATTTATGTTATTATTTAAATCGGAACCGTGCCATATCACTTACTTTTTCTAGTACTAACGCATTTCCTTGTTTCTTCCCCGTAGTTGTTTTATTTAGAAGTATATTCTGAACTATACGGTTAAATGAACAGTAAGTTTTGACATACACAATTCATAAGAAAGATTAAAATTTCGGAACAAATAAAGATCTCACTCTGAAGTTGGGGGTCATAAAAACTCCCAGAATTGTTCATCATAAAACTCTAAAATTATGTGTTTCGGATTATCGTTCTTTATGATAATCCATTCTTCGCTTGAAATCACAACACATTAAAAATATTTGAGCATTATGCCACTGCAATCACGCCATTACTCTTTTCTCTTTCTAATAGATTCTGATAAACTCATACATTTCATCTTTTGACTTAACTACTTTAAATAAACGTCTGGGCAAGGGCAAATTCCGGCGATGGTGTATCCTAAGAAGCGTTTTCCTACTCCAGGAGCTCCCCGACTGTGAAAATGAGTGCCTGGGATTCATTTTCTAGGGTAATAACAGGCGAGTGAAGCGTAGTTGCTAACCAGTACTTTAAATTCTTATTATATTGGTATGTACAGTAGATATAAAAGGTTACCTGTATTTGCTAACCTATTTTTAAACCACAAATAAGAATTTCACATTATTGACTACGTCAACTGAGAAATATGTGAAGATTCCTTTCCATGCCAAGACAAGAAAAGATTAAATGTCTTAAGTTACTAGGATGAAAAAGTAGGATAAAACACTTCTTTAACAAAGGTTTTACGAATACTAAAGATCAATAGTTGAGAAAATATCAGACAAATATTATAGTCTTTTATAGACAACATATGCCTCATTTCTGTTTTAATAGACCAGATAGTATCTATTGCTCCAGGTATTGCTCGACATATATAAAGTAAACAAGGCCAGCTTATAAGTACCTATTCTAAAATTAGTAAGTAAAAAATTATAATAAATTAAACTGTAAATGCCTTGACAGCCATGAAAATAGAAACAATTATGGCGATGAATCTATATCAAATCGAAAGTTGGTTTACATGAACCATAACTTATTATATTGAAAAATAATAGGTATATGGTATGAACTAACCGCAACTGCTTTTAGTATAGTTATTCTTAAGTGGCATATAGTGCTTAGTTGATTGTATTCACTCAGTACCGGTCCTACAGTGATCTATCGTCAGTGTTTGACGCAATTTTTGGACCAGACATCATACCCAACACGTGAATCTCATACATCTAGTCACTGAAATTGACAACTTCATTGTGGAAACATTTATTTTTCCAAACAAGTTGTGATTAGAGTTGTTTTTATTATTTATTTTTGCCGTTTTTTTAACATTTATTTTTAACACACAGAACTAAAATATCGGGCAAGGGTTAAGTAACTAGCGTACTACTTAACCCTTGCAACGAAATAGTGTAATTGCCCAAGCACAATAATAATCATAACAGAAATTGTTAATAAGATATATAGACAATGAATTTTTATAGGTACACCAAACAATTTCGCATCCATCCTTAGATTGGCAGAATACAGCAATATAGAATCCAATTGACTGGACGGAGTTTCTTGATGAGCAAAGGGTCGAACTCGAATCTCGTGACCAGCAGAACGAATCATTTTACATGCAGTAGACAATCGGGCAGCCTAAAAAGGATATATTTTTAATTCGATAGAAGAATCTGCAAATAATCTTTTTGGATTTTACAAATTCTTAATATATATAATAAAAGTTCGTACCATTGGAGTTGAATTCGTTAGAAATTCTATTAAGTATAAATAGTTGGTAATATGTATCTACTTTTTTAATTCCAACTAGTTATTGTCTCAGTCCTATTTCAACTACTACTTATTGGATTATAAACAGAAAGTAAAATAGTATATAACAGTACTAGCAAAATTTAGAGGTTTCATTAATCAATTTAAATTCTCACACATATCAATTTTGTTAAAATTATCTGTTGTAGCGGTTTTCTTGCAGTGCTAAGTTTTCTTTAATTGGAGCAGCTGCTTTACACTTTTAAGCCTAAAACGCTCCAGAATTGCAATCCCATCTCTACGAAAATTATGTTTAAATAAGATTCCTTCCCCCATAATTTGTTGTATATATGTTTCATGATATTGACAGTATATTATGTTAGACCAGGGTTTCCCAACATTTTTTGTGTTGAGCCTCTATGGGATATATATATTTCCATGTTCATCAAGTATTTTTTCACATTGTCATGATAAAAAAAAACAAACGCACATCATTTTAACGACATCTATTTCTTACTTACAACTATAATCTAATAAAATAAGTGATACAAATGAACTTTGGTCCTATTTAAAGCTTTGGTATTTGTCCCTAAAAATAACCAGCTGGCCGATCCTAGGTTCAGTTTTTGCTAGAACTATCGTCAAGTTGCTATTGATGACAAGACGATTTCGCTGCTTAGTTTTGATTTTGATGATTCCGAATTAATCTCGCTGTAATATCGGTAAAATTCGTGTCCCAATGCTTGCAAATAAGATTTTACATATATCGGTTTTCAACTCTTCGTCCAATCTTTGATTTTGTATTGTTTCGTCTAGTCGAGAAACAGATTTTATATTTTTAGCAGTCACCTTTTGAGTCCAAAGTTGAAGCTTTGATGAGAGATCCTGAATGTGATCGTAGTTGCTAATCAAAGTGCTGTGTTTGCCGTGAAGCTTCAAGTTTAGCTGATTCAAGGCTTCAAATATGTACATCGTTCAATTAGGCTAACATGTATTGAAATTGTTCATTGTTGAATATTTGCAGAAAATCATCTTTTTCTTTGAATTCAAGAAAGAGGATGACCTCTTCTTTCAAGTCATAAAGGCGTGTCAACATGTTGCCTTTAGACAACCAGCGTACTTCTGCGTGGAAAAGAAGAACTCTGTGATCAGAAATGAGATCCTCGGAAAGTAATGTAAATAATACACTGTTCAAAGCGCTGCTCTTGATGTAGTTCACGACGTTTATAGCCGGGTCTAACGTTTGGCGTAAATTCTGTGGCAATTATGTAAAACCAAAGCTTGTCGATGAATAACACAATGTGTGCTAACCAGGGTGGAATTCTTTTAGAGCGAAGCTCTCTTAGGGAGGTTCTGCGGCTTTTCTTCTTTCATTAGTTCTTTCTCGCTCGCACACACACACACACACACACAAATTTGCGTCTCCCCCGATCAGATGGGGCTCTTATTATTCGGACTCGAATTTACTTCAAATTCAACTTCAATTTATTTACCATCGCTTTAGAAATGAAATACCTTTTCTTTATACATTGTTTATTAAATTATAGAATTTCACCTTTCATTTAAATATGCATCAAATGCGTAAACAGCTTCGTTCTAGTCGGATGTCCCACGACACCTCTCTTTTTCTTTTAGTTTTTGATCGTTCACCATCATTGTAGGGAGCGCCATCTGTACAAAGGCCAATAAGTTTATTCCAATCTAAATCATTTTTTTATGAAGTCAGATATCGAATCAAATACATCGTCAGATTTAATCCCCGCTGTCAAAGATTGGGAGTACCTATAAAACCTTCTTCTTCAATTTTATCTTCTCAGAGCTATCGAGCGTAACGATTAACTGTACATAGTTAACCATGTAGATCCATCGCAACTTATGGCAAAAAATTGCGATGCGATTTACTTTGTTTATAATTTGTGATTTTATATTTGCAGCAATATCATGGATTCTAAGTTTCAGAGTATTATTTGAAAGGGCATATTTTGTTCTGATTTTTCTTTCAGTACACTGGGGTTGATAAATTCTTCGCCGATAGTATGAGGTTTCTTTTCCTTTGCTATCAAAGAAGCTATTTCATATGAATCTTTGAGATGCTGTGACACACGTTTCTGATAACTTTCTCACTTATCCAACATCATGCGCCTAAGTATTTCTGATTTGGAAGAAAAGAACACTTTCTACTTTCTTATCTTAGTAAATTATTGCTGGCTCAAATATCTTTGAAAGCGAGTGGGCTCATTACCCAAAACTTATTTTTCAATGAAGGTAATCCAAATTTAATATAGTTTTCAGAAAAATTTCTTTTTCGCTGCCATTTCTCTACTGCAACAAAGAAAAATAAAAATTAAAAACTTGTCCATTTCATCCAACCAAACAAAACACATCTGCCTAATTATTAAGTTAATAAGCAAATAAAAATTATGACTGAAGTTTTATACAAACTTACCTTTTAATAGCAATAAAAATTACTGTGTATTAAGAATACAACTTTGAAATTTTCGTGAACTTGTATACACTACGAAGTGAATGAATAACATTCGTGCGTGCTCAATTGTTTTCTGAGCCTAACTGATCGTACGATATACAGTAATTCGGAGTCGCAGGCGTAGTGGAAAGTGCGGGTGCAAGTTGAGACTTGTGAAAAGTTGTCGATCTTGAACAATGACCGAATGAATTAATTAGTGGATTTAAGCCGTTACATCGATTTTTCTTTTGAAGACTAAATAAATAAATAAGTAGTCTACGTTTGCTGCTAAATAATCAAATTTCAATTCATGTCATTACTCCAGTACGTCCTTCCATTGTTCTATGCTTCAAATTTGATAATTTTCGCTTACTTTATAGTCCAGTTATTATATAGATTTGGACATGAAAAAATTCCGAGAAAGTCAAATTTTTTATATGTTGTTGGAGGGTGTCAGGAGAGCTTAACCTAGAGTTTTCGGCCGTCTCGACCCCGGGCATCGCCCACCATCTTGGAACAAAGGGGTGAGTTTTTGTTTCGGTCATAACTTTTTACCCCTTCGAGATAGAAAAAAGTCCACCGATTCACAATCCATAGAGGTCGCAAATATCGAAGCTCTTCGTCAACTCTCGCACGAAGTTGTACCGACTCCACAACATTTAATTTGGCTTGAAAATGAAATTGCTCCTTCGTTTTAATCGTGACCACAGCAATAGAACAAGCACCTAAATATGACTCTGTTAAATTCATAGGTATAGACGTCGACCTTTGGTTTTACTTACTGGACTGGCGCAACAAAACACAAACGTCTTCTTCCGCAAACCGGCATGAGGGAACACACAGGCACCTCTGTACTACCCAACTAGTGTAAAGCGCGGAATAACCATCGTGGATAACATATTTTTCCTACACGCCTTCAGCGGTTGCGATACGACGTCATCATTTTTCAATGCTGGGAAATGCAAATTTATAAAAACTTTAGAGAAACATGCGGAGCTGGTGTCATTAGTGGAATTGTACAAAAGGAAGAATGTGAATCCAGACATTTTGACATCGACGGGAGTAAGATTTCTCATCGCTTATGTGGGTGTAAAAAAGAGGAAAAGTCGATCAATTCGGTACGGTACCAGCGCTGTGCAGTGCGGTTGTAACTGTTCGTTTTTATTTTGCATGAGACTCTACACCTATTCTTATTGTTTATGAGGGTTCTCAGGGCGATTCAGATTTCGAAAGAGGCTTATCCATTTATATCAATTAGTTTTGAACAAATGAAATCACATGGGTAATTTGTTAGCCTAGATGAAACAATAATTTTACATAGATCCGGCTAGTGCGAAATTATGACAAAATATATATATATATATATATATATATATATACATATAATTTGACATTACATATGATAACAGATCACTAGAACATACATCTGTTTTATTTACTAAGAACTAAAAATAAACCCGCCTAAGTGCGTTTTATGTTTCGGAAAACTTAACTAGTTTATTCGGTTCGCTTACGTGGTTCTTTTTCCCGTTAATTCTGTGTGACGGATGTACACTTTTTTTAGCGACTCTTATTTCCGTTTTGTTGTTATTGTCCTAACTCTTTTTATACTCGATCACTGTTGCGTTTGACCGTACGTTCACTCCCTTTAACTCCAACTGTCTTCTTCTTTCCATTTACTCTCGAAACAGACCCCCTCCCGCGCTCACTTCTTCTCTTTTCTATGCCACCATTGTTCTCGTAGCACAGGTGTCCTTTCTTTTTACGTCACATAAACTTCTATAAATATGGTTTCCTATTTATACAGTTCCTTCCGAAATTCATACACTTAACAATGTTTCTTAATTTATGATAAAAGACAATATACAGGGACATTTGACCCCTTACACGGTGCAGTGGAGAAACATGCAACAACGCCGCCAGATTCGATGCTCTAAACGACAGTGCATCAGACAATGAAGATGATACCACTTTTGAAAGAAACGTAGTTGAAAATTCTCCACGTCTTCGAGAGTTATGGACAACCCGGGGCATCGAAGAGAAGAAGAATATGAATATTCTCTTTACTGAAAACTAACAGTAATAGGGGAAAAGTCAATAGAACTTAAATTGAAGAGCATCGCAAGAGAAACAAAAAAGTACCAAATAACAATTCTCTATCTCGAAGGGGTAAAAAGTTATGGCAGAAACAAAATCCCATCCCTTTTTTCAAAGCCCGGCGTCCAGATGGTCGGAAACTCAAAATTAAGCTCTCCTAACACGACCCAACAACATGTAAAAAATTTGGCTTTCTCGTAATTTGTTCATTTCTAAGGCCTATTTTTGGATATAATGACTGGACTATTAATTATATTTTCGTTGTATAGACACATTAAATATGTTTTTTTCTGACTGATAACAGGTCTTTAAAATCTGCTTCATTTAAACGTCACGTTGACAAGACAAAATTGTTATTAACACGGTAATTATTTTTATGTGTTCTTGCTGTAATTATCAGTGCTGTGTATCGACGGCCTTTTAATACTTTAATATATTGATGAATTGATCCTCCCTTGATTTACAATTCCTGTAAATAAACAATAAAGCGCTTTGAAATAATTTGCACGCTCAGCTAGTACTACAAGCGATTTTCCAGAAATTCTTTCTTTGCTCAACAGACATATTCGAAAGGTTTGTTTTGTTTCGTAAATGTAACTACTAAATACTAAATGATTTTTACCTGAATAAATGGTGCTGCTGATAAGAGAAACCATAAAGTAATATTTAAAATATTGATACCAATAGCGCAAGTATTCTCTTTATCAATTTTATCCAAATCAAGTAGCCACAGAATTCCAGTAATTCCTCTCGATATGTTTACTAATGTGAATAAACATACAGATGGGGCTAATTTTTCATTAAAAAAGCAAAGCAACTTTTTAAATTCTTCTACGTCCTTTACCCATTCAGTAAGTTGGGTTAAATTCTGAATTAACTTTGCCTTTAAAAATATATGTATGATGTTAGCAATTGTGCTTGTAGACAATAATTAGATATCACAGTAGCTTGTATTACATCGTGCCAAAGAGTAGAAAGAACTAGTAATACTTTCATCACAATGATAATCGGGACAGACCTAAAAAGAGAGCATACTATTACGTTCAACGTGCGATTGAAATACAGTTAAATATTCGAAGTTTGAATACTGGAACATATTCACATACAATATTCATTTTTGTTTAATTGTTTTATGACTAAGAAAACTTACGGATCTGTAATTTTAAATTTTCTTGTCCCGTCCGTCCAAGACAAGACAACATAAAGTAATCAAAAGTAAAGAGTTACTGAAAAACTTGCAGCAAAGTATGACGAAGCCCAAGGTGCTCGAGGCTGCAGAACAAATGAAGTAAATGTGATTAGAGAAACACAGTCCGCTCTCCAAGATCCCGAAAGCTCTTAACCCTCATCAAGGAAACATTATTTACGTAGTAAGTAGAATTAAGACAGTTAAGTTTCCGCGTGAAAGACATAAAACAACATTCCTCAATATTTAACTTTAAGTTATAGTTAGAACACCATCGAAAGATATTCAAGTTTTGCTGAAGGCAGAATACATCATTCCAAGACGCCATTGGATTGTAGATTTTAAGGCAGCAGCTCTTTAGGGAATAAAATGAAACGCAGTGGTCCTAACTTGGAACGTTGCGGGGGCCCCCAAGAAGGACAAAACTCACAAGATTTAAAACCGCTGTAAAAAACATAATTGCATCTATCGGTCAAATAAGAGTGTAACAGCTGACGTAAAGATGGGCTCAATCTGAAAGTAGAAAGCTTTCTAAGCAGGACATCATGATCCATCGTAGCAAAGGCGCGACTAAAATCGGTATAAACCACGTCCAATTGGCCTTGGTTATCCAATCCTTGAGAGATCGATTGTGTTATAGATTTCACATTAGTGACGGTTGATCGGCCACGCATGAAACCACCATGGAGATATAAAAGATTTACTATTCAAATATACTGACGAATAGTTTACGTTTTCGTATACTTTAGCAAAGCTACAGAGAATAGATATGGGTCGATAATTTTTAACACTAGCCCTATCATCTTGAAAACTTGGCTAATTCTTGCGCCGCGCCATCGACAAAAAAATATGCTGTTCTCATAGAGAGATTAATGATGAATGCTAGTGGTTCGGCTAAAGCAAACCTTCGATCACGAACAAGTATGCTTGGAATTAAGTCATCTCCCGCAGTAAGATCGTCCGGAAAAGTTAACAATATGCTAATAAGCTCGCTCTCACTAATAATTGATAAAGTGAAAGGTACATGAGACAATTGAGAATTATTATTAACAGGAGAACTAGGTTGGTATATTGATGAAGATGAATCAGCATATTTACAGTATCGTGCGGTGACTCAATTTGCGTGTGGCGGTAAGTTAAAATACTAGGAATACGCGATGTACCACGTTTATTTCGTATAAAATGAAAGACTTCTTTAGGATTGATACTAATCGAGGATTCTATTTTCTAGGTATAGGATTTATACGAATCAGATATTAGTAATTTGCTCAGATTCCTTACTCTTTCGTCAAAGAAGAATGGATTTTTAGTGGCTAGGCAACGTCGTCTGTAATAATACTTCGATTTGAAGTAACGCTTAATATCGGTAGTAAACCATGCAGGATAACGAGATTTAACAGGAGCCACTATTCTCGAGACAGTTGAATCAATAACTTGATCCAATACACTATAAAATCTGTCAACAGCGTTATTTTTTTAAATTTCTCCAAAAAGACCAGTCTGTATATAATAAATTAGAATACAAGCTTTGGAAGTTGGCTTTACGGAAGTTATATCTTAGATTATTATTAGAAACGAAGTTAGAAGGACCAAGTGGAAAATAAACCGAAACACATAACGGGGGCTGGTAAGGATCCACCGATACAAATGGAGAATTGTCACGTTCGACACAAATATTGTAATCAACATTGGAGAGGACCAAATCAAGTAAACGATTATCACAATTCATTATATTGTTATGTTGATTTAGTTGAAGAGAATTACATAGCCAATAAATGTAGCAGTCTTCGATTTAGCAGGATTATGGTCGATAAAATGTGATAAATTAAAGTCACCAAGTAGAATGGATAGCTTATCATGAAGAAAAACTTCAAGTGATTCACAAGATAATTCAAAATTTGCTCACATATATTTAGGGGTATATAAACTGCACTGATATAGACATAATAATAATAATAATAATAATAATAATAATCTTTAATGTTCAGCAGGTCAAAGCCATTTACGGAACATAAATAGAATATAAAAATAAATACATATGTAAAGAAATAACCCAACAAAAAAATTATTTAATATTAAACAAACATAAAAGAAATACTGCTCAATAGGCTAATACTAAAAATAAAACCTAATCAAAAATATCTGTTACAAGTCTATTAGCATTGCGACACATTACAATAACGGGAGAGCGTTGCAGTATATTTGTCTTCGCAGCAGGTAACTGGAAGGTGCAGCTATACCTGGTCGAAAGCCTGGGCACGTGGAATGGTATTCTGTTCAGGAGAAACTGACAATCAATCCGATTATTCACTAATTTCCACAGAAATCTGAAACACTGGATATTTCTTCTGTCCAACAGCGAAGGCATGGCTACGACGAAGTAACAACTCCTCTTGGCTGGTACCAATTGCGGGATAAACTCCGTGAATTTTAAAAGATAGAAATTTAAGAAAACGTCGGTGTAAACATTTTCGAGTTGAGGTCTAAAGGATAGCTCCGCTTCAAAAGCACTCCCAAATCTTTAAATAGAACTTTCCTTTCAATAGGAAGATCATTAAGCTTATAATGTGAAGGTCTAGTTGACTTAGCACGAGTATAGATAACAAAACAACATTTGTCAATATTTGTTAAGATTTAGAAGTACATTTTAAATTTCCCGCTTCATTATATATTTGAATATTGTTTTTGAAATGCCAATGGCCATGGCCAATCTAAACAAATAACATTTTAATAGTGAAAAACAAATTTGTTATATTAGATATTTTTTGACACACAGTCACATCTACGATTAGTTGTTGCTCATTTTCTAATTGTAACCTTTATTTGTAATTTGTTAAAAGAAAATACAGTCCATTAAAGAATCAGTACACAATTCTTCATAATTATTATTTTGTGGTCCATTCGATCAGGATATTAATCAGCCTAGTAACGTCACACACAGTGAATAAAGGATGAAAGCATCGCATACAGCGAAGATAAGTTGACGCTGGTACTAAGAAAACTTTAAGGAACACATCCATTCAACATTTAATTATTTAACGCAGTCAGCTATTTTGAATCAACCAAGGTAGGTGAACATTAATCCTTTGTTGTCGTACATTACATCCTTTCCTGTCATGTCGCTAGAAATAAATGAGCAAATTCATAGATTTATTCGATTAAGGAAGTCAGCTAAGGGCTCTCTTACAAGAATCACGAATTTTGTAAATAAGTTCAACACAGAAGCAGATAATGTAGAACTAACTGCTAGATGCACACAATTCGACACAATTTGGACAAAATATGATACAAATCAATCAGCATGAGAGGAATTGAACGAAGAAGAATGCACAGAAGATAGAGAATTATTTGAAAATACATATTTGGATGTCAAAGCAAGTATTGAAAGTTTGAAAAATAGAATTACATCAAATAATTTTACATTGTCACATGAATTGGAAAACTGTTCAAACATGAACTCAAATTCAAACACAAACATTCAGATCAAGTTACCAGAAATCAGGTAACCTACATTTGAAATTAATTGGAAATTATGCAGATTGGCACAGTTTTATTGATAGTTTTGATTCAATGATACATGAAAATCCCATAATACCAGCTAGTGAGAAGTTCCACTATCTAAAAATGGCATTATATGGTGAAGCAGCTTCTAATGTGCAAGCCCTCAAACCTACAATTGAGAATTACGAAAATGCACGCAAAATTTTGATAGAAACATATGATAAAAAACAATACATTGTAGACTCACACTTGAATACTTTACTTTCGATATGATGCAATCCAAAACAAAATTTGAAAGGTTTTGTATCGATTATAAAGCAACATATATGTAAGTGGTTTAAAGTCGTTGAAATTAACAGACAACGAATTATGGGAACAAACAATTATATTTTGGATAAAACAACAGCTAGATACGAAATTTAAACGCCAATGGGAACTAGAAAGCGGAAACAAAAAGATGTTACCAAAATTAGAAAGTTTGTTGACATTTTTAGATAACAGATGTTACACAAATGAGTCAGTTAATGTAAGATCTACACAAATAGATAAACGTACATCCAAGTTTCATACCCACATCACCACAAGTAGCAAAACCACTACTAAAACAGCAAATAGTACTAAAGAAGAATGTGGTTTATGTCAACAACCACACCCATTGTTTGCATGTACAAAATTTTTAAGTATGACACCACATCAGAGGTTGGCTTATGTCAAGAGCAACCGCAGATGCTACAATTGTTTAAAGACGATACACATTTCATCTGAATGTACTTCTGGAGGATGCAAAACTTGCTCCAAGAAACACAACAGTCTGTTGCACATAGAAAATAGAAATTGCATTTCACAAGGGAAGAAATCAAAACAAACACCAATTCAATCAGCTGAAACACAGGCAAGTACATCATCAATATCATGTCATTCAACAAAACTAACAGAAAATTCAAGCTATCACACACAAAATATAGTATTGTTGTCTGCAACACTAGTAATGGTTACTGATGGACAAGGAAACAGGAGAGATTTATGGGTTCTCCTTGATTCAGCTTTGCAGTCCAATTTCATTACCAAAGATGCTTGTCAGCAATTAGGACTGAATCCTCAACGGATAAAGTCTACAGTCACAGGATTTGGAAATAATCTTACAACAGTTACTGAGCAAACAGAACTTGTAATATATTCTAAATTCAACAATCACAAAGTCATTTTAAAATGTTTAGTTGTACCACAAACCACTGACAATTTACCCTTAGTGAGCATCCCACGAACACAATTCAAGATACCATCACACATCCAATTAGCAGATCCGAATCTTAATGAGTCAACAAACATTGACATGCTCATAGGAGCAGAAATATTTTTTGAATTACTCTGCATTGGTCAGTTTAAAAACAATAAACATTCAAATACTGCAGAAGAGTTTTACGACGTGGATCTAACGAAGCTATCCAGTAATCGACTGAGTAAGTGGCAACATTTACAAGAAATGAAGCAGCACATATGGAAGAGATGGAAAAGAGAATATCTGTCTACATTGCTTCAAAGAAATAAATGGAACAAGTCAGCAAGTAAGTAAGCAACAAATCGTTTATGTATAGAAGATATTAGAGTGGTCCTAAATTAGACCCTTGTGGCACACCAGATATTGCAATGAATTCATTCGAGTAGAAGCCGTCGTAAGACACATAACAAATTCGAATCTTTTAAATATGACTCCATTAGATTCAGTGCTGAAGGGACAAAACCAAAGACATCAAGTTTAGATAACAATGCTTCATGATTTATGCTTCAATGAGATAGAGTCGTACTATGATCCGGTTGATCTTGCAGCCTGAACAGCTCCGAAAAACAGCATCCTTCCAAGGAGGAGAACAAAGGGTTTCGTAGGTCGATTCGTCGAATTATAAAGCGGCTAAAGAAAAACCCTGTCTGCGCGACTTCTAATCAGATAATTAACATAACCAATTATCGATTACACAAAAAAGAAACTGGAAGAACCTTTGGAGCGTAGGACGTTACCGCATAAATTGCAATCATATGTCCGCTGTCATCTCGGACTTCTTAAGTCATCAAATTCTGCGCCGCGCCGTAGGCACAGATAACTTGACACAATCCTATTGGTCCAAAAGCTTGGAAGCAGCAACGGATTTTACAAGAAATCACAGATACAGTAAAATTTTATTGTGATTATTAATGAATTTATACAACATAAGTGACTATCGTCAAATAAAAGCAAATTTATTGAAACATAATAATATTTATGCATTATTTAACTCGTAAGTTTATTTTCGTTTATATGACCTCCTTTTGCTGTGATAACCGCTGCACAAATTTTAGGCATTCGTCGAAGCAATGTTTCAAGAAAGTCCACGTGAATTTGTTGCCATGCGTTCTGTAAATATTCCCATAGCTGTTGGGTGTTCTGCGGTTGTCGCTGTCTAGCCCTTCGATCAAGCTCATCCCACAAAAGCTCAATGAGGGACAAATCCGGACATTGGCCGATATAAATGAAGCAGTTTATGAATTCTATGTGAAAATCTTCGACATTCTTAAACTGTCTGTGCCTTTGACGCCATCCGAAAAATCTTCGAGATATCCTGTATGGTTCACTACAGATATAAAGAACGAATTATCAATAAAGCAATACTATTACAGAAAATGGAAAATAACTGGTAACATGAATTTTAAGTGTGAGTTTTAGGGGCTATGGAAATCCGTCAAGACTAAGATCTCCACAGCTTACAAAATCTATAATCAAAATATACAACATAAATTATCCCTTGATCCCCGTTTCTTCTGGAATTACATTAGATCAAAGAAATGCTCGAGCAGAATTCTTAGCAAATTTTCTGATTCTAATCAAGAATATAGTACACCAGATAGCATTGTAGATGCTTTCGCGTCTGTTTTCTCAGATGCCTTTGTGCAGAGTGACACAGTTAATGATTTATCCGATTTGCCATCAAACCATCCATTGGTACACATCCGCTTCATCACCACTGATGATGTAGTACGACATACTAAGAGGCTGAAAAATAAACTCTGCTGGTCATAAGAACATACCTTTTTCAGTTGTCAGAGATTGCGCTTCGATGTTTGCTGAACCCTTATGCGTGATTTTCAACAAAGCTCTGCGCACTTGCGTCTTTCCAGATGCCTGGAAGAATGTGTCCGGTCTTCAAAAGAGGTGATGCCAGCAATCCTAAAAACTACAGTCCCATCGCAATTATTTCTGCATTTGCCAAGGTATTCGAGTCTGTGATTTATGAACAAGTCGCATTTCTCACTAAATCCTGTCCTATCAAAATGGATTTACCTCACGCAGATCAACCGTGGCCGAATTGTGCACTATGTCGCAGGTTATAGCTGAGACATTGGATTTGGGTGGACAATTGGACGTAATATACACCGACTTCTCTAGAGCTTTGGACACCATTGACCACAAAATATTGCTTAACACACTAAGCTCGTTCAACATCGATAACGCATTGTTAGCCTTATTTATATCATACACAACAAACCGCGAGAACTACGTTTATTACAATGTTGTTTACCTGTTCATAAATGATCTCATTATATCGATTCAATGCCCTGTCTTGGTTTACGCCGACAACCTCAAAATCTACCATACCGATACTTTCCTATTCGGATGTTGAGCTTCTACAGCAAAATTTAAACTTAACTTTCTCTTGGTGCTCTGAGAACAAGCTCACCCTAAATTTCCAAAAAATTAACTCAGTTTATCATATCAACAACATACCTATCTCTTGCTCGTCTTCCGTCAGAGATTTGGGTGTCACTTTGATTCGGCGAATACAATATGTTCACTGTTTTATGCTCTGGTTATCAGCAGATTGGAATATGCGTCTACGGTCTGGTTTCCGATATACAGTGTTCATTCCAATGCAACAGAACGAATACAGAGACGACTTTTGAAGTATCTGTCGTATGATACAAGCAAGACGATTTTTATCCAATTCAAAATACTGATTACGATGATTTACTAGGAGAACATGGTTTTCAATCAATGGCTCAGCGCAGAATTGACATCAATGCCTCCTATATAAATTTGATTTATAGTAAACTGGATACCCCGGAATTACTGTCAAAACCTAGCTTTCTGGTGCAACGCCTTGAATCAAGATCGGGTGACTTAATCATGGTTCCTACGCCAAGAACAAATATTCTCCCCTTTATTTCATTCCGCTAAGAACTTCAATAGCCAATACAGATAATCTTGTAATCTTTGGAGATATTTTTTTTTGTATTATTTTCTGTAGATATCGATATGTAATTAATACCATCATCACCTTATAACATGTTATTTATTTATATTTTTGCATTCTATAAATTTTCTGTATTATTCATACCACTTCTTTTGTATTGCCCCTTGGATTTATTCTGTTGGATAATAAATAAATGTTATAATAATAATAATTACAGTCGCGTCTCGTTCATTTTGAGGCTCATGTCTTTTGAGTTCTATTTATCTTAACTTGGGAGTCCCGCTTATTTAAGTTCTACGCTCCCTTCCACAATTTCACGCTAGAATCTAGAGTGAGCGTGGAAGAAATAGGAGGGGTGGAAGTGACGCATTTCCAGTTGGCATGGAAACGGTGGCGGTAGTGGGGACCCCTCCCGTGTTCGTTTCGGAACTAAAGATAAACGAGACTCGACTGTACTTGAGAAGGCCAAACAATTAATTTTAGTTCATTTCTTGCTACTTTCTCCTCTAAAAAGTTTTTACAGATTCGAGCCGTTTGTTTGGGGTCATTGTCTTGCTGGAACACAAACGGCTCACCAACAAGACGCCTTCCACACGGAATAGCATGATTTTGCAAAATATCAAAATACTCTTTTTTCCGCATTGTATCACTAATTTTCACTAAATCACCCGTAGTTGTTCCAGCAAAACAACCCCAAACCATAACCACCTCTGTGTTTAACGGACGGCGCTAAACAGGCCCCACTAGCTCTTTCCCCTGTGCTGCCGAGGCATCCCCTTAAACCTGATACCAATAATCGTCTCTTGACGGTAACAACAGTAACATTTGTTCATTATCGTGTATTAACGCGCGATGCGATATCCGGTGCCGTTAGACGTCGATCTCGTTTCGAAGTCGTTATTATAAATCTATCTTCAGCTGCAGAAGTCACCCGTGGCTGCTTCGTCTTCTAACAAGATTTTTCCCTGTCTCTCTTCTCCGGGCCAATGTGTAATGTACACCTTTTCGTGAAACCCCTAACCGTAAAGAAATTTCTCTTTCCATATATCCTTTCGTCACGAAGAGTACAAATAGTACTACAATGTTGGTCAACAGTCTGTGTTTTGGCATTTTTACGTTCAGTACTTTACCAAATTGTTATAATTGCGCACTGAATTCAAAAACTAATTCCGCACAGGAAAACGATAAGACAGTAAGGATAAATATCTTTACCACATGCACTAAACGATTACCGACGTAGTACTAAACCGTTTGACCGAAAGTAATTACTGCAGTGTTCTACCCCATCCCCGTCAAACAACCGTCGTATTCTTGGAAAAGAGCAATAAAATGTATTCGGGTGAAATGTCCCTAAATGTTTTTGAATTTACGGATTATGTGTAACAATTTTAAATTTGCGTAGAATCATTTATAATAAAGATTAACGATTTCACGATATGCCGAACAGTTGTATTATTTTAAAGGAGTTTCACCTTGCTTTCAAACTTATGGATGGTAGTGTATATAGTGTTCGATAAGTTGCAAAAAGAGAATTTAAATTTTTTAAATAAGGTTCTTGCAATTTAAAAAGAAATCAAACATTAAATTTTCACTGTAACAGTACATACGAGGGCGATTTGTAAAGGAGGTTCCGTTTCCGCCTAGTAAACAGAGGAGTGGGGATATCCAGGCGATCGCAGCACTGCGGTGTAGTCTGATGAGGCTGTCAGTGCTAATGAGAATATCCATCGATCATTCTCTCGTGCTATTTTGTTTGTTAAAATGGTTGCTGCAATTGAAAATTCCGTCAAATGTGAACTGCGTGCTGTTATTTGATTTCTGTGTACAAAGAACATGTAAGCTGCTGAGCTTTATCGTAAACTTTATTCTGCTTATGGCGAAAATGTCATCACTGACAGTATGGTTAGAGGATGGTGCCGTACGTCTCGAGAAGGACGAACTAATATCCATGATGAAGAACGGAGTGGAAGGACACCTGTTGTGATTCACAATCACAGAACTGAGTGCCTTTTTTCAGACCGATGGAGAGCTACAGGACGGTGTTATGGCATGACTTAATTCACAGGTGGTAGAGTTCTATGAAGAGGGCATTAGAAAACTGGTTGATCGCTATGACAAATGTATCAACGCTAATGGCAACTATGTAGAAAAATAGCTGAAAGTAGTAGCTTTAAGTTGGATGTAATGTTTTTTCGTTGCCATTTATACTTATCTCATAGATAATTTTTCAAGCAGTACCAGATCAAGTAAATGACAATAATTAAATTAATAGTTATATTCTCAGAACGTTCACAAACGTTTTCGGAACACACATCTATAAGTTGTGTATAATAAAAACCACTTTAGGTATTGGGTTTTTCTTTAATAACACTGGAAAACAGCATGTCTGTTGCATGAGATTTTTTACATGAATCTGAATAGTTTTTCCACGCTGATTTCAAAAATATATGCCGTTTTCATGTAGCTGCTCTAGTTTTGGAGTTATGAAGTGACAGGATTTTTCATTGAAAATGCACATAGTTTAAGTTTAAAAAATTTATTAAATATATTTATTCTGAATAAAATTTCCTTTTTTGGATTTTCTAGAGTGAGATGTTATATGAGTACTATTTTGAATGCTCCAACAATAATCAGCCATCATATGTTCATTCCAGTGCCCCCGATACCTCTCCTCTATTAGTGCGAATATCCTGGTGAAAGCGCTCTCCTTGTTCCTCGCTTAGGTCCCGAGATTTTCAGGAAAATAGTCTAGATGGCTGTGAAGGTAGTGAAGCTTAATACTCATGTTGCATCCAAGCCGCTGGAAGTGTATCAGCAACTGTTCAACGTGCTGAATGTAGCCGTCACATTTCCTATTGCCCAAAAAATTCCTCACTACCCAAACAAACTCTTCCCATGCACATTTCTCGACAGCTGTCATATGGTTGATGAAAATTTTATCATCTATCAACTTCCTGATTTGTGGGCCATCGACAATACCACCTTTGATTTTTCTCACTACTCAATTTTGGAAACACTTTTACAATGTATTTGAAACATTCGCCATCTTTGTTAAGAGCTTTTACGAACTGTTTCATCAACCCCAGTTTTATATGCAAAGGAGGCAATATAATTCGGTCTCTGGATACTAGTGGAACATTAATTACATTTTGCTTACCGGGAATCAAAGCCTCCCTAGAAGGCCAGTCTCTTTTTGTCCAGTGCTCGGCTTTCGCTCGGCTGTCCCATAAGCATAGGAAACAGGGATATTTTGTGTAGTCACTTTGTTGGCCCAGGAGAAAATTACCATTTTCAAATCAACACATAAAACCCAGTTATGTTCCTTGTACTTGATTTTGTCGAGAACTAAAGATATTGTAGGATATTCTTCTTTAACCTTTGTAGAATGAGCAATAGGTAAGGAACCAAGTTTGTTACCATTATGTAAAAGTACACATTTCAAACTTCGTTTTGACGAATCAATGATCAACCGCCACTGATTTGGATTATACTCTTTTAATCCCATTGCATTAATTAGGCCCGGAATATCAGTACAAAACACAAAATTATCTTTTGAGTAAAGAAAGGAAGTAAATCCTTTTCCCTGTTACGGTAGTACGATATCTTCGTTCCTCTGGTCAACAAATTTCTTTCTTTCAATCGGGAAGTTAAAATTTCTGATGCCGTTTTAGAAAGTCCAAGGTCCCTGATTCAGTCATTTAGATCATCTTGATTTAGTGGTCGGGGACTACCGTAGCAATCAAAATCACTGTCGCTACCACTGTCGTCGTTTTCGGTTTGTCCGCTGCACTGGTCTGAATTTTGCGAAGATGTACATGGATGCTGTGGTGCTGATGTGTCACTAATGCTCAAGACTGGTCTTATGGCAGATTTTAAGTTTGGATATATCCACTTAGAGCAATTTTTATGGTTTATTCCTATGATTCTCGTTACACAGAAATAACAGTCGTCATGATGGTTGGATGGTTCACGCCAAATCATAGGAGCTTTGTACTTAAAAGTGGGTCTTTTTTGTTTGCCCACAGTCGCAAAGATTCAACATGTTTTACATACCAAACTTGGTATCCAAGGTTTAGCGTTTGACGGCAACGGAAACCCAAAGTAGTCCAAGTATGCCTTTTTCACAAAGTCCGACACATTTAAACGAAATTTTTGGAACATATATTCTCCACAAATAACACAAAAACAATCAGGATTATTTAAACACGTCCTTCTTGAGG
This sequence comes from Chrysina gloriosa, assembly GCA_038088585.1. Classification (NCBI taxonomy): domain Eukaryota; kingdom Metazoa; phylum Arthropoda; class Insecta; order Coleoptera; family Scarabaeidae; genus Chrysina; species Chrysina gloriosa. The sequence goes on from CM076089.1 coordinate 39,329,897, forward strand.
AAGACATACTGAAATTTATAAAGGAACTAGTTAAGTTACACCGCTATTGATAGAAACTATCGACTACTTATGTAAATTTAAGACGGTACCTGTATCTCACTAACTAGAGCTGCTACAAAAAATGTGAGGTTAGATTTGAAATCAGCGCACCCAAATTAATAAACAACAGTAGAAAAACTTTATGCAACAAAAAAGTGTTATTTTGTTTTTTGTGTAATCAAACGGAACTTCCGTTACGAATCGCCCTAGTATTAACTGTGTGCCTATATTTCGGGCTGTTATAAGTTTTTACCTACTTATATACTACTTATGTTTTTTCAGAATGGCCTTTACTTGTATGGCAAAATTTTATTTGTGTAAGTTTCTAAGGTACGTACGCTCTTGAAAACCATTTGAATTCAATAATTCCTTCTCCCATCATAATAACCACCGAAATGAGAGACAGAGCCATCCATGCAGAACTAATGCCAACAAATATCCATAAAGTTTTAATCAATTTTTTCTGGCTTTGCAGTCCATTCAACAAATTTGATAAAGAAAGGAATACCTACAATTTGAATATATAAGTACCTAAGGTAATTACAATTACTAAATTATTTTGAAGTCCAAAATAATAATAATAATAATGACGTATTTTGAGAGTTAAGATAATATTCTCAGGGAAGGAAATGCAAAGTAATAAAAGCGTATTATCAAATCGTGATGCATAAACTATTGAGTTGAAAATTGCCTAGAATCATTTATAATAAAGATTAACGATTTCACGATATGCCGAACAGTTGTATTATTTTAAAGGAGTTTCACCTTGCTTTCAAACTGATGGATGGTAGAACGTTTGACTCAAGCTGTTCTCATATCTGTTTCCAGGGTATAAATGAAAACCAAAAGTAAGTATGCGTTTCTAAAGACCTACGTATTCATATTTCTCGTATCGAGAACAAACAATACAAAGCCATTGATTGTTTACCGGCTTTATACCCCACTATATGTCAGAAACTTAAGGTACTGTTTAAAATGTGTACAGTTTTTATGCCAGTGTTCACGAATTTATAATATAAATTTTTGGCAACTCCAGTTTCCGTACTTTCATAATGATTAGATAATTGGCTGCAAATAAGACGGTAAGATATAAATAATATTCAAAACCATGGGCAGCAATATTTGTTAGTGCCCATGCCCTTAATATTTAAATAACCACTTCAGATTAGTGTACATATTGGAATCTCAGCAACATTAAATTTACATTTATTTATTTCACAAAAATTCCAAGTATCTATCTATCTTCAATTGCATCTCCAAATATTTCTTGAACGTATAGTGCCAGATGTATATGTATGTATACCGGGCGTCTATTTGAACACTGGCAACGGGCTGTATATTTTTCCCTTAAGAAAGTATCGTAAAATGCTTTAAACCGCTTCATTAATACGGATAGGGAACCAAATGCCATTACAAATATGGCTCCAACCGCACCCCAGCTGCCCAGCCAACTTCGAAATCTTACTATGCAACATCGTTGAACGCAATAACTAGTAAGGTGGTACGTATTATTGTGAACTATTTAATTCTATTAAATAATTGGTATCGATTTATTGCTACTTTTAATTTTTATAACAAAATATTAGGCTTTATTGAATAAACGTAATATATAAAAATATTACACGAAGTTGAATGTTTAAAAAGTGATGAATGTGACCACCTGTTGCTTTTCTGGTTACTAATTTCTCTAAATATTCTTGTTTAATATTATTTCAGACACTTGTACATACGGCGGATGATTGAGGCGGCCAAACCATTATTTTCTAATTAGCTACAGTTTCTTGATCCTCTAGGAACCTTGTACAGATACTTGCCGACTGTTTAAAATCATTATCCCGTTGAAATACAAACGGCTGACCAATAATTTTTCCTCTAGAAGGTAAAACATCATTCTGAACCATCTTGAAAATATGCTTTTTTCTCATTATTCCTTCAATTTTAGTCGAGTCACCGAAACAGCCTCAAACCATTAGCCTTTTATCTCCACCAACAAACATTCTGCATTGGGAATCAAATAACTGAAATCTTGATTCCTTCGTCCATAGAACTCTTTTCTAATCTTTTAAAATCCCATTTTCTTATTCTTTTTCCCAACTCAATCTCTTTTTCTTATGCACAGGTTGTAATGAGCGCCTTTTACCGCCACGCATCTTCTGAACCCAGCTGTTAGTAAACGTATTGCTAACAGTAGTTACACAAACTTTTGTAATTCGTTCTTCATTTAGTTGGTGTCATTTCTGGAACGAAGTCGACAGTTTCTTTTCTTTCTTCGTCGTCCAGTTCGTTTTCTATCTTGAAGTGCGCCTGTTTCGTGCTCAGGTCGTGAGTATAGTGAATCCTTTTGATAATACACCAACTTTTCGTGCAATTATTTGTTGTGAGTAACTTTTTCCCCTTAAAGTTGATATTACCGAACGTTGTTCAATAATTAATTGTTTACCTTTTGGCATTATTAAAAAGATTCGCTAAGATTCGACGTATTATTACATATGAAAAATTAGTTTTGTACAAAACCAGATTTTATACGAATAGAAAGAACAAATTCATTATTTCGAGTACTAAGAGCACACTTTAGAGTTGTTTCTAGAATAAAACCAATGAAAATCTATTAACTTATATATTTATTGCATCAACTGCTTTTATATGGAGAAATATATAATCGGAATTGACAGTTTCTCAAAATTATGTGCAAATTTCTACCTGCTTTCAAACTTTATGAGACTTTATAGACACGAGCGCGCACAAAAACCAGAAACGATTTATACAGTTGTGCATGCCTTCAAACCAATTCTCGAAACATTTTTTCTATTCTGATTCTGGTTTTTGAAGGCTTCGGCAGCTTCTTGAAGTCCACGCATTTCTTGTTTAACATTCGATTATTATATATTTTTATTGCAACAATTCTCCTTGTTATTATCACCATTATCATTACTGCCGCTATCACTATTACTGCTATCGTCTACTGCCGTCATTTTAATTACTATTATGTACCGATATTTTATTATTACAATATCATTATTACAATTAGGATTGTCCGCATTATTGCTACCATTACCATGAACACTATTGTTGTTATAATTATGGATATCATTACTATTATAAGGGTAATTATTATTACTACTACATATGTATCACTATCACCATTGTCATTATTACTCTTACCCTTATAACTGTTTTTATAATTACGTATATCTTTACTATCACAACTGTAATCGTTATTGCTAATATCACAATTACCATTAGTGATGGGAAAACCCGTTCTTTTAAAAGAACAGTTCCAACCGTTCTCGTTATTTTGAAATAACGGTTCCAATATAACAGGTCATCGTTGTTTCGTACTCGACAGTTCTATTTGATAACGCATCATAAAATCAATAAAATATGTCATGCGTACATCGCCTTTGACGGTCTTTGCTTGATTTGATATATAGTTTGTTTTCCCCGACGTTATACTTTCCCATCACTGGTTCTAACATCTTGGTGATTCCCCGAGTTATATGATTGTGTATTGATGATGTAACTGTATCCTACGTACATTAAGTTTTTCGTTAGAAGTTCCTATACAGTTTTCTTTTCTCACGATTCAACGCTAGTTTTTCGTTTTAAATATAACAAAAACATTTAAGTCCGTTTTCATTGTGGACACATCCGTTTTCTACAATCCGTAGCTGATCCATCGAACAACAGCTTTATAGTTAGGAAAGAGGAACAATCATCAAGTAATCACAATTCATTCATCCGGAAGTTTCCCAGGCTAAATAATCATCATGGAGAAATATTTAATAGGAAAGAAGTCGATAATGTGGAATTTCTTCTTCAACCGCGTACGCTGGAGACCGTCCGAAAGGAACCGTTCTTTGCCCAGCGAGATAACAGTTGCAACCGTTCTGGATCGAGAACGGTTCTAAAATAACAGATAGTTCAATAACGACCCATCACTAATTACAATTATCATTATTATTACTATTATTATTATTATTGTAGTTTTGTAATCATTACTATTATAATTACGAATATCAATACTATTATTAGGGATATCATTACAACCATTAACACTATTATAATAATAAACATAGTTGCCGCTATTAATTAAACCACATCTTTTTCGGGTAGGACATACACGCCAACCCCAGAAACTTAAAGTATGGGTAGGTATTCTCGGAGATGCAGTTATCGGTCCCATCTTTATTCAACAAAATTTGTAAGGAGAAGTACATAAGTATTGAGAGTTATTGCAATAAACGGCCGAACCTCCTATTGTACAGGGGATGGAAAACCAGCTAGGTGTGGATGGAAACATGAATTTGCGTGAAAACTTAATTCATTTACAATAAGACGGGACAGTTACTCACTACGTAGTGCCCGTTCATCAGTTTCTATACGACAGATTTCCCCAATTGATTGGCAGAAGAGGTTCCATGAAATGATCAGCAGAATTGCCAGTTTTTACGCCCGTGGGTTATTTCCTCTGGGGGCATTTAGAGTCAGTCGTTTATAAAACCACATTGGAGTCACTTCGGCATCCGCGCAACCGTATCATTTGAGAATGTAAGAACAGTCTTTCAAAATCCGTTATAGTACTGTTCAGAAAAGAGCGTTGTAATATTTGGTATAATTTGTTAGATAAAATGTTTTATTGTACACGAAAAATTAGTCAATAAATAAACCAATTACCTGCCGTTGTTTCATAAAATAAAATACCTCACAATAAACTGTACTCGCTCTTCCTGAATTAGTAATCAGAATCTCTTGCCAGGGTATGGAATCAATGAATTTCATTTTTCAAAAATTTTGTAACGATCTCAAACACGGGGGTTGCTATTTAACATTTTCAAGTCGGGATGGCTGGGGAGCGGTTGGGTGGGGCTGGTACCACATTTGTGAAGGCAGTTTGATTCCTACTTCACCGCTATGTCGATTGATATATCATTAATTTCATGTTTCCGTATAAAAAAACTCCAAATTCAATGTCCGTAATAATGTTAAAAAAATGTGTGTAGTTCACACGCGGTAGTGAAACCTTCAAAAAGTAAACTGCGAGAGAATGAGACGAATGCAGTATATAAAGAGTTGGATATTGATGGCGCTTATCTATATAGGTGTATATAAATCAATTGCTCATCAATATGTTACGGAAAATACTAAAAACGGCATTTTAATTTTCCAAGAGAAAATGTTCCTAGCTGTGAAACATTTAATGTCTTCTGTCTTTTGTCTTTTTCTTTTAGGTGCGTTCAGAAATTTTTCATTTTCATAGTTGTTGTATGAGGTGTAAAAGTGTCAGTTAGTTTTCGAACAAAGAAAATCTGTATATATACATATAAATGGATCGTGGTTTGTTCGGATGCTTAAAACTTGAAAACGACTGAACCTAATTGGAAACTTCCTTCTGCAGGTTTGTTCGTAATTGGTACGCGAAGGTTTAGGAAAAAAGAAAACTTAAAACATTTAAAAAGTAAGAAAAAATTAGAGATTAAACAAATTGACGACGTTTGGTGGGTTAGGTTATGACAGTTGTTATGGTGCGCGCAAAGACAATTAAGGTTATGACATTAATTAAATTAAATATGACAATAATTGTTATCTCATAATAGAAGCAAAATCAGCAATATCCATCACAGTATTATTTACAATGCTGCAAGCGAGAAGATCGAATCTTTCACACGAACGAAAATTCAAAGCTCCGACTATAGATAAAGTCGCAAAATATAGTATATCACAAGGTGCTTCAATGAAGATAATCAACACGAGTGCAACACATTCAGCAAATAGTTTAACAGAAAGTTGTGCTACAACAACACGCGAATCATTTGGTTTACTTTCAATAAAGCAAATGCTTTGCTCCGCCCCTAAATTTGCTCTTTTTTGAACTTTTATTCAACTTAATTAATTTTATCTTAATATAAACAAGTTAATAAAACTCAGGTAATAACTTAAGACAACATTTATTAATTTAGTGGTACCAAGTTCGCCGGGTCAGCTAGTCTATGTATATAAAAATCAATTGCTGTTCGTTTGTCTCGCTAAAACTTGAGAATGGCTGGACCGATTTGGCTAATTTTGATCTTGAAATATTTGTGGAAGTTCAGGGAAGGTTTAAACGGTGAGAAACATAAATAATAAGTAACGGAAAATACTAAAAACAGCAATATAATTTTTCGTTAAGACAGCTGTCGTGGTGCGCGCAAAGATAATTAAGGTTATGACATTTGTGATTGTGCGCGCATGAATAATTGTTATCTCATAATAGAAGCAAAGTCAGCAATATCCATCACAGTCTTATTTACAATGCCGTGAGCGAGAAGATCGAATCTTTCACAACGAAGTCGTAATACAAATAGACTGCGGAATATTGCGAATAAATCCACTGCAGATGAAGAAGATATCGCACGAGAGAAGGGCGCCGTGTTAGTACGGCCCGACTTCGTGCTTCACAAACACAAAAAGAAAGAGAGGCCATACGTGAAACGGCTCGGTTGGCAATGAGAAATCGTCGAGCAAAACACAGAGATCAACAACCTCGAGCTGCAAGAAGGAAGGTTTCAAGTGTTAATTTTTATATCGAAGAGCGTTTCAATACGATTCCACAATTGACTACTGACTACAGCTCGCACCCTTTCGTTAGTATTGGCCCTATGCAGGTTATGTGCGTCGATTGCGGTGCATTGAAGTTCGCTGGAGAAACGCCTGGATTGTGCTGTCTCACGGGAAAGATTAAATTGCCATTGTTGCCTCCCCCACCCGAGCCATTGCATTCATTACTTCGTAGCGAAGCTAAAAATCACGACATTTTCTTTCGAACGCTTAAAGGTACAACGCATGTTTCCAAATGACTTCATTTAGAGCAAATATTATTGAAGAACGCGGATTCAGTCCTACATTCAAGGTAATGTTTGTTAATAAGAGGGTAACCTTTATTTTTGGTAATCATAAATCACTAATTATCACTTCCCTTTCGACTATACTGATACAAGAACAAATTCACCATAGAATTGGATCATTGCAGCCAGTTGAAGATGCACAGCATAAAATTGTTTCAAATTTACTTCATGGTCAATATGGAGGACCAACTTGATCGGCGTCGAACGATTAATAACGCAATGAAAAGAGAAATTCTTCCAGATTTGCAGCAAATACTTCATGAATATCATGCATTGATTCGGTTATTCAAAACTGCGTTCGATCGCATGCCAAGTGTTGACTATAAAGTCGTGATCAGAACAAATAAACGCCCCGCTGGAACACACGAACGACAATTCAACGCTCCGCATATAGATAAAGTCGCAAAATACAGTATATCACAAGGTGCTTCAATGAAGATAATCGACACGAGTGCAGCCCATTCAGCAAATACTTTAACAGAGAGTTACATTCAATAAAGCAAATGCTTTGCTCCCACGTGAATTTGCTCCTTTCTGAACTTTTATTCAACTTAATTAATTTTATCTTAATATAAACAAGTTAAAAGACTCAGGTAATAACTTAAGACAACATTTATTAATTCTAAGGCGGTACGACGTTCGCCGGGTCACCTAGTTTATTATAATATTGGTACCAGTTTCGTAGTACGCAGGCGCGCACACACGTACAAACATACACACAGAACGCTTTGACCAAAGCAAGTGTGATGGGAAAAATCCTCGTTTTAAATAAATTTTATATATTGAAAATAACAATTCCGACCGTTGTTGTTATTTTGAAATAACGGTTGCAAAATAACAGGTTATCGTTCAACAGTTTTGCACGATAACAACATTGTTGTTTCTGAAGATTAATTCATATTATAGGCCGAGTTTTATTTTTATATATTTATCTATATTAGAATAATGTTATTTTGTTCCATATTATATAACGTTTTTTTTTGTTTTTATAAATAATTTTTATATACAATATTGTTCTTTTCTTTTATTTTACATTTCATAATTTCAATGCATACAATTACTGAGAAAATATTTCTATAATAAACGTCCGATTCGATGTTAGCGTCATAATTACCGTCCGAAAGTTATTTTTCTACTGGAGTTGTAACTGTGGTCTTGAGCAGACAGTCGTAACTTAAGTATTAGGCAGTGAAATATAGCGACTATACTTATACGACGCCTTTTCTCTCATACGTATGTATATACAAGATATACAGGTAGACAAGAGTGGCGAAGCTGTTCTATCTCGTTCTTTAGCAGAATAAATCCTATAGATGTATGTTTGTTTCTTTTTATTGTCGCTTTTTTCGTTTCATCGAGTTTCAAATCACTCACAACAGTGCTAAAGAAGTTTTCACTTCAAAAACAGACTTGTTGTGCAATCAATTAATTGACCGCATTTTATATCCACTATGCTAATTTCACGTTGTAACGGTGCTATAATAGAAGAGCATCTTTATAATCAACCAACACTTAACTGTCCTTCAATTTCATTTCTCTAACTACCCACGCATAACAAAAGCTTTATGAAAAACATAAAGTCGAATAATTACTGAAGTGTTTCAATTTAACTAAAATTGGGTAACATCAGTGTTCAAACGTGCCACTTCCTTTGCTTTGTAATTCCTTCTTTGAGAATAACTTCATCGAAAGATGTACGTATTTGAAAATATTCAAACTGATGTAAACACGAATTTATTTGAGTTGATTTTAAACCATAGTTCTTACACTTTTGGTGAATTTGGCCACTTACAACATCTGCACCATGTTGTACAAACCATAGCAGTTAATTTTTGTTTACAAAAATAGCTTGAATATAATCGTTTCAAAGTCAAATCTTACAACAGATATCTATATACTCACCGTTTCCATTAAACTTGGTAGTTGGTCATCGTCTGATGATCGAAATATAAGAAACGCGTAGATATAACCCACAAAGTGTAAAACGTGAGGAATAGTATAACTGAACACTATCGAATCATTGCAAATGCTTTCGTATATATTATGATGTTTTTCAGCGGTGTACCTATTTTCACTTTCTTGAAGAACATATCCAAAACCTCGATCACGCCGGAAGCAAGCCATATATTGAAGCAAGTAACCCATAATCATCAAAACTAACAGTACGAATATATAAAAATAACCACAACAGTCGATAAAAGTAATAGATTCACTTTGGTCATTTGAGAAAGAACGCAGTCCCGTTATACTTAATAAGCGTAGATATGGCTTCAATATTTTCATTTTGCAATACGATAGTGCCGTTGTTACACTAAAATGTGCTAAATTCTCCGAGTCATTTCTTTGAGGACTGGTGTAACCCTAAAACAGTCGACGATAAATAAGTATACACAGAAAGTAAATGAAAAGAAATCCAGAAATGCCACTAGCCAAATTAACTACATCTTGTTTCAAAAATAGGAGTAATTTAGATAATTTAAATTTAGACAGTAATGATAAGCAACTTTTGCAAACTGGTATTTAATGAATCTTCCTACTTTGAAAGAGATTACAGCTTTTGGTTTTGTTAATAAAGAAATATTATAATTACACAGCAAAGATTAATCGAATTTTTAGGATTCATATTTTTCAAAGTATTCCGAACTTCAAACAGGTTGCTTTTACATGACGTCTTAAATACATATATAAAAATGCTGGAAAAATACGAGCAAGACATACTCAGAACAGAATCCTTGTTATACAGTCACTCTCAAAAATGAGCACACATTTTCATTAATTCATATGATATCTATACATTTGTAATTTAGCGACAAAATTCAAAAATAAAATGTAACGTCACCTGTAATAATACCATTCACGTAGTATTAAGCGTATCAAGAAGTATTCACCAAAGTATACCTAACATACATATATAAATCATGGACTTTTTTTTAAGCTATGGGGAATATTCTAATGATTGAGTATTTTAAATTCTTCGTGCACTGGAGTAGTTGCTTGATAAGGAAAAATAAGCTTCGTGCATAAAAATAGATAGACATACTATTCACAGGCAAATTGATACTTCTTCAAGAGATTTAGTTAGGTTGTATCATGACGGACTTTGGTTATGTCCGGTTTTTTGGGGTACAGCCTGTGCTTCTGTTATTGTATTGGTTTTAGCGTCAAGCAAATTTCGCACATACAAGGTCGGGTGTACAGGCTGTACCTCAAAAGACCGGACATAACCAAAGTCCGTGATGGTACAGTCAAATATACGATACTTTTGAATAAAAATCCATAGAATAATAAATAGAACGCAGCCTACAATGCAAAATATTATAAATAAGTTTAAATATGAGAGTACTGTACGAAATGAGTCCTTTCCTAAAAGTGATTCCGCCAGTGTCCCGCTCTTAGGCGACATCGCCCCTAAACAGCAATATCTATTTTTCGTCTTCCGTCTTGGATGAGATCGCCCGTCGCTAAGAAGGACTTTAATAATAGATATACGAGATGCGGCAATTATATAAATAACAAGGCTTTTTTATTTACAAGCGTATAAGCGGTCTAATAAAATTAACAACTCGAAAAACACCTTTGGAACTCCTCTAAAGTTATTTCCTTAATGACCCGAGTTGCGCTCATTTGGATCTTCTCAACTCCGACACGAATCCCTTTGATCTGAAAGAAGTCGCATGGCGCAGGTCAGGACTGTATGGAGTTGATCAAACGTAGTAATGCTTTCCTGGTCAAAAACTCCCGAATAATTAACGCTAAATGCGACACATCGTGATGCAAGCCAATTCCAGGTGAACGCGGACCACTCTCGCTTTCAAACGTTTCAAAACTTCGAGATATATCGTCGAATTGACTGGCTGACCAGTAGGTATAAATTTCGGATGAATCACACATTGGATATCAAAGAAAGCGATAAGCATGGCTTTTATTTTCAACTCTGACATTCTGGCTTTCGTTGGTCGCGGTTGTTCTTCACCCACCCACTGACTACTCCGTCTTAGGAAAGCCCACGATTCATTTCCAGTCGCGATCATTTCTAACCAGTCTTGCCCTTGCGCCTCAATGCGCTGCAGTATTTCTTCGCACACCGCAAAAGGCTGTATTTCTTGGTCGTCGCTGGACAATTTGGGAACAAATCTCGCGCACAGTTTCCTCATCCCTAAATCATCGTGCAACATAATTCGAACTGTTTCTTTATTAATACCGAATGCTGATAGCATGAGAAGCGGTAACCGACGATCGCTGTTCACATACGCACGCAAACACATTGCGATCTGTGTGTTTATTTTCGTGCGCCTTCTCTGACGTGGTCATCAACAGACTCTCGGACAATTTTTAAATAGTTCAGCTATTCCTGAACACGTGCTTTTGATAAATATTCTTCGCCCTAGACGGCTTGAAATTTTCACAAAATTTGAACTGTCTTTTCTCATAATTTCACGAGAAATTTGATATTAACTCGTTGCTCTTTTCTCACGTCACTCGTTTCTTTAACCGAGGGTATTCAATACCACAATCCCAGACGTAAGTACGACACAAGATAGACACCACAGATTAAGACAGTAACCGAAAAGTTTACCGAGTTTTTCTCTATGTAATACCCAACAACTACCATACAACGGTTTCGTTCCTTTTCGTGGCTGTATAGCAGCCAGTAGTGCAAGTAATCTTGCGTTTATTGGTAAAACTATAGATCAGAAGCAATATTTTTAACTTTTAAAAAATTCTACCTCAATATGTATTAGGTATATTTTTATGGTTCAAGAATGACTTTTTTACCATGTGCCGAAGTTGGTATGCCCTATTAACAACAAAACAAAAACAAAATCGATTTCAGAAAGAATATTATGAAAATATGCAGAAACACCACGATCAGTAACAAAAGATTATGTTGTGTCCACAATATCTAAGCAACAAAAACAGGCAATGTACGCTAAATGTTGCAGTAAAATCCTTGCTCTAACAATGTCTTCGCAAACAATAAATTGAATCTCTGTATGAATTGGAAAAGTATTCATATTTCATATGTGATTTCTTTTTGTAAACGATCGACATGGTTTTACTTTCTTGTTGTACGCTTAATTTTAAGAACGACTGTATGTGTATAAAACAAAATTTCATTGCTACGTAATCCATCTTCACTAATACATGCACAAAGTATAACAAACTTACCGAACAACTAATATTATATGTTTCTGATCGTTCTCCATTTGATACGCGATCACTATTTTTGTAGGTCGATTCCAAATCCATTGCTAAGAAACTGAGTTCGTTTGCGAATATGATAGTATGACGTTTCTTTACTTCTTAAATATCACATAGCCATAATCTTTTTGCATAAAATAAGTTGATATCAGTACCTGCCTCCAAAATGATTGAAAGCATTTGGTGCATCCTACAACGTATCATTAACTAAATAAGATGACCTTTCTCGGCTCGATACATATTATGTAGATGCGTATACGTATAACACAAAAATATCATCATATTTATTGCCTGCAGCGTAAACATATTTTTTAATTTTATTTGTGTATGAGAAGGTAAGTTGTTGTGTTGCCTACATATGTATGTATTTCACTTCTCCACTCATCGTTTATATTCATATGTTGGTTTTCAACAGCAGAAAGAATATTTTATGTGGAGGAATCACGTATACCTATTATATAGGTAGATACTATATGAAGAATAATCATAGCCGTTTAATTTATACTTCTATATACGCATAAGCACTTTGTCATTCCGTATATACTTGTGCATCATCCTTTTTCTGAATTTCGCACTACCCTTCTTCATATTATCTCTACAGATAGTCTTACTAACTAGAATAACTTTTATTCGTGCTTTGAAAGAAGTAACAGTATTGGAATTAACGAATTTACATGGTAATGACTACTATAATTGTTGTGTAGCCCTAGTGATAGTAAATTACATCAGTAAATTCCTCACCACCAATTCTAGACACACGTTGACCTGCCAATGGAATTAATAGGGGCGCATCTACCGTTGTCAACATAAATAAGTATCCTAAAATTGATTAATAACTGTTTGGTGAGGAGTAACATACCTGTGAAGGTTTCCACTGTAGATCAATTGATCTCATTCGGCTCCTTGTGGAATAGCGCTACTCGCAATGCGGTCCTGTTCGTAAGATACTTATTAAAATGTACCCGATAATTGTTGAAGGTGGACTGGAAAGTGCTGGAGTAGTTGCAAGGATGATATCAATGCACAAAATTAAGCGCTATTCTGGTGGCCTATTTTATTGTAGAATTTAAGATATTTACCGATATATTTATTCGATACTCCTTTTCTAAGTTAATTGTATTTGGCTACCCCGTAAGAGAAAATATAAGGAGTGTGATCGAGGACGTTAAACAATTCTTGTCTTTATGACAGATGCGTTGGTCCTGTTAAAGTAAGCAAAACGTGTGTAAAATCGCTGCGTATTTTTACCCGAAATTTGAGTTTGTACGGGCTAGGTCAGAGTGTAGAGACTATCAAGAAGCTTTGTGAAAGTGTAGAATGTAAGTGAACATATAAAACGCCCAATAACATGATTTAAAACTTGAAAGATTGAAATAGTAACCTAACATTCTAGGGACGCGCGGTCTCATCGCTTGATGACGATTGACAAAAACTTTCCAGATACAGGTCCGGAATAAAGCCAGCAAAATTCTAACAGAAGAAATAGAAATGAACAAGGATAAAAAACAATGCACTACGACAGTGGGACATCCACGGATGAGAGAAACAAGAAGAAAAACAGAGAAAGTATAAGCCCGTTCGGGGCATGTAAAAAGACCCCGGATATAAAAACATCCACACAGGAAACCAAACTTAATGAAATGAAGAAGATGATGGAAAGATGAAGGAAGAGGTCAGGAAGGTCAAAAGAGGATAAAAGGATTACGTTAGGGAAATCAGAGAACTGAAGAGGGAAAACGGGGCGCTAAAGGAAAGGGTACGGAAATGAAAATGAAGATGGAAAAGATGGAGAGGGACAAGAAGGAGAAGAACATAATTCTGGGAGGAACACCAGACCACAGAGACAACCTAGAAACCGAAGTATGGCAAATAATGGAGAAAATAGGTAGAACAAGCAAGGGGATACGAGACATACTAAGAAGAGGTAAGCCATTCATTATCGCAAAAATTGAAAGTTGGGAAGAAAAAACGAGATTATGGGGATGAAGAGAAAACTAAATGGCACGGATGTATTTGTAGATAGTGACTACTCCCAGGATGAAATAGGAGTGCAAAAAATAATAAAGGAAAGGGCACAGAAAGAAAGGCAACAAAGTATACGGACTCGAACAGAATACCAGAAATTATGGATCAATGACGAACTCCGAAGATGAAACAAGAGACTCCATATACTAGAGCAACAACAGACAGAGGTAACAGGAACAGGAAATCCAAAAACTAGAAACTTGGGACAACCAAACAACTAATCAAATAATGATAACAACGGCGATGAAAAGGAGATGGGAACAAAAGAAAGTGAAACAAATAAAGAGAACAGGGATACAATGGATCTACATCGAAAAACCATTGATAGACATAGAAAGGATGTAGGCTCGAAACATGATGACGACTTGGCAAGATGGAAATAGGCAAATGCAGAAGGATAAAGAAATAATAAAATTATGTCCATGGAATATTACAAGCTTGTGTGGAAAAGAGATGGAAATAGTAGAGGAAATGAAAAGATACAAAATTAATATATGTATTGGGAATTAGTGAAACCAAAAAGGTGGCAGAAGGAAACACGATACGAGTGGGGATTATTATAATTGAAAGTATGAGTCATAATACAATACAATTACAATAACCTTAAAACTGGAAGAGGTGGTAAGCATTTTACAAGTGTATGGTGAGAAAGAGCAGAAAACCTCAGAATTCTATGGGACCCTACAAAGGGTATTTGATGAGTTGCGAGAAGACAGTATGAGTTGAAATTATGGGCTACTGGAATGCGAGAGTGGGTAACGACACAAATAAGGGATTCGGATGTATTGCAGCATGTGGAGAAAAGATGCTAAACAGAAACGGTTGGAAGATAACACAATTTTGTGTGGCAAATGACTTAGAAATTGGAAATACTTTTCGGTATCAATCAGACGAAGATATGTGTACCTTTATAGATGCAGAATGAAGCCTCAAGAGTATAGTCGACTACCTTGTTTTGCCTTGGGAAATGAATAACCTTAAGAATATAAAAACTGAGTAGTTTGCAGAACTCAGTACACAACACAGACTAGTTATAGCGGAAATGACTATAAGAAAGGAAATATATGAAACAGAGAAAGCGTACATGAGGATTAACATCAAGAGAATGAAGGATGGTAAAGTGAAGGAAGAGTACGAAAAAGAAATAGATGATGAATTGAGGAGAATGGAAAAAGAAAGGAATGATTGGAATATAGAAGAAAGATGGAACATCCTAAAAAAATCGATTATTAAAGCAGCTGTGAAAGTATGTGGTATAACGAAGGTAAAAAAATATATAAAAGAACTGAATGGTAGAATATGAAATGAAAAAAATTAGAGGGAAGAAGCAAGCATGGAAGAAACTACTAGAAGTGACTGATGAGAGAAACAGAGTAGAATATGTGGAGAAACTTGACAGAGCAAAGAAGGCTGTAAGGGAAGCAAAAAGTAGAGCTGGGAAGATTTTGGAAAAGAGTTGGAGGAAAACTATAAGACGGACAATAGCAAATTTTGGAACAAGATAAGAAATTTGAGAGGAAAACAGAAGAAAGAAGATTGTGGAATTGAGGATAAAGATGGGAACATAAGGACAGGAACATCGGAGATAACAGGTGTTGTAATATGTCTATCATGGATGATGCGTCTTGCTAGTTAGTTGATTATATTAAATAGTGAGCGGTGGTAGAAAACATAATAATAAAAATGTCATATATAGTAGACAGATCAATAGTTGTATTTAAGAAAGTTATTAAACCTGAAGTAAAGTAAGAAGCTTGTTTTTATTAGTTAACAACACAACATGGTGTCAGGTTAAAGTCCGCGTAAAATAAAAGTAAAGAATAAAATGGCTACGTCTAGTCATATGAATCCAAACGGTGCTGGTGATGCTGGTCCAAGAATGGGAAACAATTCAAAATGGTCGTCGTCGTCCTAACCACTAGTAAAAGGAGGTAATCTAGCGGACAATTGGCAAAAATGGTTAATGCAGTTTAAAATTTACATGAGGCCAAGTGGACTGGAAAATGAAAGCGATCAACGCAAAGTTGCCATTTTCCTACACTACATTGGTCACGAGGCTTTAGATATATTTAATTCCTTCAATCTAAATATGGATTCCTGTACATATAATGATTTAGTTTCCAGATTTGACAGCTATTGTAAGCCTAGGAAGAACCTAACAGTGGAAAGACATAACTTTCTGACAAGAGCCCAAAAGAAAGGGGAAAGTATTGATGAATTCATAACGTCATTGAAAAACCTAAGTTTATCATGTGAGTTGAATCAGCTACGTGAAAGCTTAGTAAAAGACATATTCATTGCTAGATTGGATAGCAATAGTAAAATAATAAAAGAAAGACTTCTGCAAGAGGATGATCTGGATTTAGAGAAAGCCGTACGAATAGCTAAATCAATAGAAATCATGCAAGTGCAAGCTCAACAATTAAATCCAAATAGTGAAGCCCTAATTCATAAAATCAAACAGTCGGAGCAAGTCCAACAGTCAAAGTCATACCAGTCAAATAAAACAGGAGGGCATACGCACAACAAACATTCAAGAAGTCAAAGTCAAGGTATTCATTATGGAAATAAACAGGTCAGTACAAAAAATTGTAAACGATATGGTCAGATTCATCGCAGTCGGTGTCCTGCTGAAGGCGTTATTTGTAAAAACTGTCGTAAAGTTGGAGACTTCGCTAAATACTGTTTTAAAATTCAGAATGCTAATATTGGTGAAGTACAAATTCTCACACAAAAACAGATTTTAATGATCATTTAGACGTAGAACAAGATCTATTTACTATAAGGTCAATAAATTCTGTAAATAATATAAGTAGTAATGCATGGATTCTAGGTATTCAAATTAATAATTCTGTTATAGAATGTCATCTCGATACAGGTGCAGAAACAAATGTAA
The DNA here is from genome assembly GCA_038088585.1 of Chrysina gloriosa. NCBI lineage: Eukaryota > Metazoa > Arthropoda > Insecta > Coleoptera > Scarabaeidae > Chrysina > Chrysina gloriosa. Next base: position 39,346,940 of record CM076089.1, read on the forward strand.
TGTCTTATGAAAAATTTAAAAGTCTAAATATTAAGAATAAAATTAAACCTGCAAATGTTAGGCTGACGTCATTTTCAGATCAAATTGCGGTCAAGGGTAAGTGTATTATCAACTGCATTATCAATAATCAATCTGTCTCTGTCGAATTTATAATTGCTGGAATTGACTGTCAAACAATAATAGGTTTATCCACATGCAATAAACTTGGCCTTATCAAAAGAATTCTTAACTTAAACAAAATGTCGCATGAAAATTTATTAGATTCATACAAAGATGTCTTTCAAGGACTTGGATGTCTGCCTACGGAATGTCATATAACTGTTAATACAGATATTGTACCAAGTGTAGATCCACCGCGTAGAGTTCCATTTGCTATACACAAAAGGTTGAAAATTGAATTAGAGCGCATGGAATCACTTAACGTCATAACAAAAGTAAATGAACCTAGTGAATGGGTTAACTCAATAGTTATAGTTGAGAAAAAGAATAAGTCATTACGTGTTTGCTTGGATCCTCGTAAACTGAATGTGGAAATAAAACGGTGTCATCATCCCCTTCCAACAGTTGAAGAAATTAGATCTAAATTGTCAGGAGCTAAGTTCTTTTCAACTTTGGATGCCCATGCAGGGTTTTGGATGATAAAACTGGATGAACAAAGTGCAAACCTATGTACTTTTAACACACCTTTTGGTAGGTACAAATTTTTACGTCTACCTTATGGTGTTTCCTGCGCACCAGAAATATTTCATAAAAGATGACTGAGATCTTTTCCGATATTCCGGGTGTCTTAATCTATATAGATGACATACTAATTTACAGCGATACAGTTGAAGGTCATAACGAAACACTACAAAAAGTACTAGAAAAAGCTAAGAAAGTTAATTTAAAATTTAATATGGAGAAATGTCATTTTTATTTACCAGAGGTGCAATACCTTGGTCATATTTTCAATTCTTCTGGAATGCGTCCAGATCCACGGAAAATTAATGCTATTCGTCAGCTAGAAATACCAAAGTCAGTGTCCGATATAAAAGATTTTTAGGAATGATAAATTACTTAGGTACGTACCTATATTGATAACTTAGCTGATAAAACTACAAACCTAAGAGGTCTTTTAAGACAAAATACTGCTTTTCACTGGATTGAAGTACATCAGGTGGAATTTGATAATTTAAAAATATAATAAGTAAAAGTCCGATACTTACATATTTTGATCCAAACCGAGTCTTAACCTTATTAGTTCATAGTTCTAAATTTGCGGTCAGAGCAGTCATTTTGCATGATCATAAACCGATTTCATATGCCTCCAAGTCTCTAACCGATTGTCAAGTTAATTATGCACAAATTGAAAAAGAATTGTACGCAATTCAATTCGGATGTTCACGTTTTCATCAATATATATATGGACGTACTGTCAGAGTAGAAACGGATCATAAGCCTCTCGTAACTCTAATCAAAAAACCATTGGCAGGGGTACCTACACGATTACAACGAATGATGCTGAATTTACAGCAATATGATTTAAATGTCATATATACTCCAGGAAAATATCTATATATAGCAGATACTTTAAGTAGAGCACCCGTAGATCCACCAGAAGCAGATAATATTCTGGAGGAGGAGCTTCCCATTCACATGAATTTGGTGGTAAATAATTTAGCAGTAACTCCAGAGAAGTTAAGTGAAATTCAAATAGCTACTGAAAATGATCCTAATCTGCAAATTCTTATTGAATATTGTCAATCTGGTTGGCCAGATACAAAAAGGGAAGTCGAGGACTCTGTGAAACCCTTTTACAATTTTCGTCATGACATACAGCCAATTGACGGGTTAGTTTTTAAAAATAATAAAATATATAAATTAATTATTCCACAAGTACTGAGAAGCAAAATTCTGGAAATTATTCATGAAGGTCATTTAGGTATAGATAGATGCCTTAGACAAGCACGAAATGTAGTATATTGGCCAAATATCAATGTTGATATTAAAAACAAAGTAGAACAATGTACTTCGTGTCTTGCATACAGAAATTCAAGTCCTAGCGAACCATTGTTATCTCATGATCCTGCTACACTTCCCTGGCAAAAACTTGGTATAGATTTTTTTTTTATTTTAACCGAAATACTTATCTATTAGTCGTTGATTACTTTTCTAAGTATTTTGAAGTAGTAGCTGTTAATTCAACAAATGCTAACGAAGTCAAAACTAATTTAAGGTCTATGTTTGCTAATCATGGAATACCTTGTTATAATATCGGATAATGGTCCGCCCTGTAACTCTGAAGAATTCAAATCATTCTTGAGAGAATGGGATATAAATCACCACACATCAAGTCCTAATTATCCAAAAAGCAACGGGCTCGTCGAGCGCACTGTTGCTACGGTCAAAAATCTTTTCAAGAAATGTATGCAATCAGGTACAGACCCTTATATTGCTTTACTACAGTATAGAAATACACAACAAGACAGTGGTTACTCCCCTGCCCAACTACTTATGTCAAGACAATTAAGAACGAAATTACCGATTTCTCATAACGTTTTGAAACCAAAAGTCATTGATTATAACCAATACCTTAAATTTGTGAGGGAGAAAATAGAAAGAGCAAAAATTATCATGACCAACATACAAAACCACTTCCGTCTTTATCTATAGGAGACGACATTCTTTATAAGAAAACGCCTACTTATCCATGGTCACCTGCGTCAGTAGTGCAAATTGGTCCTAAACCAAGATCTTTTTTAGTTGAAACCCCTGAAGGTATTCAGTTTCGTAGAAACCGTCAACATTTATTGAAACCGAGAATAAGTAGAGAAAAATGTACTTTATTATCAGACAACGCTCAAGACAAATCAGTGCCGTCTATAAGTAATAGTTTTCAACCATTTAGCCGAAATCATAAACCTTATAGTCCTGCTTTGGTTGACAGTCAAATTTCCACACGTGCTGGCACATATACCAGAAGTGGCAGAAGAATTGTTAAACCGCGTCGATTTACTTTTAGTGAAAATGACGACAGCACATAATTTTTTAAAAATGTTTGTTTTAATTTCTTTTGAAAGGGGCGTGTTGTAATATGTCTATCATGGATGATGCGTCTTGCTAGTTAGTTGATTATATTAAATAGTGAGCGGTGGTAGAAAACATAATAATAAAAAATGTCATATATAGTAGACAGATCAATAGTAGTATTTAAGAGAGTTATTAAACCTGAAGTAAAGTAAGAAGCTTGTTTTTATTAGTTAACAACACAACAACAGGGACCTGGAAAGAATATTTCGAAGATAAGTTTAGACAGGAAGAAATACTAGATGTAGAACAAATGGAAGAAACACGGGAAGAAGCGGAGGAACTGGAAGGAATCATAATGGAGGAAGTAGAAGACTTGGCTACTCCAAGTGTGTAAAGAAGCATGGGACTATGAAAAATACCGGAAGATTGGAAAAAGAACACAATATTATCCATCTATAACTAAGGAAAGAATAAACTAGTTTTACAATATATACAAGAATGATCGAAAAGAGAGGGAGGAAAGGATAGAAACGAAGCTAGACGATGAATATGCAGCATTTAGGGTAAACCAGTAAATAAATGATAACACACACATAGTATGAAACATTACAGAAAGACAGTTTCGGAAAGACGAGGACCTATATCTAATATCTGTTGACCTAAAGGTAGCATTCGATTCAATAAGCAGGTAAATAATCTGGAATACTCTGAATAAATATAAGATACCGGAAAGACTAATAAAAGTGATCAAGTCTGTATATGAAAAGGCTCAAGTTAGAGTGAAAGAAAGAAATTCGGAAGTTTTTAAATGAGAGGAAGGTATCAAACAAGGAGATGATCTAAGCCTACTCTTGTTTATTACAGTAATGGACATGCTAATCAAAAATGCAAGAGAGCAAACGAGTAAGTACCAGCGCACAGTTGGGTATAAGATACCAATAGGAATTAACTCACTACTGTATGCAGATACCATCATCCTCATGGCTGAAACGAGAGACAAATTACAAACACTGCCCATATGTTCGGTAAAGGAGATCGAAAAGGTTAAAGATGGAAATTAACATAGATAAGACAAAATATATGATAATAAATCGAAAAAAGAAGGAGAAGGAAACTAAGCATATAACAACAAACAACCGACAAATAGAACAGGTGTCTTCAGTCGAATGCCTTGGAAATGTAATATCAGGTGACGGCAAAATAGATCTGGAGATAAATAAGAAAATGAAGAAAGCAACTAAAGTCTACCGCGCACTCAATAAAACCATATCCGGGAAAAAGGAAACCAGTAGGGAGATAAAAACCAGGGTGTATAATTCAATTGCAAGTCAAATAATGTTGTATGAAGCGGAATCGTGGACGATGCAAACGAAATACAAATCGTTTATAAATGCAGTGGAAATGAGATATTTAAGGAGGATAGCTGGGGTAACTAAAATCGACAGGTGTAGAAATGAACGCACTAGGGCAAAACTCCGACAGGAGCCAATACTCAGGACAATTGAAAATAAACAGCTAAGGTGGCACGAACACATAGGGCGACTAGACCAAGAAGGTATGCTAAAAAAGATTAACGAGGCGGGATTGGGAAGAAATAGAAGAAGCGGAAGACGGAGGAAGACATGGATGGACCAGAACCGCGGGATAGGGGAAAAAAGAGGCAAAGAAATGAGGAGTATGTAGGCACTAAAGCATAAAAGGAAAGAATGGAAAATATGGCTAAAAGAGAGCGGTACTCCAAATGCGACGCCCTGAATAGGCAGAAGGATAAGGTGAAAGAAGAAGTTCATATGTTATTGATGGCAAACTTCCACTCTGAAACGACGAGAAGCCACATTGTGCATAATCAGTTTACGAAAATAGGGCTCGCATTTCTGATATAATTAGTCAGACATAACCCCGATTTTCTAGCGTGACATGCAACAAATATAGGCATCGAGGACAACTAACTGTTGTGACACACCGTTCCCTACTCTTCACGTATAACGTTATCGATTTAACGCCTAATGTGTTTTTCTTTCTATATGGTTAGGTAATAAGCTATAGTAATATATCTCATACTTACGTACATATATATTGCTTTAGATCTCCGAAAAGACACCGTTTCGCTAGCATCAGTAAAGCATAAAAGTTGCAATTTGCAGTTCATGAATATAATTGGAGGTGATTTACTTATTTAACATGAATCCAATACTAATTTATAAGACAAGAGCATAAGATCATATAATTTTACAAAAGATTCTTTTATATCAGCTTATGATGTCTTAAATAATATCTTACTAGTGCCATTGCACTTGTGCCCGTTTAATTAAATAAATAAAAATAAATAAACATATACCAGGTCTAGTAGTATGAAACCGGATTTTTTTGTAAAAATAAAACGATTGTTATTCAAAAGTGATAAAAATATTGTATTCAAAATAACTTCCAGTGGATTGTACACATTTTCCCCACCTCTCCGGCAATTTATGGATGCCTTGCCAAAAAAACTTTTCTTCTTTCGAAACGAACCAATTATCAAGCCATTTTTGTACATTTTCGTACGAATTAAAGCGTTGGTTAGCGAGAGCGTGACCCATCGATGCGAATAAGTGGTAGTCGGATGGAGCCAAGTCTGGGGAATAAGCCGCATGCGGTAGTAATTCCCAATTGAACGATTCAATTATTTCCCTGACCGGTTTTGCTGTATGAGATGGGGCGTTATCATGCAGCAAAATCACTTTGTGCTGCCTTTTTGCATATTCCGGTCGCTTTTCAGTTATTGCTCGGCTTAAATTTATCATTTGCTGTTGGTAGCGTTGAGTGTTGACGGTTTGACCAGGTTTCAGCAGCTCATAATAAATAACACTCTTTTGGTCCCACCAAATACAGAGCATCGTCTTCTTTCCAAAGCGATTCGATCTTGCAGTTGATGTCGATGGTTCGGTTGGATTCAGCCATGATCTACGACGCTTAGGATTTTCAAAATAAATCCATTTTTCATCACCTGTCACGATTCGATGGAGAAATGATTTTCTATTGAACCGGTTAAGCAGCATTTCACAGGTGGCTCTTCGGTTTTCTTGCTGTCTTTCGTTCAATTCATGCGGAACCCATTTTCCCACTTTTTGAATTTTTCCCATAGCTTTTAAACGATTGCAGATAGCTTTCTGCGATACATTTAATTGATCCGCGAGTTCTTGTTGAGTTTGAGCATTGTCTTCATCCAATAAGGCCTGTAACTCTTTGTCTTCAAACTTTTTGGTGGTTTTCCACGTTCTTTGTTACTAACCTCAAAATCACCACCTTCGAATATTTTGAACCACTCGAAGCACTGTGTTTTACCGAGAGCATGTTCACCGTATGCTTCGACAAGCATTCTATGCGACTCTGCAGCAGTTTTCTTTACATGGTAACAAAAATTAATGCTGTCCGCAAATTGTAGTTATTAGGCTCGAAACTTGACATGTTTGAGGTTACAAAAAAATATACTAGTGTACGGAACGTGGGTTAATGTTTGTTGACACTCTTCGTGAGGAATTAGAAGACGATGGCTATGTAACAGGGGTCTTATGGTGATTAAACTGAACGCTGGCACCATCTATAGGGAAATTCTGGTTTCATACTACTAGACCTGCTATACATCGCATTTTTATTTTACTATTTACTTATTTATTCCCATTATTTTAATTTAAACCTGTAAGAACTAAACGTTTTGCGGTTAAGTGCTTTATAAATGATGGCGCCAAATCAAAGTAGTTTCTCTTCCAGAACTGGTAAGGCGCTACTTCTGGTACATGTTGACATAGTGTCGGTTAGCTTAAGCAGGCAGTTTCCGAGTTCACAGTTAACAGACGGCACCACACCCGAAAAAAGGCACTAATTTGGAAGATAAATTTGGAAAATGAATCACTTTTTAATAAAATCATTACCAAACCGAAAGTGAAAGAAATGAACTAGGGTATTATTAATCTGAAATATGTTGTATATTTTGAGAAAACATGTTCCAAACATTGCAAATTAAAATAAAATGGTAAAATCAAATACAATATATTGCAAAACCTTGCTGTGATATTCTACATATGAAATTTGTAGGAATATGTACAATTCGGTATGCATAAATAATAATTTGTATCCGCAAAGTGAACGTAGGAAAAGTAGTTGATTTCTGAGCTCTCAAAACTTTGGTAAAAGTATAGCAATTGTCCCATAGATGGCAAAATATATTATTATAATAGAAAATTCCAACGAAAAAGCTTCAACTTTTGATGCAAGAGCATTTTCCTTTTGCTTTTAACTTGGCGTCAACTCCCAAAAGTTCTATGTAAGAAGTAATTAAATAAAATAAAAATAGATATTTTTCTTTTTAGACCAACAGCAGTTCACAATAGGATTGGGACTAAAGAATATTGGAGCCACGCACAAAATTACAAAATCTCAATCAACACATGTATATCTACAAAAGGATATAAAACAAAGAAAAAATAGATATGTATTTTAATATTTTAAATTTAGGTTAATTTCCAAGTACTGGGTGAGACATCTATTGATAAGTAGCAGAACCCACTTTTTCCTCTCCAAAAATTAAATTCCCACCATAAAAATCGCCTCCTTAAAGATCCATAGGATCATTGATCAATGATCTATAACACATTCATAACAAATCAGTAACAAATAACATATATGTAGGGTATATACAAAAGAATAAAAGCCATGCTGTCAAACGTGTTTTCAGTGTACATCTATGTGAATTTATTTTGTTGTAAGCGCTTCATCCTATCTGGCAACCAAATCTTTATTTCGGCCCCAGAAGTCGGCGAACCTCTGTGTAGTTCTACACTCTGTAATAGGTACAGTTGCTCAATTTGCGCCAGCAGTACTACAACTACAACTATCATAATAGAATAAATTATACATAATACTTTCAACGTATAGTATGAAGCCATCTCAATTCGTATAGCGCAATGTTGCCATTCTAGTTCTACTGTTCAGCAACTGTAGTTAAAAGGCGTTTGAATCAAAAGTTTAATTCAACAGAAAACTTCCTCAAGGTATGTCGTTTTAAGTTATATATACACTCCGACTCGAGTCAGTAACATCTGAAAAGCTTGGCAAAAGAATAACAAGTCAAAAGTCATAATTCCACTTACGTCAGCGCCAGACGAAGCTCTGTCAGTAACGATTCAAGCGAACGACAGCAAACACCCCTTACTTGTGCATGGACGGACAGCAAAAACATTACGTTACTATCCCCGTTTTCAACTGATCTGATGAATTTGAAATTGTTGATAAAATGGAGTCCGGTCCTGGAGTGTTTGACGGTGTGAGTGTTGTCGGTCGGCTCCGTGTTTATACTAGTGATGGGTCGTTATTGAACTATCTGTTATTTCAGAACCGTTCTCGATCCAGAACGGTTGCAACTGTTATCTCGTTGGGCAAAGAACGGTTCCTTTCGGACGGTCTCCAGCGTACGCGGTTGAAGAACAAATTCTACATCATCGACTTCTTTCCTGTTAAATATTTCTCCATGATGATTATTTTGCCTGGGAAACTTCCGGATGAATAAATTGTGATTACTTGCTGATTGTTCCTATTTCCTAACTATAAAACTGTTGTTCGATGGATCAGCCACGGATTGTAGCAAAGGGATGTGTCCACAATGAAAACGGATTTAAATGTTTTTGTTATATTTAAAACGAAAAGCTAGCGTTGAATCGTGAGAAAAGAAAACTATATAGCAACTTCTAACGAAAAACTTATTGTAGGTAGGATACAGTTACATCATCAATACACAATCATATAACTCGGGGAATCACCAAAATGTTAGAACTAGTGATGGGAAAGTATAACGTCGGGGAAAAACAAACTATATATCAAATCAAGCAAAGGCCGTCAAAGGCGATGTACGCATGACATATTTTATTGATTTTATGATGCGTTATCAAATAGAACTGTGGAGTACGAAACAACGATGACCTGTTATATTGGAACCGTTATTTCAAAATAACGAGAACGGTTGGAACTGTTCTTTTAAAAGAACGAGTTTTCCCATCACTAGTTTATACCCAAGTTTTTGGAGGATTATGATCTTTTAATTGGTAACACAGTGATTAATACAAAAACTAAGTGAAAGTGATTATCTGGGAATCAAAATAAGAGGTAAAATTAAACAATTTATTCCAATATCATTGATAAAAGCCAGACTTCCGACGGGTCGACCGGGGCTCGACTTTTTGCGCGGTGATAAGAAAAGAAAACAGAAAACTACATATCCGTAGAGACCAGGGGCGGATTGGGAAATTATATATATCATGGATACAGAAGAATACAGCTCAGAAGATAGGAAAACAAAAGGAAAAAGAGAAGAGGACGAAGAGAACAGCGAAAATATTTTCAAGAAAAGTAAAAAAATAATAAGATCGCCTATGAAGTCCCAGAAAAAGCTGGAAGAAAACAATGGAGTAATGATGAAGATGATTGAGGAAATGGGAGCGAAGATGAACGATTTATCAATAGAAATAAAAGAGATGCGGGAAGAACAGAGAGAATATAGAAAAGAAATGTCAGAATTAAGAAAAGAAAATGTGGAAATCAAAAGGGAAAATAAATTCATTAAGGGGGTAGTAATGGAGATGGAACACAGATTAGAACGAGTAGAGAATGAGAAGACGGAATAATGTAGTGATTCAGGGTCGAAAAATAGATACAGAAGATAGGGAAAAACTAAAAAACACAATGGAAAATCTTATAAATAAAGAGTTATCGATAAGAGTACAGATACAACAAGCCATAAAACTAGGTGAGAAAACCTGTCTAGTTCAATTAGGCAGGACAGAGGATAAGGCAGAGATAATGAAAAACAAGAAGAAACTAAGAACAAAAATAGGAGAAAGGCTTTTTATTAACGATAATCTATCTAAACGGGATAGGAAGATACAGGAACAAATTAGATTCAGAGCTAAAACCGATAGGGAAAACGGAAAACAAACAAAAATTGGGTTCCGGAAATTGTTGATCGGAAATGAAGAATGGAGATGGGACAGGGAGAAGGATATTTGATACAGATACAGAGATTCAAAAACTAGAAGACGTGAACGAGCAAGGAAACGAGAAGACGTGCCTGACAATGAAGACGGATACGGAACAAAACACGAACGCGACTTGGGAAAATGGAAATAAGCAAACGCAAAAAGATAAAGAAACAATAAAACTGGGTACATGGAATATTACGAGTATATATGGAAAAGAGGTGGAAATAGTAGAGGAAATGAAAAGATGCAAAATTGATATATTGGGAATTAGTGAAACCAAGAAGATGGGGGAGAGAAATAAGACACTTGCTAGCTACTATAAGATGTACTTTTCTGGAGTGAAGGTAGGAGAAAGAGCAAAGGAGCGGGTGGGGATTATAGTTAGTGAAAGGATGAGTCATAAGGTCATAAAGATGCAGCCGATAAATCCTAGATAAATAGCAATAAGCTTAAAATTGGAAGAAGTAGTAAGCATCCTGCAGGTGTATGGCCCAGTTGATGGTACGGAAGAGCAGAAAACCTCGGAATTCTATGAAACCCTACAAAGGATATTGGATGAGTTGCGGGAAGATAGTATGAAGGTAATAATTATGGGTGACTGGAATAGTAGAGTGGGTAATGATACAAATAAGGGACTGGGACTTTGGAGCATATGGAGAAGAAAAGTTAAACAGAAGTGGTTGGAGAATGATTGATTTTTGCATACCTAATGATCTTCTAATGGGGAACGATTTCTGGGACCAACCACCGGAAGAGAGATACACCGTTGTCACGGAGGAGAGAAATGCGAGGAGTATAGTAGACTACATAGTCTACACCCAAAGTATGAAAATCAATATACGAAACATAAATACACAAAAAGAAGCTGAAATGGGAACTCAACACAGATTGCTAACGGCAGAACTCCATGAACAAATTAACACAGAACAACAAATGGCCGAGTATCATAAAATAGCAATCAGCAAATTAAGAAACGAGAAGAAAAGAGCAGAATATCAACAGAAAACGAACGATTTACTAGAGAGACATGACAAGGAAGGAATGACACTGGAAGAGACGTGGAGAATTTTCAAGGAAACTATTTGTAATTCTGCAATAGAAGTATGTGGTCAATTCAGATACAGGAAAAAACCAGAAAAGAACAAGATGGTGGATTAAGGAAATACAAAAGAAAGTCAAAAAGAAAAAAGCTGCGTGGAGAAAATACGTTTTAACAAAGGGAACAGCAATACAAAGGACAATATGTTAAAATAAGAAACGAAGTTAAGAAGAGAATCAAAGAAGCGAAGAAGAAAATCTGGGAAGATTTTCGAAATGAGATAAATAAGGAATATAAAATAAATAATAGGAAATTTTGGAACCTAATAAGATCAATGAATGGAAAGAAAAAGAAAGAAATAAGACCAATTAGGAATACCGCGAATGAACTAAAAACAGAAACTGAAGATATACTTGAAATATGGAAAAATTCTTCACGAAAAAATTCACAGATGTAGGAGATCATACAGATTTATTGCCAGAATCAGGAACACGAAATGAATATAATGAAGAACTTGAAGAGATAGATATGGAAGAGGTAGAGAATGCCCTAAAAAGAATAAAAACAGGAAAAGCCTGCGGTGCGGATAATATAGAATCGGAGATGGTACAATGGCTCGGACAGGTGGGAAAAGAGTGGATCCTTGACATATTTTGTAAGGCATGGCGAACGAACACAATTCCTGCGAATTGGGAAAATAACCTCATCACTCCCATATATAAGAAAGGCGATCAAAGTCAGTGCGAAAACTATAGGGCAATATGCCTATCGCCAGTATGTTTTAAGGTCTATACCAAAATAATAGCGGAACGACATTTAGTAGGAGACAAACTGGGAGAAGAACAAGCAACCTATAGAAAAGGGCAACAAACGAACGATAATATCCACATAATTAAAAACACCCTAGAACGTAAAATTAAGACAGGGGAGGAAATCTCCTTCAATTTCATAGACTTGTGAGCAGCCTTAGATACAGTAGATAGGGGGATTATAGATACCTGTCTAGAGAAACTAGAGGTTCCAAGAAAAATGCGCCAAATAATCAATAGTCTATATTGTCAGGTTAGGGGGATAGTACAAGTGACTGGAAAAAGGTCAGCAGATTTTGAAATGCAAGTGGGAATAAAACAAGGAGACAGCTGAAGTCCATTAATATTTATTATAGTAATGGACAGAATCCTGCAAAATACGAGGAAACGCACCGAAACTGTGAAGACACTGATAGGATATAACAGACTGGAACCTGTAGCTGTGGATGCATTACTGTACGCCGATGATCTGGCACTAATAGCTGACAGTTATGTGAAAATGGAAAAATTAACAAACGGACAGAAGAAATAGAAAATGCATTACTGTACGATGAAGATGGAAATAAACGTAGAAAAAAGCAAACTAATGGTGATAAATAATAAAGAGCCAACCAGTAATTTAATAATTAAAATAAACGATAAACAAGAAGAAATTGTCGACGCATACGAATATTTAGGTACTATTATATCGAAGGATGGAAATCAAACCATCTTTGGAAAAAAGAAATAGAACCCAAGATCAAACAGATAGTATACAATGCAGTAGTAGCCCCCACAATAATGTACGCAAGTGAATCCTGGACAATACAGCAAAAACACGAAAGCAAAATAACAGCTATGGAAATGAAATTTTTGAGAAAGATCGTGGGGAAAACAAAAATGGACAGAATAGAAAACGAACAGATATGGAATGTGATAAATCAAGAAGATATACTAAAAAGAATTGAAAAATGTCAACTGAATTGGTACGGCCACATAATTAGAATGGAACAAAAGAGTTTAACAAAGAAAATAATAGAAGCCAAAAATAACGGGAGAAGAAAAAGGGAAGACCAAGGAAGGAATGGATTGATAGAGTAAACGAAGTAGGACGAAAGCGAGGGAAGACCATAGAAGAAATGAGGAAAATGAGTGCAGACACGATGGAAAGAATGGATTAAATCGTCGCAGGATCCAGATATAATCCGACGCTGAAATGCATAAGGATTGACGGGAAGAAGAAGAAGAAGATAAAATGGAGACGTAATGAAAGTACAAGTCACCCACAATACAAACAAACGTTCGCCGATGTTGGTATTGATGATGGCGATTTGTTTCTAACGTCCATAGTACCATTACAATTGCATGCCGAGCAAGCTGGTAAAGATAAAATTATTGTGTGGCAAAAATCCCCTTCCATCCTCAACTCGACTTTGTAGACCTGTATGCTTCCAATTCAAGAAAAAAACCAAAGAATTTACAGTACAGGAGACAACATAAATAGAAAATTAAATTTCTGGACTTGCACTTGGAATCCCGTCCTGGAGTGTTTGACGGTGTGCGTGTTATCGGTCTGCTCCGTGTTTATACCCAAGGTTCTTGGAGGATTGTGATCTTTTAATTGGTAACACAGTGATAAATATAAAAACAAAGTGAAAGTGATTATCTGGGAAACAAAATAACAGGTAAAATTAAACAATCTATCCCAGTATCATTGATAAAAGCCAGACTTCCGACGGGTCGACCGGGGCTCGGCTTTTTGCGCGGTGATAAGAAAAGAAAACAAAACTACATATCCGTAGAGAACAGGGGCGGAGTGGGAAATTATATATATCATGGATACAGAAGAATACAGCTCAGAAGATAGGAAAACAAAAGGAAAAAGAGAAGAGGACGAAGAGAACAGCGAAAATATTTTCAAGAAAAGTAAAAAAATAATAAGATCGCCTATGAAGTCCCAGAAAAAGCTGGAAGAAAACATTGGTGTAACGATGAAGATGATTGAGGAAATGGGAGCGAAGATGAACAATTTATCAATAGAAATAAAAGAGATGCGGGAGGAACAGAGAGAATATAGAAAAGAAATGTCAGAGTTAAGAAAAGAAAATGCGGAACTCAAAAGGCAAAATAAATTTATTAAGGGAGTAGTAATGGATATGGAAGCCAGATTGGAACGAGTAGAGAATGATAAAAAGTAGATAATGTAGTGATTCAGGGTCGAAAAATAGATACAGAAGATAGGGAAAAACTAAAAAACCCAGTGGAAAATCTCATACATAAAGAGTTACAGATAAGAGTACATATAAAACCGGCCATAAAATTAGGTGAAAAAACCTGTCTGGTTCAATTGGACAGGACAGAGGATAAGGTGGAGATAATGAAAAACAAAAAGAAATCAAGAACAAAAATAGGTGGAAGGATTTTTATTAACGAATCTATCTAAGCGGGACAGGAAGATACAAGAACAAATTAGATTTAGAGCTAAAACTGAGAGGGAAAACTGAAAACAAACAAAAATTGGGTTCAGGAAGTTGTATATCGGGAATCAGGAATGGAGATGGGATAGAGAGAAGGATAAGTTGATACAGATACAGAGATCAAAAAACTAGAAGACGTGAACGAGCAGGGAATAGAGAGGACGTACCTGGCAATGAGAGCGGATACAGAACAAACTCGAACACGAGAATACATGGATGTGAGGATGGGAAATAGGAACAACAAGGTAGAGACAGAGACGAATGCTAACACGATGACGACCACAGCTATGAACACGGAAAATGGAAAGATACGCGTTGGAACGTGGAACATAACTTCCCTAACGGGAAAAGAATGCGAACTAGCAGAAGAAATGAACAAGTACCAAATTCAAATACTGGGAATAAGCGAGACAAAGAAAGCAGGAGCAGGGAGAATAGGGATAGGAAGTCAATATTTTCTGTACTATTCAGGAGTGAGGCTGGATCAAAGGAAAAAAGAGGGAGTAGGGATATTGTTAACAAAGGAACTGGAAAGAAGAGTAACTATACATCAATCACTCTCATCAAGGTTGATGCGCTTGAGAATAGAATTGGAGAAGGAATCGGTTGACATCATACAGATGTATGCACCAGCAGAAGGAACAGATGGAAGTACAATGGAGGAGTTCTATGAAAAACCGCAGGAATGCTGGATGAAATAAGAGAGACAAACTCAAAAGTAATATTAATGGGGGACTGGAATGGTAGAGTGGGTAATGATACAAATAAGGGACTGGGCTGCTTGGGAGCATATGGAGAAGAAACGTTAAACGGAAATGGTTGGAAAATGATTGATTTTAGTATACGTAATGATCTCCTAATAGGGAACGATTTCTAGGAGCAACCACTGGAAGAGAGATACACCTTTGTCGCGGAAGAGAGAAACGCGAAGAGTATAATAGAATTCATAGTGTATACCCAAAGTATGAAAACTAATATACGAAACAAAGACACAAAAAGAGACTGAAATGGGAACTCAACACAGATTGCTAACGGCGGAACTCCAAGAACAAATTAACACAGAACAACAAATAGCTGAGTATCATAAAATAGCAATCAGCAAATTAAGAAACGAGAAGAAAAGAGCAGAATACCAACAGAAAACGAATGATTTACTAAAGAGACATGGCCAGAAAGACATGACACTAGAAGAGACGTGGAGAATTTTCAAGGAAATTATTTATAATTCTGCACTAGAAGTATGTGGTCAAATCAGATACAGGAAAAAACAGAAAAGAACAAAATGGTGGACTAAGGAAATACAAAAGGAAGTCAAAAAGAAAAAGATGCGTGGAGAAAATATGTTTTAACACAGGAACAGCAATACAAAGAACAATATGTTAAAATAAGAAACGAAGTTAAGAAGAGAATCAAAGAAGCGAAAAAGAAAATCTGGGAAGATTTTGGAAATGCTATTAATGAGGAATATAAAACAAATAACAGGAAATTTTGGAACCTAATAAGATTAATGAATGGAAAGAAAAAGAAAGAAATAAAACCAATTAGGAATACCGCGAATGAACTGAAAACAAAAACTGAAGATATACTTGATATATGGAAAAAATTCTTCACGAAAAAATTCACAGATGTAGGAGATCATACAGATTTATTGCCAGAATCAGGAACACGAAATGAATATAATGAAGAACTTGAAGAGATAGATATGGAAGAGGTAGAGAAAGCCCTAAAAAGAATAAAAACAGGAAAAGCCTGCGGTGCGGATAATATAGAACCGGAAATGGTAAAATGGCTCGGACAGGTGGGAAAGGAGTGGATCCTTGACATATTTTGTAAGGCATGGCGAACGAACACAATTCCTGCGGATTGGGAAAATAACCTCATCACTCCCATATATAAGAAAGGCGATCAAAGTCAGTACGAAAACTATAGAACAATATGCCTATCGACAGTATGTTTTAAGGTCTATACCAAAATAATAGCGGAACGACTTACACATTTAGTAGGAGACAAACTGGGAGAAGAACAAGCAGCCTATAGAAAAGGGAAACAAACCAACGATAATATCCACATAATTAAAAACATCATTGAACGTAAAATTGAGACAGGGGAGGAAATCCACTTCAATTTCATAGACTTGCGAGCAGCCTTCGATACAGTAGATAGAGGGAGTATAGATATCTGTCTAGAGAAACTAGAGGTTCCAAGAAAAATGCGCCAAATAATCAATAGTCTATATTGTCAGATTAGGGGGATAGTACAAGTGAATGGAAAAAGATCAGCAGATTTTGAAATGCAAGTAGGAATAAAACAAGAAGACAGCTTAAGTCCATTAATATTTATTATAGTAATGGACAGAATCCTGCAAAATACGAGGAAACGCACCGAAACTGTGAAGACACTGTTAGGATATAACAGACTGGAAACCTGTAGCTGTGGATGCATTACTGTACGCCGATGATCTGGCACTAATAGCTGACAGTTATGTGAAAATGGAAAAATTAACAAAAATATGGACAGAAGAAATAGAAAAGATGAAGATGGAAATAAACGTAGAAAAAAGCAAACTAATGGTGATAAATAATAAAGAGCCAGCCAGTAATCTAATAATTAAAATAAACGATAAACAAGAGAAATTGTCGACGGATACGAATATTTAGGTACTATTATATCGAAGGATGGAAAAATTGATCTAGACATAGCAAAAAGAGGACGGAAAGCCACAAATATATACTACGCTCTGAATCAAACCATCTTTGGATAAAAAGAAATAGAACCCAAGATCAAACAGATAGTATACAATGCAGTGGTAGCCCCCACAATAATGTACGCAGATGAGTCCTGAACAATACAGCAAAAACACGAAAGCAAAATAACAGCTATGGAAATGAAATTTTTGAGAAAGATCGTGGGGAAAACAAAAATGGACAGAATAGAAAACGAACAGATAAGGAATATGATAAATCAAGAAGATATACTAAAAAGAATTGAAAAATGTCAAATGATTGGTACGGCCAAATAATTAGAATGGAACGAAAGAGTTTGACAAAGAAAATAATAGAAGCCAAAAATAACGGGAGAAGAAAAAAGGGAAGACCAAGGAAAAAATGGATTGACAGAATCAACGAACTAGGACGAAAGCGAGGGAAGACCATAGCAGAAATGAGAAGAATGAGTACAGACCGGACACGATGGAAAGAATGGA
Source organism: Chrysina gloriosa (assembly GCA_038088585.1). Classification (NCBI taxonomy): domain Eukaryota; kingdom Metazoa; phylum Arthropoda; class Insecta; order Coleoptera; family Scarabaeidae; genus Chrysina; species Chrysina gloriosa. The sequence goes on from CM076089.1 coordinate 39,364,465, forward strand.
TTAAATCGTCGTAAGATCCAAAAATAATCCGACGCGGAAAGGCATAAGGATTAACGAGAAGAAGAAGAAGAAATTTCGGGACGTCGTAGATTACCTACTGCTGTTAGATAAAGAAGCAAATGTAGTTTCTCATGTTTGTGCGATGACGATGATAAACGGCAAAGAGTATAATTCAATTACGGAAACAGCTTCTTCACAAACATGCTGTACAAGTAAAACATAAACAAAGAAATAAATGCCATCGAAAAAGTATTAAAGAGAACAGTTGTCCACGAAAATTTGAAATTTGGATTGTCAAGTCTACATGGCTGGATCAGGTTTTTGAATGTTTCGTACACATTGGAACTTTAACTGGAAGTTTAGCAAAAAGCGAAAATAGAGCAGTTTTCGATAACAAGAGTACCACATAGCAGAACTACAGAGATAGAATGTACCTAAGAGTGGAGGTACCAGAACCACTAATGACGACAATATGGCTCAACGATTTTTGCTAACGCCGCACTTACCAGTGAAATTATGGACGCAGATGATGAAGTTATTACGCGATTTGGTGTGATATTGCGCACGTTATCTTGTGGGTATGCAATCGATGTGAGAGCGTTTGAGGAATATTCTTTGAAAACCGCAGAATTGTGCATCGCTAAATATCCGTGGTATTATATGCCTCCCACATACAAATAATATTACTTCATAGAACTGTAATAATCAAAGAAGCTATTTAAACTATCGGTCAATTCTCAGAAGAGGCCCAAGAATCAAGAAATAAAGATCTCAGAAGTTTTAAAGAGAAGCATGCTCCAAAAATATTCCGTACATTAAATTTAGATTTGCCGAAGAGACTCCTTATAGCATAATTTTCGATCCAGTAATTTCACCTTTGCGGCAGTGCCAACCACGAAAACATTGGAATCAATGTCCTGAAATTATCTCGTTATTCGAGCTACCTTCGTTAGAATCAAAGGAATCAGAGTCAGCTAAAGTTCTACAGCCTCAAATTCAAAGTAGCGCAATGTCTTCATCCGACGAGGACATCAGTGGCATACATTTTTAGCATCTTAATATTAATTATACCATATAGTAATAGGTAATGTATTTTATTCGGATTCAAGTACTTTGTTAGTCATTTCTTTCTTTATATATAGTTTATTGCACAATGTACACAATTGTGCACAATTGTAGTAAACTTATTTAGCAAGCATATACCCCCACCCTTTAAAGGTTACCCCTTTGCTTTATTGAATGTAAACCAAATGATTCGCATATCGTTGTAGCAAAACTTTCTGTTAGACCAATTGCTGAAATGGTTGCACTCGTGTCGATTATCTTCATTGAAGCACCTTGTGATATACTATATTTTGCGACTTTATCTATTGTCGGAGCGTTGAATTGTCGTTCGTGTGTTCCAGCGGGGCGTTTATTTGTTCTGATCACAACTTTATAGTCAACACTTGGCATGCGATCGAACGCAGTTTTGAATAACCGAATCAATGCATGATATTCATGAAGTATTTGCTGCAAATCTGGAAGAATTTCTCTTTTCATTGCGTTATTAATCGTTCGACGCCGATCAAGTTGGTCCTCCATATTGACCATGAAGTAAATTTGAAACAATTTTATGCTGTGCATCTTCAACTGGCTGCAATGATCCAATTCTATGGTGAATTTGTTCTTGTATCAGTATAGTCGAAAGGGAAGTGATAATTAGTGATTTATGATTACCAAAAATAAAGGTTACTTTCTTACTAACAAACATTACCTTCATTGTCGGACTGAATCCGCGTTCTTCAATATTTGCTCCAAAGGAAGTCATTTGGAAACATGCGTTGTACCTTTAAGCGTTCGAAAGAAAATGTCGTGATTTCTCCAGCGAACTTCAATGAACCGTTATGTGCGCACTGTAATCAATTGTGCAATCGTATTGAAACGGTCCTCGATTCAAATTAACACTTGAAGCATATCCTTTTGTGGCTCGACGTTGTTGACCTCTGTATTCTGCTCGACGATTTTCCATTACCAACCAAGCCGTTTCACGTAGAGAGGCCACTCTCGTTGTTCTTGTGTTTGTGAAGCACAAAGTAGGGACGTACTAATACGGCGCCCTTCTCTCGTGCGATTTCTTCTTCATCTGCAGTGGATTGATTCGCAATATTCCGCAGTCTAATTGCATTACGGCATTCGATCCTCTCGCTCGCGGCATTGTAAATAAAACTGTGATGGATATTGCTGACTTTGCTTCTATTATGACATAACAATTATTCATGCGCGCACAAGCACAAATGTCATAAGCTTAATTGTCTTTGCGCGCACCATGATAACTGTCACAACCCAGCACACCAAACGTCTTCAATTTGTTTAATCTCTAATTTTTTTCCTTAATTTTTAAATTTTTTAATAGTTTTCCTTTTTCCTAAACCTTCGCGTAGCAATTACGAACAACCCCGCAGAAGGAAGTATCCAATTTGCTCCAGTCGTTTTCCAGTTTTCAAGCATCCGAACAAACCACGATCCATTTTTATATACATATACAGATTAAGTTTGTATGTTACTGTATTTATACTAGACTTAAGTTGATGATGTACTAATGTGTTTCACTAGGGTGACTGCAGTGATATGGGGGAAAAAAATCCAGAATTCTGTCAATGGGAACCCCATAGGATGATGAGTCTTTGCAGATTTTACGATAGCCAAAGTCACGATTGAAGTATGTTAACCCGTGCCGCTGGGGGCTCAAAGTTTTTAAAAAAACTCGATTTTTGGCTGCCTAGTGAAACTTTATTTTCTCATGATGTATGAGTCAAATCATAGGCGATGTTGTTCTATATAATATATTTATATATATAATTTCCTTATTTGTGTGTTTCTCTGTTTTTGTCTATCCAGAGCTCTTTGAAGCCCATTGATGGAATAGAAAGCTGAAAATTGTCATGCATATAGTAAAACGCATAGACCAAATCCTTACGTAGCCGGATTTTTGATTTTTGGCCTGTGGGCGGAGAAAGACGAAAACGGGCGTGGCAAAATTCACATTTTTTCTTCTTCATTTTAACTTATATTTCCTTTTTCTTGCTGCCTGGCAGCGACAGGCTTAACAGCTAGTATTCTATATATTTGTTGTTACTTATACTAGAACAGAGCTATAACAGCCTCTTTCATAAGAAAACGTGACGAGGAAATTCTATTAAGGAAGTTATGATGAGAATTTGTTTCAGAGTTTGAAATGAATTATAATGGAATAAAATGACAAAGCTTGTTAATAACATATTGAAATGTATTTTAATAAAAAAAAGTGACATTGTATCGTTTACCATCTTTAAGAAGGATACAATGATGAATACTTTATTCTAAATGTTTGCTCAGAGTGTGTTTAGAAACATCAGGATAGAGCTTTCGGCATTAGTGTACTACTTGTAAAACATATCGTTTCTGCTCCTCCTCTTTGGTGAGAAGGTTATTAAAGTCTGTAATTAATTTCACTCGTTATTCTGCCACATCGTCAAGGACCTTTGGTGACTTCACTATCCGCAATCCTTTCTCAAAATTTATATTATGAGGCCAGCTACTGGGGGTTCTCTGAGAAAATCTGCATTAATATAGAATCGCTCAAAGAAATGCACGGTCGTCTTCGTAATTAAATGAGATAACCCTGTATTAACCAGTTCTTCCAACTGGGGTCTTCGAAATTTGGGGTTTACAATCCCAGATATGGGCCAATATCGTTCTCTAATTGAGGAAAGTAATATTGTGGGACCACAATGTCCCAAACGATGACGTTCATGGGTAAATATTGAGGATGTAAGATTATGCCCGTTTGGCAAAATGATTAAATATTTTCTACTAAAATTGCAAGCGCTATCTTGTGGCCTGTCCCCAACGCGAATCAAGCCATTTTCAAAATATGCGTTCAAACATAGCAAGTTACTCTTCAAGCTGATCTCTTTACCCTTAGATAAACATTTGTATTCTAGAGGAAAAGCTTCTCTTTGTGCTAAACGAATCAATTAGTTTAACGAATCTTGTAATTCGCCAACACTCTGTGTGGTCTCACATCTAGCGTCTCCCTTTAGCTAACAATTGTTGACGATACGTAAACAATAACCACATACTCGCTGCAAATTGGTTTAAGTTTGTTAAAAATATCGAACTTGTTAACCGTGGCATATGAAATTTGCCACGGTTGGAGAGGTCTGATGCGTTAGCCATGATGGAGCTGACCACTAGAGTGTACTCTCTTTGCACTGTTGCACTAACGCCCCCTCCCCCTCCCCCTCCACCAGGTGAAATCAGATCGGCTGGATTTTCATCTGAAACAACATGATTCCAGTCTTGGGATTTCACAAGGTGTTGGATTTCGCCGATTTGATTTGCAACAAACGTTTTCCAACGATTTGCCGGTGCTCGTATCCAAGACAGCGTAATCGTTGAATCTGACCAGAAATATCCTTTATTTATTTATTTATTTATTTGCCCAACAGAACATTACATTCCAAGAACTAAATTTAATCATAGGTTATACACCAGCAAATACAAAATTATATTAAGTTAAATCATGTATTAAAAATAATTTGATGTATATATATTCTCTTTCCGTGACCTTTACATATCTTATATGATAGTTCTCTACCACAAGTAGGTCAATTAAGCAAGACTGGTTTGAATGATAGTTATATTTCCAGAACGTTTACAAACGTTTTTGGAACACCTTCTTCAGTGAATATATAACTAGATAAATGTATAAGCAAACATTTGTCTTTTATTTGGGAACAATCAACAAAGTAACTAATGACTAGGATTTCTTGATAGAGGATATGTAAACAACTTCTTTATATATATAAATTATAAATAACTAATGTAATTTGTAAACACACATGCAAACAAAATGAAAATACCTAGAAAAACCTTACAACAAAAATCTTTGTTGAAACCTTAACAATTCTGTTCAAGGACTAGGGAAACCCCAAATCAAAAACCTAGCCAAAGGTTTCCTTCTTAAGTAATGTAAATGTCATTTTAACAAAATGCTGTATACATTACTTAAATTTTGAACATCGGTTCTGAAATTAATAGTTTTAGTGTCTTTCTGCTATTCATCATTTCGTATATTAGTCTTTTTTATAATTATTCTCTGTTTTTAATATAATTGTGTTTTCAAAATCAAAGTAATGCCCAAGATATGTATAATGTTTTGTTACAGCGGTCATTGCACCAAAATTATTATTTAAAGAATACTTATGGTTATACAACCTTTTCTTTAAATATTGTTTCGTCTGACCGATGTAACAACCATCACAGTCGTTACAGTTTATTTTATAAACTATATTACTTTGATTTTGTTTATTTATTTTAGATTTAGTGTTAGTAAAAAGAGATCTGTTACTATAATTATTTTGTTATTTGGTCGCTTAAACATTTTTTATAGGGAATAGCGTTATAATATTTATTTTTAATACCTCTATTGTATAATTTGTTAGTTGAATTTATTATAATTTTTTGGTAAAAGCTATTTGAATAATTATTTTTATGTAAGATTTCTTTAACTTTGTTTAAATTCTTTTCCCTAAATTCAGGATAAGCTAATCTAACCGCTTGATCAACTAATCCGGTAACTACATTCATTTTATGTAATTTTGATGATGATGATCTAAAAATAACTTAGCTGTCTTCCTGTAGTGGTAGACTTTACATGCCAATTAGTTTTCACAATGCCGTTATTGTACATGACTGTCACGTTCAGAAAATTTAATGAGCTATACCCACAGGTTTGTAGGAAGGATTACAGACAAGGAGAGTAATACGCACCAAAAACTCGCAGAAAAGGTACCCCTTACACGATAATAAATACAAGCCTAAACGGAAGGCCCGAATGACCAACGGCACATTATGCGAAAGCCTACCAGTGCAACTTAGGTTAATAGTTGCTTAACCCCGGTTTATTCGCTAAAAAAATTGATACTCCCACGACATCTTTGGCCCGACCGAGTGATACTATCCGAGGTACCAAGTTGCCCAGCAAATTTAAACAATTACATAAGGAAAGCTGGCACAACGCGCAATGTAAAAAAGGAGGTTTGTAGGAAGGATTACGGACAGGGAGAGTAATACGCGCCCAAACTCACAGAAAAGGTACCACTTATACGATAATAAATACAAGCCTAAACGGAAGGTCCGAATGACCAACGGCACTTTACGTGGAAGCCTACAAGTGCAAATTAATTTTTTCGTAGTCTACCTCGAGATTATCACTACGCGAAAAAACGAGAAGAATTTATACTCCCACGCAATCTTTCGCCCCACGGCGTAATACTATTCGAGCCACCTAGTCGCCCAGCAAATTTACACAATAGAACAAGGAAAGCTGGTACAACGGGCAAGGTAATAAAAGAGGTTTGTAGGAAGGAATGCAGACAAGGAGAGTAATAAGCGCCCAACGTCGCAGAAAAGGTACCCCTTATACGATAATAAATACAAGCCTAAGCGGAAGGCCCGAATGACCAACGGCACATTACGCGAAAGCCTACCAGTGCAAATTAAGTTAGTAGTTGCCTAACCCCGGATTATTCGCAAAAGAAAAGAGGTTAATAGTCCCACGAGAACTTTCGCCCCACCGTGTGATACTATCGGAGCCGCCGAGTTGCCCAGCAGATCTAAACAATAAAATAAGGAAAGCTGGTACAACGAGAAAGGTAAATAAAAGGTTCCTAGGAACGAACACAGACAAACGCGCCCAAACTCGCAGAAAAGGTACCCCTTATACGATAATAAATACAAGCCTAAACGGAAGGCCCGAATGACCAACGGCACATTACGCGAAAGCCTACCAGTGCAAATTAAGTTAATCGTAGCTTAACTCCGGATTATCCGACGAAAAAAGAAAGAATTTAATACTCCCACGAACTGTTTTGCCCCACGGAGTGATACTATCCGAGCCGCCAAGTTGCTCAGCAAATTTAAACAATAAAACTAGGAAATCTGGTACAACGAGCAAGGTAAAAAAGAAGTTTATAGGAACGAATACAGACCAGGAGAGTAATATGCGCGCAAGTTCGCAGAAATGGTAGCATTTATATGCTAAAAGATACGAGCGTCAACGGAATGCCAAAAATTCTAATGACACAGTACGCGAAAGCCTACCAGTGTAAATCAAGTTTATAGTTGCCTAACCCCGGCTTATTCGCAAGAAAAACGAAGTTAATAGTACCACGAGAACTTTCGCCCCACCGAGTGATACTATAGGAGCCGCCAAGTTGCACAGCTAACCTACACAATAAAATAAGAAAAGCTGGTACGAGCAAGATAAAAAAAAAAGAGGTTTGTAAACACGAACACAGACAGGGAGAGTAATACGCGCCCAAACTCGCAGAAAAGGGACACCTTATACGATAATAAATACAAGCCTAAACGGTAGGCTCGTATAACCAACGGCACATTACGCGAAGGCCTATCAGTGCGAATTAAGTTAATCGTAGCTTAACTCCGGTTTATCCGACGAAAAAAAAAAAGAAAGAATTTAATACTCCCACGAAATCTTTTGCCTCACGGAGTGATACTATCCGCGCCGCAAATTTCTCCAGCAAACCTAAACAACAAGCACGACAAGCTAGTACAACGAACAAGGTAAAAAAGAGGTTTATATGAACGAATACAGAGAGTACCCCTGATAGGGTGAGACACAAGGGTAAACGGATAACCCAAAGTCTAACGACACATTACGCGACAGCCCAGCATCAACGTAATCGTCCTCTAGGTCCGGATTGTTGGGTAAAAAAAAGTACTCCCACACAAACTTTCGTCCCACATATACCGATAGGGAGAGTTATGCGCGCCCAAATTATTATTCCAACGCAAGCTTTCCCCGGACGGGGGCACTGCCCGAGTCGGAAAGTTTCCTAGCAAACCTAAATAGTAAATCAAGGATATCTACTACACGAACGAATACAGCCAGAGAAAGTAATACCCGCACACGTTTGCACCCACTCCCTCCTCTCCAACGTCACGCTTTACGAATAGAGATAGACCGAAGTAGCTTCATAGTTTGTTTCCTTAGAGAAGAGCATATTACTTCAGCGGAGCAATGAACCAAATTCTCAAACTCAAACTGAGCAACTCTATTGATGATGGTGGAGAGCTCGATCGAGGAACTAAATCTTGCTGGAACTCCGAGCAGGAGTACAAAATTTTCGGTACCTATCTCCCCTTATACCGGACGCATAACGTGCAAATAGATGCCAAGAAGCTACGTTAAAAAAATATTTGATGAAATAAAATGAGAGATAAAAGAAATAATTTTAAATATGTGCATAACGAGGGTTGCAGGCACAGAAACTTTGAGAAGCTATTCGGTTACGTCAGCTGGAGATTAAACACCATGGACGAGCAGTCCAAGGTTGACAATATATTGACCAGCTATAAAGCAGACATAATAAATTGAAACAATTACTATAATTCAAACGTATTTTACTGTGGGCTTAAATACAGTAATTCTAAAACAAACCGTTGTGCTCGCTGATTGATGATTACTTAATTTATTTCAAATGTATCTACTGATGAGTAAGGTTTGATAGAAGAGTGGATGACGTCTTATCATTAAGTAGTGTAAACCAGACTGACGCCTTTACCTTTTCGAATCTTGATGTTGCATCTTGCGACATGCACGTAAGTGGAGACAAAGACCGGTTTACACTACTTAATGATTACAAGTCATCCACTCTTTATCAAACCTTACTAATGAGTAATAACTACCTACTATTATGTGTAGAACACAGATCAATATTAATTATTAGGAAACCGAGTTAAGAAAAAGAAAATATGTTGATAAGACGCATGTAATTTCGCCATTAAATTTGGCAGGTTATTCAGACAAAATAAAATATAAATGCTTTAAAAAACAAACGTGCAAACATTATCGGAGTCTTATTATCGTTCGTATACCGATTTTGCTACCTAATGGAACATCACTAAATTATAACAAAGCAAGTTGCAACTCCGATATCGTGTTTGGTGTAGTAAAGGTGCATTACCATACAAATTGTTCAACCACTAAATCTACGAATAGGGGAAAGAAATACGGTTAACGAAATTAAAAATCGATAGCAGACCTGACCATATTGCATAGCAAAGTACAAATAGCAGAATTAATATTAAATGAAAGCAAAAGCAAGAATGCCGATGGTGATCTAACCCACAAGCAATTAAATTGAACGAACTAATGCTACTTGGCAGTAAGAACTACCAAGCATCACCCGCCACCGCCGGCACGTACAGCTAGACTACTATAATACTACATTAAACAAATACTATATTGCTACTAGCTTGACAACATACAAACAAAAGCTTATTCTTCAATCTCTACAGCGCATGCTAATGCTGTCTCACCTATACACACACACACATACATACGGCACAAAAGGCACACAAGAGACCAGCTACCATGCATTCGCCAAAGCCGTGCGATTTATTCATACAACAGAAGCTAGAAGCCAAAAGCAAATGTAACGAAACTCTACAAAGCGCACATGCAAAAGTTAACTAAAGTACGGCCTCGCCGCTACAAACTACCACTACCTAGCTACTACTATCACATTCAATTATACTACTAACATATTCAACAAGCCAAAGCAGATAAAATATATTGTATATATATACATATTCTTAACACTATACCAACGCAAAAAGCAAATAAATATAAACATGATACGGGCAAAGGCACGCACAGCACACATACAACATCAACACATACTCAACAAACATTCCCACTGTACAAAATTCCAGAACGCATTGCAACAACCTATGGTCACTTGTTCGTCCAAAATGTTTCAGCAGTGAACTAACGCGCCTCAGCGGTGCTACCAACGAAGAACAAAATTTGGAGCGTAACTGATCATTAAAATGCGAAACCAATAGTCCCGCGATACCGAATGAAGTACAAATTGCCGCCTTCAAAATTAAACGTTCAAACAGTCCGAAATGGACACTAGAGATTAGGATTACTTAAAACCGGCAACTCAACCGGCAGATTACATTGTCACAGCACTAACGCTTAAGAATAAAGGGCAAAACCGCTTAAAAGGGCCACTGTTATAAGGGTACCACTGCACTAAAGCACAATGGCTTGTTGTGTCCCCTTAGCTAGTTTACGCAACTAGGTCGGTCTCCACGATACCGCCCTTTCTCGCTCAGGAACGGTCTCGATTCCTGGCCCTACCCCAAGGGCGTCGCCAGCCAATGGGCCTTTCCCCTAAGCCCATTGGCAACATAATATATAGAGGTTAGGTGCAATATAAATTGTAGGTACAACAAATACATTTTGTGAAGGTCTTAATTTTCTATAAGATACCTACGTATTTTCTAAACGAAATTTAATCGCATGGCGCGGCAAATATAAATCAGACAATAAGAGAACAGACCTTTGGTTAAATTTTATATCGAATTTTGGGAGGGAGGGGGCAACTGGGCCCCTTGCCCGTCGTGGGCGACGCCACAGTCCTACCCTAGACATGTCTTATTTTTGTATTGATAAATAAATAAATTGCATGACCTGGTAGAAATTCTACCATTAATTTATAAGGCTGCAATTGAACTCTTTTCTGCTTGCAGCTTCATTCTTAAATTATCTGTATCTCGTGTACTGTAATACGGTAAGATGTCGATTACCCCATGGCAATTGGGGCCGAATGCCATCCAGATAAGCAAAAATTCGAGTTCTATTTATTATACGTAGCTAGATCACAAAACGATTATAAATATGTGTAAAGATGGTTTACTAAACTGTGTCGCTTCAGTTCATGGAACTATATATGGAGAGAGCCTCTTTAAGAACGCCTAAGTAAACACCAAAAGATAATCCGTATAATTGAGGTCGAGATAATCGATATTTTACTGTAATTATAGAAAATGGTGGTTTAAATATATGCGGATCCAAATTGAATATGGAATTTCAATAACAGGATGTTTGTGTCAAAGGCGTATGCCTAGGCACCCGAAAAATGAATAGGGACAAACGTAACGAATACGAACAAAAATCAGTTGATACATACAAATTCTTTTGATTTCTGCTCAAATTCATTTCCTCTTGGGAATTGTTAGAAAAACGACTACGTTTAAAGGCAGAAAAGACACAGATCGAAACTTGCCGACCAAGGGAATCAGAATAAGCGAGAGCTGAAAAGATGAGATTTCAGAAGTGCAGAAAGAAGGCAGTTTCCAGTTAAGAATGAGACCAAGAAGTGGATCAAAAAGGTTACAACAAAACAAACGAAGAGCTAAAAAATATCAACACGGTTATAAATATAGAAGAAGCAGAAACAAAGGAATAACTGAAAGATATGAAGTTCAGCATACAATGCAACTAAGGGAGGTAAGCTTGATGCAAGTGAGGAGATTTAAATAGTTGCTATGTATAAACTGCAAAGGGAGAATAGATCATAAAACTAACGATAGCTGTAGCAGCTGGCAGACTGTATAATAACCAGCTACTAGAAAAAAAATACCCTCGGAAATTGAAAGAGAACTAGTTCAGAAAGTACTAAAACCCATACTATCGCATGTGAATCTGAGACTATTAACCAAAGGCAGGCAAATTAAATACTGCGGAAATGAGATTTAAATGAGAACACAAAATGAAACCAAATAAGATCGGAATCGGTCCGATTACAAATAAAGTGTCGGGATAAATTAAAATAGTGGGGGTTGCAGTGATCATACAACAGGGGTAGCCGAGATGGTTACACCACATTCTGTTAATGGAAGCGGAAAGACTTCCGATAAGAGCATATAAGCCGAGAGATAACAGGGCAAGAGCAAGAAGAACATCAATGTGATAACCAAGAGTAGCAGCGGATTAGAGGGAAACCAAATGGCGAGACGCAGTGCAAATGGTTCAGAACAGGAAGGAATCAACAATAATTATTAATGACAAATTTTGGCCGAGTTCCCACTTTTCCTTGCACCAAAAGGCAAACAAGGATACAGATTAAGCAAGTACTTTTGTCAGTCATGCCTCAGATTTTTGAGGAAACAGAAATCAATAATATGCTTTCGCATTCGCCAACACTATGGATATGGACGGACGAAACAACGCGACAACGTAGAAAACCAGATATACAAGTCAAGATAGAAGGAAAATCTCGAGGGCGTTCCTCCTTCTTATGGGTACCCCAGATCAAGGACATCATATAACAACTCAAGGAAGGGACATCAAAGGTAGACAACGATGGAACGATACAACTAAAAACGGTAATACATGAACTCACAGCCTCCGAGTTAGAGGTAGTGATGAGAGAAGGAGAGAGAGAGAGAGAAAGATTTTACATTTATTCTAGAACGAAATCATCGATTAGAATCTGAACGATGAGGTTCCCACAGGATGGAACCACATCAAATGGACCAATCAACATCCCCTAAACTAGTGATGGAAAAACCCGTTCTTTTAAAAGAACAGTTCCAACCATTCTCGTTATTTTCAAATAACGATTCCAATATAACAAGTCATCGTTGTTTCGTACACGACAGTTCTATTTGATAACGCATCATAAAATCAATAAAATATGTCATGAGTACATCGCCTTTGGCGGCCTTTGCTTGATTTGATATATATGTAGTTTGTTTTTCTCCGACGTTATACTTTCCCATCACTAGTTCTAACATCTTGGTGATTCCGCGCGTTATATGATTGTGTATTGATGATGTAACTGTATCTTACGTACATTCGGTTTTTCGTTAAAAGTTCCTATACAGTTTTCTTTTCTCACGATTCAACGCTAGTTTACACACATGGTGTAAAATAAATATAACAAAAACATTTTAATCCGTTTTCATTATGGACCCATCCGTTTGCTACAATCCGTTGCTGATCCATCGAACAACAGCTTTATAGTTAGGAAATAGGAACAATCATCAAGTAATCACAATTCATTCATCCGGAAGTTTCCCAGGCAAAATAATCATCATGGAGAAATATTTAATAGGAAAGAAGTCGATGATGTAGAATTTCTTCTTCAACCGCGTACACTGGAGACCGTCCGAAAGGAACCGTTCTTTGCCCAGCGACATAACAGTTGCATCCGTTCTGGATCGAGAACGGTTCTAAAATAACAGATAGTTCAATAACGACCCATCACTACCCTAAACCAAATGTTTTATTTGTGTTTTCTCTCAAAGGAGGGACGTTAGTTAAAACATACTGCTATTTGAATGCAAACCTAAATCTGCCTAGACAACAGAACATCGAAAACATTGACAGTTTAAGTAATGCAATATGTCCCTACGTATTGACTAATAAACCACATTAGGTATATTTTATTTTATTGTATTTTACTTTATTTTATTTAGTTCTATGGTATTTTATTGTATTTTACTTTATTTTATTTAGTTCTATGGTATTATATTGTAATACATTTTATTTAATTCTATTTTCATACATATATATCTTTTTAAAAACCTCATAAACAGTCCTCCAATATCTTTAATCGTGCTATGCTCAAATTATAGTCCTCTAGACGAAAAATAATTTAGAGATAATGTAGACAAAGCGCAGCCCCATTTTCCTGCCGATTTTCGTTTTAGTTCATCACACACAACAGAGAAGACTAATAAGTTTGCTCTAATCATAGTACTGGTTTCCTAAATCGTAAAATACTCTGAAAACACTATCTCAAATAAATTCCCACTTTAAAAACTATTCAACAAAGCGGCACACATATACTGGTAATTTCGAATTTCTACTGCTACTACACCAGCTAGTGTATCGGTAAGTAGTTTCATATCTCAAATTTCTTATTTGAACTTAAAACTCATTGTGGCAAAATAGTTTTTAACAGACAAACTTTTGGGATATATTGCAAGTGCATTATTAGGTAAATACTACTGCCAATTTGTTCGATATATTTAGTACTTGATCTGGAATTTGATAAATTCAAATATGTATATACTTATCTCCAAACTATTAGGTACAAAGCAGAGTGAATGATGACTTCCCGAACTAATTGTATAAGATATACGTATATACAGACTGACATAGATTAAACTGCAATGCTTAGCACCACGCGATAGAGGACCAAAAATAATTTAAAAACTCCTAAACACTAATGTCCGATCGCTGTTTGTTTTCAAGCTGCAGGCTGTTAAGTTTTTTTATTAATTGAAAAGGCTTTTATTTAATAAAACAACATTAAAAATGTAAGGTATTTAGCTCTACATGTGTTCAATTTGGTCACCTTGTTCTTGAATACACATTTCCAATTTTCGTATTAATGATTGACGGCATCTTTGAAATATGTTCGGATTATTACGAAATGTATCAGCAGACTCCACAATTCTGTTCCATAATTGCTCTTCAGTATTTATTCCTACGGCATACACTTCAATTTTCATAAACCCCCAAAATGAAAAATCGTGGGGATTAAGATCGGGACTACAAGCTGGCCATGGTATAGGTCCCCCAAGACCAATCCACCTACTTCCAAATCTTCTTTGAGGAAATTCCCTTGTTCTTCGAGAATAGTGAGCTGGTGCATTGTCATGCATGTAGTACATTCTTCTTATAATATCCAATGGGACATCTTCAAATAAAGTGTTTAGTTAATTTTCCAAGCAATTTTGGTATAGTTCGCCTGTCAATCGTCTGGGCAATCGAACTGGACAAATTAGATAATTATCAATTATACCTGGCCACACATTAATGGAAAACCCATACTGTTGATTCCGTATTACGGTATGATGAGGGTTTTCATCGGTCCAATAATAGCCAGCTTCAGCATAAAAACCTCAACAGCTTGTAACGTGAAAACAAAAAGCAATCGGACATTAGTGTATAGGAATTTTCTTATTATTTTTTGGCCCTTTATCACGTGGTGCTATGCATTGCAGTTTATTCTATGTCACCCGGTACATATATACCCTTTTTATCCCGCCATTTGTAAATGATTGCCAAACAGAGAATCCTGTCTTTTACTACGCATAGGTACTTGAAAGTCGGTTTTCTGAACTTAATTGTACCAGTGAATTAAGGAATTTTGAAATACCACGGAGTTTCTTGAGAAGATTTCGGTAAACTCTCCTATTTATACTCGATTTTACTGATTTCAACCCTTTTAGTTCTGAATTTTATAGAAATATTAAAGATGGAAACACCAGTATAGATCAAGTTCAGTTTTCTTGGAATCGAACACTAACATATGTTTTTGAACATGTAATCTAAAATAGTTTCGATTCAATGCTTCCTCCTAAATGCTCCACCACATTGATTTAGAAATATATTTATTTCTTAGCATATTTGAAGCATGTCTTACATTTCCATGAAAGCAATGTACAATAATTAATAAAACCTCAAAGTTTCTACATTTAGATTGCATAGAAAAGAAGAAAAAATATTTGTTAATACAGCTAAGAGAAGTACACAACCGAGAATTTTTATGTACGATCTGGTATACAAGAAATGAAGTAGGAACAATATGCACCGTTAACATTTGAAGCTACAATTATGAACCAAATTCCAATTAACCGTTATCAGATCAATGTGTTATTCAAATATGTTATATTGACATTTGCTGTTAATTTAAAGTGACTATGTGCTTGGCAAGACTAATACAACGCAAGAAGTGGCTATCCATATGTATAAAGGTAAGGTAAGACTAAGTAATAGTTTAAAATTGAAAAAAAAAGGCGTTACCTAAGTTAGTCGTTACAATTCAAATTTCCTCTTTAGTAGATCGTGAACTATAAGTGTTATATTCGCAACTTGCATTAAACAGCTATCAGCTATTTGCCCACAAAAGGGTATTTTCTTATTAGATAGTTCTACGCTGTTTTGATACCGACGACTACTTATTGGCGAATAATCTAGATATACTTCATGTTCTTTAACGGGGTTAGTTAAAAGTATGGTGACCGTGATTTATTGGCGTTAATATTCATTGTAGGAAATTATATTCAATACAAATGTATTTAATGAAATTTCCATCTATATTTTAGAACGCTCCATTTTTTTTTTCTTGAATTTATTTTTGAATTACGCCTCTCTGCGTATTTTTTTAAATAGGAACTTGTTAATTTTACTCTACCATTCGATAGAGAATTTTTTTGTTTTAGTCTTTAATTTATTTAATAACATTTTTACTAATCCTAGTCGGTAGCATGCTAGTCCGGTACCCACGAGATCGCTGTCACAAACATTTTAGTACACAGGATAAATATCAAATAATATAATTAAGCTCCAAAATGGTAACCCAATATACCGTTTAGAATTTGATTCATTTCAATGACTCTCCTTTAGACGTACAGTCGAAATAATTTCATTATTTATTCTCACTAGTAATTATGAAAACAATTTGCCTATAACTATTTGATAGTTCAATCAGGTAGTCAACAAGAAACTAAATCATCAGTTATGTTGACCATCACAAAGGTGATACCAACTGTTCTCAACATGTGAGAGTCCCATGGGTTTATATTTTTAACCGAGCTATGCCGTCCCATAAGCCTACTCTATATTTGGGGTTAGACAGTAGCTTCTTAAAAATTGTATCTCACGTATTCGATCTTTTTCATTCAATTCGAATTTATTTCAATACAGTCAACCAGAATTAAAATGACAAAATATTTTTCTGATTTCATTGATATTTTAATGCAAAAACATTAATAGCTGAACATCTTGGGAGTGCATATGGCAATTTAAGTGTTGGTTGATTATAATTTTTAACTCAATACGCAAATACGAAAAGAAATAGAATGAATTTCTATGGTTCAAGAATGGATTTTAAAGCTAGGCGTCCACCTATCCGCATCGTACGTATCGGACGCATCGCATCAAACGGATCGTAATATTCTTTATATAGGAACCTATACAAGCGCGTCCACCTATCCGTATCGTACGGATCGCACGAATCTGTCCGTCGGCAATGCCGACGCCGTTGCTCCCAGAGGCAACTTTTGCGATGCGTGCCGATGACTCACTACGAAAGTCCGATAGTTGCGTCGGCAAATCCAATCGCTGCCGATACTGTGAATGAATTGGAAAAAATAATCCGTTTGATGCGATGCGTCCGATACGTACGATGCGGATAGGTGGACGCACTTCTATGGCTTCCTATGTAAAGGATACTACGATCCGTTTGATGCGATGCGTCCGATGCGTACGACGCGGATAGGTGGACGCCTACCTTAAAGGGAAGGTAAGCTGCGTTAGGAAAACGGTTACCAATTAGCATTTATTGCAGCTGTTGTTAATTCGGGTTTAAGGTCATATCTACATATTGAGCTTAAACAGCTTTATTACTATTAAATTTACATTCCCAAATGTATGTATTCCTAAAAATCCACTAAAGCAGCAGTTTAGCATGTACCCTCTTTAAAGCTTACACCGATGATACCGAGCACCTACAAATTTTGTGCCTAGATATTCATGGATATAGTAGTTACCTTACATTGCATTTGTACATGTGGTATTACGTACCTAAGTCATTAAATGCAAATACAGTTCATTGCAAAATTTTGGTTTGAGACAAGCTCCAGACCAACCCTTGCTTATTTACATCAATCTCAATTCAGATAATTTTGCAAAGAGCTATCATTTCCCATAAATGAGGGCCAGATTTACTGCTAAATGTCAGTTGACCAAAAACATTTGATGTAATAACAGTATACAGAAAATAATTACTTAATAATAAGAATTTAGAAAACAGAAATTTTTGCGCATCAGTATAACGACACAGGTTAGTTGCGCACTATATAATAACTCACCACAAAAGTTGCTATTTATCTACTAAATTTACATTAACATTCCTTCTAGAATTTCGCAAAATGTTACATGGACCAGTTACTACGTAGTCGTATCTAATGCGATGCCTTTTATAAAGCTCGTATTAGATACGGATGCGGTTCTACTGCATGCTTTGCAATAAAAACTAAAAAATTGAATAAAAGGGAATATTGAAATTTACAAAGTGTTTACACAAGGTATGAATTAAGATTTTTTATTCCAAAACATGCTCTAGATTCTAGATTACATAAATAAATGAAGATAGTACGACGACATTTTGTATGTACTAATGTATCTTACAAAACATGTTTTTCATTCTCTTTCTTTTTTAATTTTCTTTTCGGTCATTTCAGATGGTATTCTTAAATTTTCTTATTTCTTTTTGTTTTACACGTTTAAAATTTTCTTTTCATACTTTTTTCATGTTTAATTTTTTTGGCACCTTTTCTTTTCTTTTTCATGTTTAATTTTTTTATTGCGCCTTTTCTTTTCTATTAATTTTTTATTTGTTTTTCTTTTCAGGCCATTGTTTTACTTCGTTTTTTAGACATACCTTCTTTATAAAGTTAAATATGTTTCTCTCATTACAAGTTACTAAATCGACTATACCCATAGGGATTTAGCGAACCTTAGAATGATAGACATCTACAATGTTCAACGTTTGTAGAATTTAGCTACAAATTTAAATTACTAGCAAACAGCACCGTGCAAGTACCGCTAAAATAACGTAATTTTCAGACCATGATAACCATTAAACTTTAAGAGTGCGACGGTCCATTATTGTAAGATATGCGTTCATTAACCCTTTGGGAATATTTCAATTTTTTTAACGACTATTTTGGACAATTTCTACTTATTGGTTAATTTTCAACGTAACTTAATTGTGTATAATAACTATTTTATATGAAAGCATAAATATTTTATGCGAACGTATACAATCCAAGAAGCACAGTTTGCGGGCTCTTTACGTCTAAATAAGTACAGAAAAAATTTACATATGTATGGCACTCAAGCAATTTTGAAGTACTTTGTGATACTTTGAAGTATATTGTTGGAACTAAAAGAATTAATATTCAGCAATACAAAACAATAAACTAATGAAATACTTATAAAAAGTAACAACTTACGAGAAAGCAACACGTAAGAAACAGGTGACTGTACTTTGAACGCAAGACTTTCCTTTCGCGTTTGCCTTTTCTTTGTACAGTTTATATCAGATCTCAGACTAATTGTTCTAGGTATTTGTATCACACCTGGCAAATCCATTGTAACTCACACATCAAGTTATTAACTACATCACTGTAAGTACATCCACACATTACGATTATTGTTCGCCACCCGTTAGGTAAAGATGTCCTACTCACGTGCACACTTCCTATTTGTCCGTCGAAGTTGTATCAGATACTTTGTGAATTATACAGCAAGTAAAGTACGTACAAGCAAAACTAAAACTTGATATGCATAGTTTATGACACCGTTCTTCCATCTAATCCTAATGTAGTACACCAGTAAATGTCCAAATTTTTACCAATCCGTTAGGAAGAAAACCTGGATGTTTAATTAAATATAGAGCAGGAAGATGGTTATGTTCATAGGCTAGTTCAATATAGCTTCCTCTCTGGTTGGAACATGCACAATGCTTAGATGATTTCTTGTCAGATACTTTATGGTCCAGTAAATAATGAGTAAACATTCGGTTTAACATTAAAAAAATACTGCCCAAATCGGTATCTTCGTACAAGTTCATACATATGTGTTTCTTGACCCTTAACAATATCAGCTCTTCTAGCTCGATAAAAAAAACGACTAATGATTTTGCATTATACATCTCTCATACTAAGCTCGCCCAACCAGAATGACGCAAATAATACTAAACTGTCACCAAAAAATATACGAACAAGTTGGAAATTCCTCGTAACCAGCTGGGCGTCATTCCAAAAGCACGAATTTTCAATCGTGTTTCAGAATTTCGCATGCTGAATGATTGGATTCATAAGACGGAAGAATTGCTGTACGAAGTGGTCTTGGAATTCGTTCTGTCCAACAAACTATGTTATACCCTTTTTTAAGTACGCTTCTATAATAGATATTTGTAGATATATTTTATTTTTGATTCATTCCACTTCGGCGGCAGACGGAAATAAATATGTCCTCTTCTTTTGACGTTGATGACCAATTGAAGACTAATTGAGGAATTTCTGCTAACCATGTTCTGATATGCTCCCTCCAATTTAACGCGAATATACAGGCTTTCTATTTCAATAAGATCAATTCCTTAATAAACATACATCGGTGTTGCTCTCTGTGGTAGTGTTACAGATTCCAATAGTAATTCAAAATCGGTACATCTATTTATGATAGAAATGAGTTCGCATTCGACTTTTACTTCACAGTGGCTTCATTGGGGTAAATTATATCCATAAATATATAACGCAGGTAATACAACACATAACTTAAATGAATATCTAAAATCAAATTGTATTCGAAACTTTCCGTACGTACTAGTGATGACAATCATAATTTGCGATGTCAGTGAATGTTCATTCTTAATTTTAATTTAATAATAAAAATATTACGAAATCTGGTAATAATAGAAGTCGCTATAATGTAATGAAATAGATTCAAATACATTTAGTAAAATGTTAATGTAATAATCATTAGCTGGGTGTCCATTACTGTGCTATATTGAGGCCAAGATTTTTAGCTATGTACTTAGTTTTAAAAAAAAAATTCCAATACTGAGGTGCGTAGTTCACGGTTTTTTGATATTAATATAAACTAGGTAGTATAATTGTGTTCAATATACTACTGCTTACAAATTGTCACTTTAAAGAATAGGTTACACACTTGATTTGCACCCTACATGTGTATACTACAGGCGCATTGATAACCAAATAAAACGAACCTTAAAATAAATATAACTCGGTCTTAACAAAAGATGACTTTTGAATTTATGCAAAAAGATGATCAACATTAACATTTTAATTTAGCATCTAGTGATCTACTGTACTTTATCTTAACTCTTGAATGGAGTAAATAGTGTTCACTGCAATTCCCTAGGACGGGGAACTTGTTAACGGTACATTTTACACGACTCATCGAATACACAGAAGGCGAGTATAGAAATGAATCAAACGAAAAAAAATATTTAATGCTATATACTTAAATTGGTTTCTTAACGACAATGATAATTTTGTACTTTTCCTGGCTTAAGGACCGTCCCCTTTTAGAATACGGTGGGCTATCATCACAACTATTAATTTTACATGTTGCAAATTCAACCACATCTCTCACTAAGATTCGAATAAAAACTTAGAAGTTTCGGCCAATTTTGGTTTGAATTCAGCGGAGTTGGGACCAATAGTAGTGTACGACCTTAAGTCCAATAATTTATGTTGTACTTATCATCTCTACAACATTAATTTGGCCAAAGTCTATTCGTTTTAACAAATTATTTTTCGTTCTTAAAGGGTGACATATCGAGAGCCGTTTTGTCAACACAGCTTCATTTGTTTTCTAACAAGATATACCAAAATTAGGCGAGGTTCGATTTCGAGGAGTTTTTCATTTACGTCGCAATGATTTGGATATATTAAATAATAATAATATGTGAATAATCAAGAAATTGCTCTAAATAAATAGTAATATTTTGAAATTGCATTGACTAACTTGGTTCGGTAATGACAATTTTCGCAAAATTGACAAAGTTTCTTCATATCTTACTCTAAATATAATAAATTGTACGAAATGTAATGCTGGTTGTATAAACAAATAAAACGCGAATTAAACTGTTGCCAACGCCAGAAAATGGAACCACATTTATCCATCAGCACGACTAAATGTAGGCTTCCGTTCTTGGTCAATGTAAATATACTTTTTTCCTTGTATGATTTCCATTATGTCACGAATAAATGACTCTTAAGCATATTTAAAAATGCAGATAATAGCTCTTCTTACAAAGTTTAGAAAAGAATAGAACAAAATGCACAACAGAATTGCAAAAATATAAGAAACGTGGTGTACTTTTCTCTGGATGAACAAACGTACCAAATTTTCCAACTGTATCCATGCAGTAGTTTCAAAATACACGCAAGCAGATAGAAAGGGACTTTGTAATTTAGTCACTACGATCTCCATATGACATTAATGTCGTACAGGACTTGCTGGCATATATTTATCAAAATCGATTAAAATGTGGTGGAACAAGCGGAAAAGCGATCCGAAAGAAATACTACATACTTCTAAATGGATTAAGAAATCTAGTTCGTGGCTTCCGTGGTAAACCAGGCCTATCAAAACGCGGTACGATGGATGCATCGTACCTAAGCAGAAATCATACCGTTTCGTAAAAAGAACAAGATTAGTCATGACTAGGCTTAGGATAAATTTAAAATCAGGTATTTTTTACGATAAATGCATTTTCAGTCTTCAGAGCATAAATGCATATTTTCTGTTGAAATTACAAATATGCTATTATTTCCTGTTTCGAAATGCAAAGAGATATTCTGTACGAGATAATTAAACTCTTTTAAAGTATTAAATAAGTACTTAAAAATTAAATAGTTCCTTCATCCTCCTAATATTTCCAAGTATTGTGGATTCAAAATAATTAATAGTTTATATTACTATATATAGTTCAGTAATAGTTCCATACTACCTGGAAATATTAAGGGGATTACCGAGATTATATAGGTCAACGAACAGCGAGAAATAGTATAAGTGGGGATGTTCTTAAATTTACCAGATCCTTATATATTTCAATATCGTCTTTTCATTAGTTGTGTGCTACTTACGACAGTATTGACATCTAACAAGATGCCAGAAGCAAAAAGGTGTGTAAGTGCCATCTCAAATCAATTTGTAAAAGACTAAAGTGATTTTACAACAGATGGGAGTGTGCTATTTTGTAAATACACCGAATGGCTGAATTAATTCGTACTTTATATCCAAACGTTAATATGCTGATATCGTCTGTAAAAAAGATTTTTCTTAAAGCACAAAGTCGCGTCTAGAAGTTTTGGGAAATTGCAGAGGACGTTCCACTTCCACCCTCGCCAATCATTACAAGATGGGGAACTTGGATCGATGCCGCTGTATATTACGCTCAACATTTTGAGATTCTTAAGAAAATTCATGATGAATTCGATTTTGAACAAGATCAGATCATTGAGGAAGCACAAGGTATTCTGAGAAAAATAGGCATTCGAGAAGATTTAATTTTTATTCGAGCTAATCTAGCGTGAATTTCGGCTGCAATCTCTATACTAGAAGCTAAAGGTTACCTTTAAAAGACAGCATTGAAGTAATAGAAGATATACTTGAACGTTTATCGAAACTCCAGAATAACCGTTTCCTCAATAAATTAAATCGAAGTCTGTCAAAAAAAAAAAACAGCTAGAGAATATAAGTGATGTGTTGCAAAATAAAACAATCCTTAATGAAAAAATGGACATTTAAGTTGCGGTGCCATGATAAACTATGAATTTGCACAGATAGTGTCGTGTGATGTCGAAAGAATTTTTTCGAAATACAAACATATTCTAGTCGACAATAAGCGCAAATTTACTTTAGAACATTTGTTATACCATGTTATAGTTAGATGTAATTATAACTTGTTCTTATAGTTTCTTTACTTTTTGTCATTTTTTTTAAATGTGTTTATTCGTTAATTTTTTAAGGCATATTTAAGTGCGTGCATTTTCCTAATATTTTTGGTGCATACATAAATGCACATTTTGAAGTTTCTTAGTGCATAATTATCGTAAGCCTAGTCATGACACTCATGACATTGAGTAGTGGTCTTAAGATTGGTCAGAGAACTTCTGTTCACAATATTGTTCAGTAAAATTGCTGAAGATAGTTATGTGGCCACTATTCATGTTATACACGTGGGATAAACTACTTATCCTCAATATTTATTAATACAGACAATAGACATACGTTATGAAGATGTAGTCAATTGATAAGACAATGTTGAATTTTGTAAAAAAAAAAAATATACATTTTCTTATTTTTTGCAACATTAATGAATATCACATATTTCTTAGTTCACATTCTTTTCCTAATCCCAGATCAAAATTTATGGGATCACACTGTCTCGTTGTCCCTGAAATACTACTATATCTGCAACCAGCTTGTCTTTTTTGAGGGGAGGGGAGGGCAAATACCATGCACAATGATAGTAAGATTTTGCAACTAACAAGCTTGGAGATTTACATTTTGTAGAATAATTCAAAGGGTATTAACTTTCCAACGCACTAAATATACTTCAATATACACAAATTGTCGGAAGAAATGCCTAGATAAGGAATTTGAAATGATTGAGAAGCAGCAATTTCAATTTCCGTTGCATCCCATAGTAAACCAAAGTGAAGTTAATGCCTTACTACAGTATCTTCTATTTTATTCGAAGAAATTAATAAGAGAAAAAACGAAACATCTATAGTCCGATTATGAAGTTTCTCTTTTGCGTCGGTTGAAAAATGGAAAATCAAAAGAACCTTTTACGTCATAAGTATTTTACTTACAGTTCGTCATCTTTTAGATGATTATCTTTAGATATTCTCTCTACCAGCAATAGATCAATCAAATAACAACACTAGATTGGTAAATGATTTGTTAAAATGACATTTACATTTCATAAGGAGGAAACCTTTGGCTAGGGTTTTCTGTTGGATTTTCACTTCCTCAAATTCGCATAACTCTTTTCCTCCAGTTTGGATACAAAGTTTCTGTGTCCCGTTTAACCTGTTTTTGTTCCTTAGTTCCATATGTTTTTTATCAAGCCAATTTGAATTAAAGATTAATGGTTCTATGTATTTCATCTACAGTCATTTATTATTTTTATAGCCACTATTTTCATAATTCAGCCAAGATATTACCAATTAAATGTATCCTGATATGACCACCATTACATTTCCTTGCAGGCCAACCAAAACATTTTTACACAGCAATGACAGACATATTATTGTCAAACAGGTCTAATGTTAGTCATTTCTTGTGAAACTTTGTTTGTTTTCCTGACTACACATTGTTTACCAATAAATAAATCTTTTGAATGAAAACATTTTTATCATTAATCAATTTACCATTTTCACAGTTACATCCTGTATATGGCAGACTATTCCTAGGAAGTAAATACTTTATGAAGATCGGCCAGCCGAAGAGATTGGAGAAATTAGCGTTTATAACTTAATCTTCACTATTAAATTTAATTTTGCTGATATATATCATTCAAGCTATGTTGTGTACCGACCATATGTGCGCGACGTCGTGCTCGGTGACCGCCCGCGTTGTTTCCGCCGTTCGGGGTGTGTTTACATGAATCGGGTAGTGAAACAATAGATTAGCGTGCGTCTTCGCAAAAACAAACTCTTTCATATTTAGACAAGTGTTTGAACATCAGTGCCTTTTGTAATCTTTAGTTATAATTATTTGCTTTGGAGCACCCTTAGAAATTCATTCTTCATAAGTTTATTTCTTATACTCAAAGGGCAAGATAATAAACCAGCTTGTTATTTAAGGATGAGAACTATTGTATCTTTAGGATAACTTTTCCGGTCGATATGTATTGTTGAAACATGCGACCACCCGCAACGTCAATTCATAGTATGTTTCATGTAACTCTTACTATAAACATTTCTGCTAAACACTCATTGCCAATCGATGTCATTGTTTAAAGAACCACGATGTTACTATTGGACACGAGAACTGAAGACTTCTCCACCCCTAAGTGGGATGTGGCAATCATTTTCCTCATAAAACATTTTTGATGTAGGATTAAGAGATAGACGGTAGAAAACAAGTAACGCGACCATCAATCTAGTCTCGCAGTTCCGGTAACATCGCGATCTTAAAAATCGTTGCATAAACTCAATCATCATTTCAACTATATTGGGACTTGTATTATTTTGTGTAGACAATAAAGTGTTTTTAAAAAAAAAGCTCGAATTCTTGTTGTGTAGTTAAAATACTTGACAGCTATTATTACATCATATAATGAAGAATTTTGAGGTAATTTAAAATATGATACAAAACCTCAAAAAAGGAAATACTGGTCGTTATAGTGTTTACACAACTTTAAAACTAAAGCATTTAGCCATGTGCGTCTGCGGTAAACAGGCACCTTGACTCTGTGATCTTCCTCTAAGACCATTTCAGTTGTACGTCTGTTCGACATAACGTCAAATTTTGCTATCCCCATACTATTTGAAATGTATAGCACCCAGAACATGAAAATGTTATGTAGGGTGTAGAGTAGTTGGTGTACTTATTTTATAATTTTTTTGTAATTTTTCATTCTTTTTATTAATTAATGTATATTATTCCACTACGGGCCGGTCTATCATCTCATTGTAGACCGGCCCTACAAATCAAAAAAAAAAGAATAAAATAAAAAGTTAAAACCCTAGTTCCGCCCTCTATGTTTAAGTATTAGTGCTGGTTAAATTACAATGTAATCCGTCGACTAACTACCGGTTTTAATAAAACAACATCTCTAGTATCAACTTCGGACAAACGATCATTTAATTTCAAAGACGACAAAATGTAAACATTCGGAGTACGCGGGTACAATTGACGTCG
Organism: Chrysina gloriosa; assembly: GCA_038088585.1. Lineage (NCBI taxonomy): Eukaryota > Metazoa > Arthropoda > Insecta > Coleoptera > Scarabaeidae > Chrysina > Chrysina gloriosa. Next base: position 39,390,797 of record CM076089.1, read on the forward strand.
TATTAAAACGAGCAGAAACGCTCAACAAATTTTGTCCATCCCTGGTAGCGGTGCCTCAGCGACGTCAGACGCTGCCTACACAATTTCGAACGCACAAATAGACACACTTAGATTATTGGAACGAGATCCCAAAGAACATAGAGCGTGAATGAATGTAGACACACCACAATCGCATTAAACACACATTCCAGCTTCGATTTTTAACTTGGTTGAAATGAAACATTAGGTTTGTTTCAACACAGCACAAAACCATTTGGTGGATCGTCGGTTACATGCGCAGTGCAAATTTGGGGTTCCAAATTTACTTTCCGCATGTAACCGACGATTCATGAACTGGTTCTGTGGCGAGTTGCAACGAACCTATTATCGTTAATAGTGAGTACCGTAGCAGTTGAATAATTCGAACAACAACCCACCAGTGTCTACTTTACGATATCAGAGCCTATGTATCTGACAATGTTGCATAGGAAAAGGTATTTTGGTATGAGTGAATTATGGAAAGATCGTCCAATCACCTGATAATACGCACAAACATAATATATTACATGTATATATATATATATTTCGTGACCTTTTTATACTTATCTTATATGATAGAGATCTACCACTAATAGGTCAATAAAACAAGGCTGGTTTGAGCGATAGTTATATTTTCAGAACGTTTACAAACGTTTTCGGAACACCTTCGTCAGTGAAAATATAACTAGATAAATATATAAACAAACTTTTGTTTTTTATTTGGGACTATCAACAAAATAACTAGTGACTAGGATTTCTTGATATAGAGGATGTATAACCAACTTTTATATATATATAAATTATAAAAACTAAATTAATATGTAAACATACATGCAAATTAAGTAAAACCTTATATCAAAAAATCTTTGTCGAAACCTTAACAATTCTGTTCAAGGACTAGGGAAAACCAAATTCAAAAACCTAGCCAAAGGTTTCCTTCGTAAGAAATGCAAATGTCATTTTAACAAATTGCTATATACATTACTTAAATTTTGAATATCGGTCCTGAAATTAATAGTTTTAGTGTCTTTCTGTATATTTATCATTTCATATATTAGTCTTTTTTATAATTATTCTCTGTTTTTAATATAATTGTGTTTTCAAAATCAAAGTAATGCCCAAGATCTTTGTAATGTTTTGTTACAGCGGTCATTGCACCAAAATCATTATTTAAAGAATACTTATGGCTATACAACCTTTTCTTTAAATATTGTTTCGTCTGACCGATGTAACAACCATCACAGTCTTTACAGTTTATTTTATAAACTACATTACTCTGATTTTGTTTAATTATTTTGGATTTAGTATTAGTAAAAAGAGATCTATTACTATAATTTGGAATGAAAGTAATGTTTATGTTGTTTTTATTAAATTCTTTTTTATTTTTCGCTTAAACCTTTTTTATAAGGAATAGCGCTATAACATTTATTGTTATTAATTTTAATTCCTCTATTATATAATTTGTTAATTCTATTTTTTATTATTTTTCATAAAAACTATTTGGATAATTATTTTTATCTAAGATTTCTTTAACTTTGTTTAAATTCTTTTCCCTAAATTCAGGATTAGCTAATCTAACCGCTTGATCAACTAAACCGGTAACTACATTAATTTTATGTAATTTTGATGTTTCTGAAATTTAATTAAATTCTTGTGTAAGTTTTTACAGACGTTATGTGGATGACTGTTTCTGTTCCGTAAGAAAGGATAATATTGATGAGATATTAGATTCATTTAATAGTTATCATAATAGATTAAAATTTACATATGAGAGAGAATCTAATAACTCATTGAATTTCCTGAACGTGACAGTCATGCATATTAACGGCATTGTGAAAACAAATTGGCATATAAAGTCTACCAATACAGGAAGACATTTAAATTATTTTTCAGAAACATCAAAATTACATAAAATTAATGTAGTTACCGGTTTAGTTGATCAAGCGGTTAGATTAGCTAATCCTGAATTTAGGGAAAAGAATTTAAACAAAGTTAAAGAAATCTTAGATAAAAATAATTATCCAAATAGTTTTTATGAAAAATAATAAAAAATAGAATTAACAAATTATATAATAGAGGAATTAAAATTAATAACAATAAATGTTATAGCGCTATTCCTTATAAAAAAGGTTTAAGCGAAAAATAAAAAAGAATTTAATAAAAACAACATAAACATTACTTTCATTCCAAATTATAGTAATAGATCTCTTTTACTAATACTAAATCCAAAATAATTAAACAAAATCAGAGTAATGTAGTTTATAAAATAAACTGTAAAGACTGTGATGGTTGTTACATCGGTCAGACGAAACAATATTTAAAGAAAAGGTTGTATAGCCATAAGTATTCTTTAAATAATGATTTTGGTGCAATGACCGCTGTAACAAAACATTACAAAGATCTTGGGCATTACTTTGATTTTGAAAACACAATTATATTAAAAACAGAGAATAATTATAAAAAGACTAATATATGAAATGATAAATATACAGAAAGACACTAAAACTATTAATTTCAGGACCGATATTCAAAATTTAAGTAATGTATATAGCAATTTGTTAAAATGACATTTGCATTTCTTAAGAAGGAAACCTTTGGCTAGGTTTTTGAATTTGGTTTTCCCTAGTCCTTGAACAGAATTGTTAAGGTTTCGACAAAGATTTTTTGATATAAGGTTTTACTTAATTTGCATGTATGTTTACATATTAATTTAGTTTTTATAATTTATATATATATATAAAAGTTGGTTATACATCCTCTATATCAAGAAATCCTAGTCACTAGTTATTTTGTTGATAGTCCCAAATAAAAAACAAAAGTTTGTTTATATATTTATCTAGTTATATTTTCACTGACGAAGGTGTTCCGAAAACGTTTGTAAACGTTCTGAAAATATAACTATCGCTCAAACCAGCCTTGTTTTATTGACCTATTAGTGGTAGATCTCTATCATATAAGATAATATATTACATATAGTTACGAGTTACACCGATGGCTGAGGCATAGGCAACCTTTGCATAATATACCCATACATTTTAACCTTTAAAATACGTTACACGATAAATGCCAAGCCAGAAATCTTCAAATATCGCATCATCAACCTCAATAGCAGAAGATGATGATGTAATAATTGCGTCCTCGGCAGTGAATGAGTTAAGGTTACTAAAAGAGTACAAACACTGCAACACTACCAGAAGAAATAATCATTGACTTATTAGCAAGATCGACATTGTAACGAATAATGCATATCGCAAAAGACTTGTAAAAAATATAATTCATATATCTTAAATTTGGAAAAACAATAACTAAGTAATCAATCATCTAATTTCCGAACACATTTCATTAAGACAATATTTCGGTAGCAAGATTTTATACAAGCAAATAGGCTTAAATTATAGTAGTTGCATGGAGGCAGCATCCGATTTCAAATACAATACTTCACAATTTCGATTTATACGAATGTAGATATAATCACTGAATATTTTAGCTACTCCCAACGATTCCTTTACCTTTCATCAAATTCAGCTAATTGACAAAGCTTTACACGAAAGCGCAAGTGTCTGCACTGGTCTACTACTTCCCGTGTAGGTGGTTTTCCGTCCGAAAATGAACTTTTAAATTCAGGTGAAGTTCATGATGACATATCAAAGCAATACCAACTGCGATTAGCTTTGAAACCGTGACGAAAATAATTTTTCTTAGGGATTAATAAATGGCAGTAAGAAACAGCTCGTTGACAGCAATGTGAATCAAAAAATATCTTGGAGTAAATAAAACAAAGACTAATAACATTCAAAATCTATATTCGTGTTGGAAGCTTGTTTTCACTTTGATGGGAGTTCAAAAGAAGTATCTATTTCGAAATTTTGGCAAGTAAACGAACAGTTCAGAAGCAACGAGAATTGAAAAACTGTACAATCATTAGGATCCAAGATGACAACCCAGGGACACATACATCACGTACATTTAACGTATATATTACGAATAAATGCAGAGGTCGGGATAATACGGTACTGGCAAAATTAGAACTTATCACCAGCGAGTATGATGTCCTTTACTTAAATAGATAATTCCAATGCATTTCCGTGAAATCTGAAATGTCTTCAGTCTAGCATATCGATATTAGAATACGTCTAAATCCAGAATAAAAGAAATTTATAAACTTACAAGTTGACAAACAGTCGATATAAACTTTGAAGACTTTGGAATACGATATATCCTAACATAAATATCTGTAGAACCTAAAGCAGACTACAGGTGCTACTAGGTTTCTCCGCAAATAATTTATATAGGTAAATAAAAAATAAAAATGTAAAAACTTATCTGTGTGAGGCATGTTTGTCATCTAAGACATCTTTGGGCGATGAGAATATATGTCCATCTGTTGAGAAGGAATGAATATGCACTTACCTAAAAATAAAACAAAAATTTCTTACTGGAATACATCACATTAAACAATAAATATTTAGTCGTTATTCGCATCAACAAGATAATATAAGCATTACCTTATCATCCCAGTTATGCGGTTCATTGGTTTCTGGTATGCTTCAGCTGCCCTTCGTTCCAATTTATCTGGGCACGAGAATAATGTTAGAATTCAAATCGGAAATTATACAAAAGAAACTAAGCTATCACGAGTTGCAGCCTCAGCTCACTATTAGTCAAATAAAAGAAAACATATCGATGTGCCGAAATATTTCTACTTGAACTAAGGAATTTAAAATAAGAAAATAACAGATGATTATCATTTCAGTACTCAATCCATAAGTGGAAAAAGGATTTGAGTCTATTTGAAAGAAAATCATTTTTAGATTTTGAACAGGAAAGTACATTTATTGAAGGTTATTATTTTTAAGTGTCGCTATACAAAACGTATTCGTAAGGAAACCTTTCACAGCTTACGCAACAACAATAATCCATATTGTACATATCTAACCCTCCTGAATCGTATATCTACAGGTATGTACTTGGAAGAAACTAGTAATGATTTTGGATTTACGTCAAAAAGGGCAAGTAAGACCTAATTTAACTAGTTACCGTTTCAAAAATATAACTTACATTTTGAAACTGCCCCCCCTCCCCATTTTTTGGAATCAAAACTTAATTTTCAAAATGTGATTTTTCATTAAAGAATTTACATAAAACAGAAACTTCCCTCCTTTTATACTAGATTCAATATTTAAAAATATAATCTGGGCCAAGATCACTTACAAGAAATAATAAAATAGTCCTTACAATTCTGACAGATATGGTTGCTATTCCCTCCTAGGGAAAGAACGAAGCTACTGAATGCTATAGATCAGTTAAACACCACGATAACTACCTAATTATTAGGTATTGTTAATATTGGGTTGCTACATAATATTGTATTTTAGGTATTGTATCTTTATTCAATATATGGTGCGTGAGTTGGTTGTACCTAAGCTGGTGCGTTTTTGTAGCGAAAACAACATAGACTGTTAATAACTTATCAAGTACAGTCGCGTTTAGAAACAAAATCTTCTTCTACATTTTGACCATTGTATTCGATGTTTTCGAATAACGAGCATGATTGCACCTACGCGTAAAGACATTACTGTTCATGGATAGTTGAACATTAATCGTCACTCGTCATGAACAATAAATGTATTATATTAGATGTACAAAAATATAGTCGCTCTAGGCAACTATTAATGTTTAATTATTATTTTACGGAAGTATTGAATGGCATTCACATAATAGTTTCAATTTGAACTTAAAATTAAGTTCTAATCGTCAATGCTGCGATACGTAAATGACAGATAAAGAATATATCAACGCGAGGTTAATATTTCATTAATCACAGCTTTCGAGGACGACATGATTTTTGAACATACGTTACTTAAATCACGATGTGTGATGCCTATGGATAGGTCTTGTACGACCTATTAAACCAAGATAAGGCAAAATGACACGGACACAACAGCTTGAAGAAATATAAAAGTGTTACCTCTAACAAAAATGTGATTGATCCTCCAATACTATTAGCAACTCTCCTGAAAGAACTAAAGGACTCTCTATTTATCTCTTAAACATTATTTAAAAAAAAAAGGAGGATGTTTCGTATTGTTATTACTTATTACTATATTATTAAGAAGTATTTACTGTCAGTTGGCTACAGGCATATGCAATACTTACAGCTCTCGCAATATGTTGGCGAGCGGTGAGGATGCGCCGTAAATGTATTTAGGACACGTACCTCCCACCTGTCTGATTCAAATAGTGCATAGGAATTACCATTACGTTGCAGGACGAATGATAGGCAATCTATCCCTCCTCTATCTGCGCGAACTCACTCCCATCCTTCGCCAACTTATATTGCGAGAGCTGTACATAGTTAAATCGGAAGCATTCGAGGGGGAAGCGGGAGTCACAAATACGGTTAAACGTCTTCCATGCCTACTTCGGCCTGACTAGACGATCAGCGAACCCTGTAGAACGTACATCTGGTCACCTATGACAACAGAACTTTATGAGGAGAGCTTATCGAGCATGTGCAAACGTATAATAGCTTCAGGAATAATAAGTGTTGTGTTAATTCAAATAGATAGTACCCGACAAGCAAAGTAGGACTAATACGAACAACTATTACTGACACTGTATCACACGGTTATTACCCTTTATCACATAATTATTTATATTGGAATAAAGCGTGAAGGTTAAGTAAAATTAGTCGTCTCCAAACGCCAATTAAAAGAAACAACTAATTTAACAATCTACAATTTGAAAGTTTTCCTATAATGGTTCAGGTACGAATAAGCAAAGCTGAACTAAATACCGACATATACTTATTTAACTTCTATACAAAATTTCATAATTACCTTTGGGTGTTCATTATTCAATGGGTTCACGAAGTCCTTCCGAGATGGGAGACGGCATTGCAAAAAATAGTCATGCTTCATTCTTTGGAAGTGAAATTAACAAGTGATCATCTATAAAAAAGAATGATGGCGTAATAACGTTAAAATTCTAAGTTGCAAAGTTAATAAAAGGAACATTAGTAGTTTCCAAATATTTTCATGTACCTAATTTTGAGAGCATTCAGACACGAATAAAGAGGCACAATTATTTAGTAAAATTCCATGTTGCTCGCAGAGTTGATATGAATATAAAATCAAGATTTGAATTCAGCGGTTAACATCTAAATGCTAATCAAAACTAAATATTATTATCTACATGTTTTCTTTACTGTTTCCACTGAAGATCATATATTGCTTATCGCAATAAGTAGGAATTTAGATCTTTCCAATAAATGTGGTAAAAAACAAAAATTAGGTTTACTTATCAACCAAAAATTTATGATTTCTACACAACTGAGATCATCCGTTACAATTATCCCCTTCAAAATCAAAGGCAGTTTGATTATAGTTCAGTTACCCTCTATTATTATTCAAATTTTAAATCAATTTTCAAATTTATAGCCATATGTTTATTACGTCATTTCATGTAGGTATGCATAGGCACATAACATACACAAAAATATATGGATGAAATATTTTTTTACATAGTCATTATTTTACCAACCATCAAAACATAAACAACTGTGGACATATGTATAAAATAAACATTTTCTAAAAATTTAAAAGATGACACAAAAACTAGCCTGGCAAATTTAATTATTAAATTCCTGACTAAAATAAAACACTAGTTTAAATTTTCACCATTTATTTGATAACAGGAATTTTGCCAACAGCGCTGCTTCATGTTATTTGACTTAAGTGTTGTGAAAATTAAAATTAGTACTGAATTTTTGATATGATTTTACTCGAAGTAATACTGTTCGATTACCTAATTATTACGATAAAACAGAGGTGGTTTGGTTACTTTTTGGGATTCCATGGTAGCCAGTGGTGCAAGTAATCTTGAACTTATTAATGGAATTATAGAGAAGATTAAATATACTGTAATATTAAAAACGAATTTAAAAACTCTGTCCCAAACCCAAGTAAACGTCGGGTCTAGTAGTTGCAAACAAGCAATACTACGAAGCAGGCATTTGTTTATTGTTCAAACGTGGATCTTAATAATAATAATAATAATAATAATAATAATAATAATAATAATAATAATAATAATAATAATAATAATAATAATAATAATAATAATAATAATAATAATAATAATAATAATAATAATAATAATAATAATAATAATAATAACACTTTAATTTTCTTGTTGGTGTAGGTACCCTGAATTCTGTGAGGCAATAAGATTAAAACCCAATTTTTACACTTGAAGTAAAAGTTAAACTCAACAACTCAATATTAAGAAAACGCACCAAATGTTACTATTTATATGAAAAAGTCTTTGCTAATGAGTGTAATTAGCATTTAAAAACTTACCACTTTGATCAATTATTTTAATCGAAAAATCAACTTCACACACATACATACCATCCACAAAGCAGACACAAGAAAAATCGTTCTAAAAGAAAGATTTATACTGTTACAAGGGGTAAGCTTCACATTACAAATTTTCAAAGTAAACATATATTCCCTCTTCTAATAAATAAACGAAAGGAAGCGGAAGAGAATTTTCTAAACTAAATCCGTTAGAAACGATGCAGTATCCGATCATATTAGGCGACATATTCAACCAATACAAAATGGAGAGGTGTTACGAAATTATGGAAGTGCTATCAATATACGGCTGTGCGGAATAATTATAGGAAATATGTAATAGCATGAATAGTATAAAATAATCTAATGTAATAACCAAATAACTTGAATAATCAGAAACTCGATAGTACTCGTTTATGCAACGAACATTATAAAATCAACATTGCGTTAGCGTCAAGAAAACCGTTAGCAATTGTTTTTAACAGAAGAAACGCAATAGCCTTATATATGGATGTTTATGTTTGTCTTACACACATAACACACATATATGAAACAAATTATTATACTTATTTACGTAAAATAATTTTAACCATACAAGCGTTCAGCTACTAGAAAATAAGAAACAAATAAATACGTACTTTTACTGCCTTTTCCCAAGGAAAAATTCTCGATCATGACTCTTTGGGACGTAGTGGCGATAATTAGTACAAATCCAGAACACGAACAGGCACTATTACCTACAAGTTAATAAAAACCAACTGAATTAGTAGACTGCGTACATCAAAATACACGACTCTCATAAAAATGTAGCACTACGCTTACGCAAGAACCGGGAGAAGGGAAGGGGTGGGGAGCCCCTCTTCGCACGGAAGATTGGAGGGGCGTCGAATGGGATACAACGCATTCAATTCCGAATAGCACCAATCTGCGTGAAAAATCATCTAAATCGGTGCCATACAAAAGCGCAGGAGCGATAAGGACATATATACAGTAGTAAGTGTAATTAATACTTATGCGGTGTGATTGATTTAATATGTTAAGTAATTTCTCAGACTAAAAACATGAACAAATTTCCTGCCGTATGGTTGAGTGACATTCTCCATTTTTTCACCAATTTCAATCTTATATGATAGATCTCTACCACTAATAGGTCAATAAAACAAGGCTGGTTTGAATAACCTTCCTATACTCACGCATACGGTCTGTGAGACCGACTTATATAGTACAGCATACGTCTTTCATTTTGACGTGAGTATAGGAAGGATAATAGTTATATTTTCAGAACGTTTACAAACGTTTTCGGAATACCTTCTTCTATTAATTTCAGAACCGATATTCAAAATTTAAGTAATGTATATAGCAATTTGTTAAAATGACATTTGCATTTCTTAAGAAGGAAACCTTTGGCTAGGTTTTTAAATTTGGGTTTTCCCTAGTCCTTGAACAGAATTGTTAAGGTTTCGACAAAGATTTTTTGATATAAGGTTTTACTTAATTTGCATGTATGTTTACACATTAATTTAGTTTTTATAATTTATATATATATAAAAGTTGGTTACACATCCTCTATATCAAGAAATCCTAGTCATTAGTCATTTTGTTGATAGTTCCCAAATAAAAAACAAATGTTTGTTTATATATTTATCTAGTTATATTTTCACTGAAGAAGGTATTCCGAAAACGTTTGTAAACGTTCTGAAAATATAACTATCATTCAAACCAGCCTTGTTTTATTGACCTATTAGTGGTAGAGATCTATCATATAAGATAAGTATAAGAAGGTCACGAAATATATATATATATACCAATTTCAATTTGAAAAGAAATCATACAATTTGAAAATGTACCAGTTCTTTTTCGTTTTTCATTTAAAATCCGCTATATTTAGCTTGCCGGCAGAAAAAATCTTAATTCGAAGCCCATATTCCGCCCAAAAAACACACGGAAAGGTTAGTTTTAGTTATTTCTCGACTGTAAACAGGCAAGAAGTTCGAGCACAGGTTAAGGTTTGTTCGTAGAGCAATTAGCAACCGTCAGACGCATGCGTATTTATAAATTTGTGTAAGAGTAAAATTTCAAACTGATGACTAGAAATCCGGCGTTCGCAGAGTGAATGCTATTCAATTTCCAATCGATTGGCAACCGTCAGAATAATTTCTTACAGAATTGAAAATGTTTGGTTTGAGACATGCGCAATGGCAAGCACCAACTTTAGTAATGTTGACTCCCAGATTAGTTGTTAATCTGTGGGGATCCATTCCATGATCTGCCCCACATCTATACGTTGACGATATTCATTTGTGAATATTTGTCATTTTTGTTGTTTTCTCCACATTCTTACTACATTTAGATAAATAATGCTTCAAAAGACCTACAAAAACTGAGTTTTGCGCCACCTTCAGGACAAATTACGCATTCCTTCTTCTCTTTTACGTTCGTAGAGCATTAAATTGGGACAAATTTGCAACTCTTTCCAGTCGGACATGTGCATTCAATATTAGTTGCCAACGGTTTCCAATTTACTCTACGAACAAACCTATTGTAATGAAGTTCATTGGATACCCTAAATCTTCATAGAACTTTCTTTATAACGATACTTTTTTAAACTACGGGTAAACTGTAAGTAAAAAGTTTTGTAACAGTACGGACTGAAAACATTTGCTTTCAGTTTAATATCAAATTAAAGGTTTAAATTTTCAGTATTTGTTAGTCCTAGTTAAATTTGAATTATTTGCTATTCTTTTCGACGGTACCTCTGTTTAAATTATTGCTATCTATTGGTATTTTCTTGTTAAACAAGATAATGGGAGACAATGATGTTCATGCAAAGCAACGATAATTGCATGGAAACCAGTAGTAATTTCAGAAACATAATTTACGAAGGACTCTAGTACAAAGGCGCGGAAATACGACATATTTTACAAACTCTATATGCGAAACAATGGCCAACTTAGGCATTAGTTACAAAATATTTTCCACTCTTAAGAAACGCAAAATGTCTCCATGTAAACGTATTAAATTAGTACAAAGCTTAAGAGATGTCAATTTTAAGAAGGGATTAATATTTTGCAATTAGATCAGACATAATCAACACCTTTTTAAAATCAATTTTTTGGAGCAAAGACGCGAATTTCAACAGCAATGGCTTTTCGAATAGAAAAAACAACCGCTTTTGGCATAGTGAAATTCCAAGTCAAATACCAAACTGCAGATTTAAGCACAGATTAGATGACAATATATGTACCAGATCCTTATGAATGGAAGGCCGCTGGAACTGCCTGCCCAGCAATAATACGTTTTCTTGGAGAATTTGAAGATCATATGGATGATATCTATGAAAACGTCGCCCTATGTAGTTCTAGAATGACGAACTTCCTCCCCACAATATAGTGAACGTATGTACTAATTCAAAATTTGATGATAAATTGAATACAAATCTTGGTCCTGCACACTGGCCAGCCAGATGGCCAGATCTTTCTGTTTTAAATTTTCTTATTTGATGGTTGATAAGGACAAGTCAAAGCTGCATTGTGTCAATTATTTTTAGTCGATATTGTTCAGTTTTACTAGTTTCTATGCGATAGTAATTGTTTTCAATATTATCTGCTACAAAACCAAATTTACGATCTGCTTCTTTAACATACTTTTACATAGTTTCCACGTATGTAGTTAGGAAAAATTACGCCATGTGCCATATCACTATAAAGGAAACTCTATGAAGGTTTAGAATAACTAATAAAATTGTACACGTTCTTTTAAAATTTGAAAGTTATATCTTAAATTGTTGTCATTTTTTTAAGTAGGATTATTTAACTTAAAATAAAGAAAAAAAATTATGAAATTTATCTGGTATTCTGATACAGTAGAAGCCGCTTATTATAATCACGGTTAATGTTATCAAACGGTTATTGTTATCGAAAACCGTTGGTCCCAAATCACTCTATTTAAAACTCATTGAAAGAAAGCCGCATATTGTAATCAAAAGCCGCTTAATGTTATTAGTTATGAATAGTATCCTTTGTCGGAAAGTTTCTTCAGGCGACGGTGTCTGCAGCGCAACTCCTTTGAACGAGCCGCTTTTTCTCGCCGATTTCAATTAAAACTCTCATATCGCATATTACAATCTAACGAATTGTTATTTCTATATTATGAAGAGGTCATCTTTTTTGATGTACTTTATGTATAAAAGGTCCGTTCGTTTAAATGATATTCAGTTTCTCCTATACTCTTCTACGAATCTCACGTTCTACAGTCTTGTGTACGGGTAAATTATTGAAATTTCGCATAAACCACCGTGGTCATGGCAGAAGTGAATAAAAAACGTCGCGATCTATCGAACGAAGAAAAACGACAAATTCTCGATAACTTCGATAAACTTCCGAAAATGAGTCAAAGGAATGCTGCGGTACAATTAAAAATTTCGCAACCGCTGTTGTGTAAAATTTTAAAAAATCGTACAGAAATAGAAGCGTGTGCGCGTTCGAATGAAAACATAAAACGAAAAAGGGAAAGATCTGGAAAGGATAATCAAGTTGAATCAGCTTTAAAAATTTGGTTTACAAATGTTCGCGAAAAAATGCCTCTGTGAATGGTCCTATCATGCGTCAAAAAGCAGAAGATATAGCCAAAACTATGGGGAAAGAAAATTTCATTGCAACAGACGGATGGTTCAATCGGTGGAAAAAGCGAGAAAACATCGTTTATAGACCTCTGCACGGTGAAGAAAAAGTGCTGATTCGTTAGCAGCCGCTGACTGGATGCGTTCGGAATGGCCAGAAATTATTGCAAAATATCCGCCTCGGGACATCTACAATGCAGATGAAACAGGACTCTACTTTCGCGCGATGCCTAATCATACTTATTTGTTCAAAAACGATAAAGTAAGAGGTTGCTTATCTTCGAAAGAACGAGTAACAGTGTTATGTTCTGTTAATATGGAAAGTGAAAAGGAAGAACTTCTAGTGATAGGAAAAAGTAAGAATCCTCGGTGTTTTAAAGGTGTTAAAACTTTGCCCGTGGAGTATTTTGCTAATGCGAATGCTTGGATGACAAGTGTCTTGTTCAGCGAGTGGTTACTCAGGTGGGACAAAAAATTGAAACGCCAAATCGTCTTATTAGTAGACAATTGTACTGCGCACAAAGTGAATGCAGTTTTGACGAACATCCAACTTATTTTCTTACCTGCGAACACTACGGCATTGATACAACCATGTGATCAAGGAATCATTCGAACATTCAAAGAATACTATCGAGGGCAAATTCGAGCCCAAATTATACAAGAACTTGATGAGAATCGAGATGCACCTACTGCAGATGCGATAGCAAAAAAATCAGTCTTCTAGATGCGCTGCATTTGCTGGTGAAGTCATGGAGGCAAGTTCAACCAGAAACGATCCGAAACTGTTTTCGAAAAGGAGGTTTTTCCAAAACTGGTGATGAAGAACCTGATCTCCATGAAACGTGCGCTGACATTTTAGAAGGTATGAAAAAAGAACTTGTTTTGTACATCTAACTAATATTTTTTTAATTTTTTTGTAGTTCAAGGTCTGTCCAAAAGCGAATTTTCCGATTGGGTGAATATCGACAATGATGTTCAAACAGCTGCCACAATGACTATATCAGACATTTGTCGGGAAGTTGTGGATCAATCGTCCGAAGGAAGTAATCCTGAATTACCCGAAGTAGGAGAAGAAGAAGAAGAGGAAATGTCTGAAGAGCCGCCAACTAATGGCCAGATGCAAGAAGCGTTAAATATTCTCCGACGTGGTGTACAATTCCGAGAAAGTAATTTTGATAGATATTATGATTTTGAAATATACATACAAAATCTTATTAATAAAAATAAACGTCAAACGACGATCGACCAGTTTTTCGAATGAAATCGTAAAGTGTAAATAAATGTACCTACGTATTGTATCGATGATAAAAAATAAACAAATTTGGTAAAATATTAAAAATTGTTGATTAATCGTTAATTTTTCCCTTGAATTTTATTTGTAAGTCGTTAAATAATTTGATTACATACATACATATTTATTATTGACTACATCAGCATAGAAAAATACATTTATATTTACCTTCCGCTTACTGTTATCATTCGGTTAATGTTATCAAAAAGGGTTTGTTCCAAATTGATCACAATAAGCGGCTTCTACTGTATTAACTGACATGTCGCTTGCCACACGTTAAACTAGTCGTATTATAATCAAAAGTTATTGCAAAAGTTAGTATTGTAAATTGTACTAAATAAGTAAATAATAAATTATTTGCAGAAAAATCAAAAAAATTAATTTCTTGAATGCATGAATATCTTACATTAACACCAGCTTTTTTATAACTTTACAAACAATAAGTTATTGATGGCAAGAGAACAAAAACAAGTGGATATTTCAAACCTGCGTGGAACGGTCACAGTGTTGGGGATTCTATTGTATTTCTTATTTTCGTTAGGATACTAAAGAGTTCTTTCATTCAGATTTCTTAAGCTAAAATAAGCTTCCATTGTGTTAGATTGTTTTCTATTCCATTCGGTTCCGGTGAAGCTTTTCTTTGAAATACTGCCGGTATGTGTTAACAAATTGGACAAAGGTGGTGGACGACTGCACAATTAAATATCAAATGTTGCTGATAATGAAATCTATAATTGAATAAAAAAAAGAGAGAAAAAGAAAAAATTATCACCAGTGTTTTCACGGACTTTAGGTGCCTGTCCGCCTGAGTAAAAGAGCAACTTGCGACAGTTTTACTCTCACGTAAACAGGCAGCTTTAAACAGGAGAATATTGGGATTAAAAATAAGATCGATAGATTATAGAATAAAATTGAAGAACCTGAAGAGGACAGCACGTAAAATAATATAATGATCATAAGACAAAAGGAAGTCCAAATTATTGAAGAAGGAATGATAAGTACAGAATTTACAGAAAAACCCATACATTAGATGCCACGAAGTTTGACAACAGTTCCTCAATCACCAGGAGGCCAGACTAAATATTAAAATATTATTTCCAGAAACACAGCAAAGTTTTTATATGAAGTAGGTACAATTACTCTTCTGACATTGCTGATAACGCTTTAGGCTTTACAAGAGTTGCAGTATAGAAAAATGTTTCGTGCATGCAGTTGTAGTTTAACCTTCCTATACTCACGTCAAAATGAAAGACGTATACTATTCTATATAAGTCGGTCTCACAGACCGTGTGCGTGAGTATAGGAAGGTTAAGAGCCATGTATGTTTAACCTCTCTATACTCACGTCAAAATGAAAGACGTATACTATACTATATAAATCGGTTTCACAGACCGTATGCGTGAGTATAGGAAGGTTAAATAAATTAATTAAAAAAAAAAAAACAGAACGACTTATTGCCTTACAAATAATACCTTAATGGACGTAATAGTATCAACGAATAGAAAAATAATTAGCATTACCTTCTTGTGTAATAATAGTAGATATATCTCAAAAATATATACATAAGTACATATAATACGTAAATCCATCTGGACAAATACGACTGTAAAGTATATTTTTATTTTTTAACATTTATTCAAACAAATAGTAGAATGAGGTTATATTTTAAATTTATTTTGAGCATAAGCTGTCCGTTAAAGTATTATAGAAAAAATTAGCATTCGCTGATAGTTACAAACACGACTGTTGGAAACTGTATACGGACAATCACTCTAATAGGCCTAATAGCGAAGACAATAAAATAGGTCACATGAAATATCAACGAAGGGGTGCGAGGATTAGAGACGAAAATACAAGGAACGAAATTGGAAAATCACAACCGGACAATTACAAAAAATTAGGATTATAGAATGAAAGCATAATTAAAAAGCAATCGCCACAATAGCAAACACTCTAATAAACGAAACATCAAAGACCAAGTATGTACACAAAAAGGGACAAAAGGGGCAGCAAATAATAAAACTATTATAAACCAATGAAAGAAATTATTAAGTAAGCAATGTAGAAGTATAAAAGACATTAGTCGTTAGTTTGCTCAAGGGTCGATGAAAAAGGTAATGCCAATTGTATCACGTCAACGTAAATAACTACTACAGATCCTATATACCACGAGATCTCTGTTAGTGACTACTAACAAAACGGTCAGGAATCGGAAGTTTAACTTACAAATATTAACTATAAAAAAAAATGAAGAAGCAAAATATAAAGGAAAATAGTTAAAGAAATATAAAGTTACAGTCTCAAATAACAAATCAAATGGCAGATAAGCAGAACAAAGTAGAAAACAGACATTAATAATTGATCAGCACTCAACTTGCGTCAGAAAAGCTGGAAGATGGTACCAACAAACGCAATGGAAAAAGATTGAAACACAAAGGAAGATAGTTGGGACATAAAATGTTAAAGGCTAAGCGAACAAATCCATATACATACCTACGTTTA
Organism: Chrysina gloriosa; assembly: GCA_038088585.1. Taxonomy (NCBI): domain Eukaryota; kingdom Metazoa; phylum Arthropoda; class Insecta; order Coleoptera; family Scarabaeidae; genus Chrysina; species Chrysina gloriosa. Next base: position 39,407,583 of record CM076089.1, read on the forward strand.
TAGAGATAATTGAATACAACTGGCTTCTAATTGATAAAAATCCATAATAATAATGAGTAAAACTTGTAGAATAAAAATACTTCACCATATTTAGAAAAAATATAGATAACGTTCGTATCGTCGACACAGTGGCTTCGTCAGACTATACCATCAAACTAACTCTATACGATCAAACTCAGCAGATGACAATTGAATATATACTAATAACCTTAATTATACAATTTTCAAGCTATGTGCAAAATAAACTACCAAATTATAAGAACCAATCATAAACACCTTTTCCGGGTAAACTATTATTGGCTTTAAAAAAATTGTTAGAATGTTTAACCTTCCTATACTCACGCATACGGTCTGTGAGACCGACTTACATAGTATAGTATACGTGTCATACTTTGACGTGAGTATAGGAAGGTTAAAATGTTGTAAAACTATGAATAAGTTTACCTATATCATAGTTTTATAGGCCACTTTCTTTCCATTGTAACAATTTTTGCAAATCCAATAATAACTTAGGTGTTTTTACTCTACGAGTTTTATTCATTACAACTGAAGAAATCTATAACGCAAATAAAACAGAAACGAAGCAATATTTAGGAACATTACAAATGAGTAACGGCAAGACAACATTCAGTCAAGGATCGCCAGAAGAGTTGAAAGAAGATACCGAAAGGGACAAAATTCGAGCTGTATAAGTACATTTTTCATTCCAATAAACTATATTGAGCAGTTTTACCATAATTTTATATTAATTAAAGTATACAGTTTCTAGGTATATTTTTCTAGGTTATTATTATTTTTATGTGAAAGTTGATTATGTCATTATTAGACTGCTCATGCGAGCCAAAATTATTAAGATTGGAGTTATTCGCAGGCGATTAGAATAGACTCGATTCGTCCTTATAACTTGCGACCGCTCCCGACTAAAATCCGATCTTGTCAAATACAACTTATATGGCTCGCATGAGCACCTCAAGTCATTATTAAAGTTCGACAAATGCGCGTCTTGTTTGCTGAAAGAGCAGTTTATATACAGTGCACAAGCCGCAGGTTTGTCCAAACATGGCGATAGAACTATACGAGTTTGATAAATGTATGTGACAGAGCAAACATATGTCCAATTCGTATAGATCGATCGCTTTATTTCGATAAACGCGTCTTGTTGGCTGTATATAGACTGTTCTTTCAGCGAGCAAGATGTGCGTTTGTCGAACATCTTTATGTTATCTTGTATTATAAAATTATTTCAATAGATCTTTATATTAGCGTTTATATTAGTATAGTGATTGTTAATTAAAAGTATTAATACTGTGATAAATTGTAAATATCTTTGTACTCGAATTTAATATAAAATATTGTAAAAGTACTTAATTTCTCGAGAACTACAGGACAACTTGGTTACATTCGAGTATGCGCTGGACTCGGGATTATTTGAGAAAACAACGTATAAAACATTGGTTCATCCTGTCTAATACTTTGGCGGTAACACCATTTAGAATAGTTAGCGTCGGACAGTGTTGGACGCTAGATATACATACATATCTTGTTTTTAATAATTGCGTCTCATTTTTGTATAAATTGAGAATTATAATTAAAATGGTTAAACATTATTGAGTAATCTAGATATTTACAGCTTAATACGTAGGTCCTTTATACTGGGTTCAGGATTCACTGAAATTAACTATTACTAAGAACCTACAATAAATAATATTTCACATCTATTTAAGATGTGTACTATTTTTACTGTAATACAATTCATGTATAAAATAAGTAAAGTTTGTATTTCACATCTATTTAAGATGTGTACTATTTTTACTGTAATACAATTCATGTATAAAATAAGTAAAGTTTGTATTTTTTGGATATGGTACTACTTAATTAAAAAAATAATAGCATCTCGTATTTACTGTAGGCACTTTGTTTCCATATAACGTAATTTATTCTGAACACCAGTATAATTCTATAGTAGATATAGGTATTCCATAAAGTTCTGGGATTGAGTCATATGACTGACTAATATGTATTAACCCTTTGAGATCAATGCCGCCACAGTGGCGGCATTCACAAATCCTCTTAGAAGTCGGTACCCCTAGTCTAGCGGCATCATATCATTCATGATCGCCTAAGTAACAAAACTGAAGATTCTGAAAAAAACTACTCCCATTGGCGATATTCAACTATTTCACTCAACTTACAGATATCGATGTTCATCGACCAAGTGGGGCAAACTAATTTAGGTATTAGGGGATGGGCAAAAGATATGTATACTGATGTTGCCTTACTATGGAAGTTTGACAACTAAGGGTTTAGAAAAACTCGAACTGCATTAAGCCTCCGTTTGACACATGATTGAATTGTCACATTCGTACCTTATATTTTAAATTGAAAATGGTCTGGCCAGACTAGTGATGGGAAAACTCGTTCTTTTAACCTTCCTATACTCACGTCACCTATACTATACTATATAAGTCGGTCTCACAGACCGTATGCGTGAGTATAGGAAGGTTAGAAGAACAGCTGCAACCGTTCTCGTTATTTTAACCTTCCTATACTCACGTATACGGTCTGTGAGACCGATTTATATAGTATAGTATACGTCTTTCATTTTAACGTGAGTATAGGAAGGTTAAAATAACGGTTCCAATATAACAGGTCATCGTTGTTTCGTACTCGACAGTTCTATCTGATAACGCATCATAAAATCAATAAAATATGTCAGGCGTACATCGCCTTTGCCTGATTTGATATGTAGTTTGCTTTTCCCCGACGTTATACTTTCCCATCACTAGTTCTAACATCTTGGTGATTCCCCGAGTTATATAATTGTGTATTGATCATGTAACTGTATCCTACGTACATTAAGTTTAGGGTTAGAAGTTCCTATACAGTTTTCTTTTCTCACGATTCAACGCTAGTTTACACACATGGATGTATTCTACTTGCAATGTTCCACTTTGTCTAAGCAAAACTTGCTACAATGACTTTCATAAATAAAGCTTATTTTTATGTGCGGTGGTATAAAAATCATACCTCATCCTTGCACGGAATTCTGCAAGGATAAAAATTTTTTAATAAATATTTTTCATTAAATTACAATTATAAACAAAAACAAACCGTTTTCTTTTTTAATTTTCACCGATTTCTTATAGCGTCCCGAAAAGAGCTAAAGAAAAAGTACATACAAAATACACGATGAGCCCGAATAATACAGAACTACAGAAATCAAATTGAAATCAAAGACATCGGCATCAAACTGAACACCGGTGGTAAGAGCTAAGAGAGGTAAGAGCTAAGAGAGGCAAGAGATAGAAAAAGTGCAAACAATGAAAAGAAATCCTGGCTGTAATGGCCGTGGTATAGAAAGGCAACTCTATGATTTACTACAAAGTACGAAGTCGTACGAATTTTGGTAAAAGGTCATTTACGACCTAATCAAAATTTAGCTTGTAGTACAACTTTCCTGAATATTTTGGAGCAATATCAATCACTTTTCCTATGCATGCATTCTTTCCTGTTACGTGGTTTGTTGTCTATTCTTCCTTCTTTAAACCATTTTATTAGATACAGTTATTGCTGGTCGACTTTTATTTATAATACTGTTAATTTGTTGTAAACTGTTCGTTTCTGGTCTTGTGAAATTATTTAATCCCGCATGTCAATTGAAATTTCCTTTCTTTTCTTGCACATTTAGTTAATATTGTTATATATATATATATATATATATTATAAAATATATACATTATAAAATATATATATTATAAAATATATACATTATAAAATATATACATTATAAAATATATATATTATAAAATATATATATTATAAAATATATATATTATAAAATATATATATTATAAAATATATGTATAATAAAATACATCACCACGAAATTGCTGAAACAACAAACTAAACCATGGTATGTACTGTAACGGCATAAAAATTGCATTACATTGGAGGGTACATTAAGAAATGCACTTCATAAATTGAATCTAAAAAATCTAAAATTAATAGATGAATAGTGATGATTTTTGAAGAAGAATAAGGGATTATCAAAATATTGCCATTTTGATCAAATAATTTTAATCGAAGAATTAATTTTGTAAGCAATTTGATGAAAGAAATACACGATTAATTTGATACCAACCACCTACAATACATCTGAGACAAGCTCACAGGGAGAATCCATTTCCCGAGAAAGAAATAAAACAGAATATTTGAGACTCAAGTATTTAGAAACGACGCAGTGAAAGGCCGAATAAATGTAACAATGTCAACATCAAATAATGAACAAGCGAAGTAATAAAAACTAATTTTCTCAATACTATCACGTCAAAAAAGGAGGTAACGCCAAAACTACGGTCATATATGCAAGAAATCGCTAGCTTATTGACATAAGATGCATTTCTCAAACATACAATAAATGTTAATAGATTAGCGAGTTCAAATAAATACATACGATTCTTCCTGTTTCCAGGGGCCACTTGTTAGATATAACGAAAAATAATTATTAATTAGGTTCGACACTTCTTGATTCGAAACACACACTTCCAACATCAGGACATTTCTGAAATATAGGCGCGCAATCGCTTGTGAAAATTGCTTAGAGGTGGGGCATTCTTGGAAGTTTGAGGAGGGAACGGATGTTAAAAAAAAACGGAAAATCACGACTGGAATATACAATATTCATACAGGCTTATCCAAAAGTCGACATATTCGATTAAATATGTTATGTTTTTGGCTGCTAACTGTTTTACTTTAATATCTTGAATTTAATTACGGTTAGAATAAGTAGCACATATTTTTGAAATGTCTAGTTCCAACGATAATAAATAAAAATTAATTTAAGAGTTCAGGACCTTCCTACGTTATGAGGACTACATTTGTTTGAATATTAGATAGTTTGACAATGGAAAGATTTGTGTACATATGAAATTTTAACCTTCGTATACTCACGCATACGGTCTGTGAGACCGACTTATATAGTATAGTATACGTCTTTCCTGTTGACGTGAGTATAGGAAGGTTAAGAAAACTGTAATATTACATCGAAAACTTCTAATGCACTGGTTACGTGGTATATACATCCATAAACACGGTCAGTTCAGAATGAAAGAAACAATTTCAATAAAAGAACATTTATTAGGCGTTTCGAATAATGCTCGAATAGGTCAACCGATATATTTGAACTGACGTTTTTTACATAAATATCAACTTGATATCACTTCCTGTTTCCCCAGATATGATCTTAACCTACTATTTTAAACAGAACACCTTGCATATCTTTATGTATTTGAATAGCTAATCAAGAAATGTATTCAGGAAAGTCTGTATATGACGTACTTATTGTAATTATTAAATTAAGTGTTTCAACAGTCAGCATATAAACGTAACTGGGAATTAAATATTACCAAATAAAAACTATGTGATTAAATATTCAAATAGAAGTCCGTCCACTTGATGGCACTTGCTAACACGATAAACAATTTCTAGTCTTAGCAAACAGCGTACTAAGTTACTACATCTCCTTATCTAGTCATTACTGAATCGATGCCGTATGCGAGAAGTTCTGTCGTAACTTGTTTCATAATTGTGCGTTATTACCGCTGAGCGCCAAGACTAGTACTTTCGATTTCATAAGTCTTGTAATCAATATGGCCGCTGTGGATAAGTTTTATACTTTAAGTAACCCCAGAAATGAAATCGAAAGGGCTCCATGTGCTACCTACTTGCCCACTTGATACCTCCCATCCTGCCAATCCATCTGCCAGGGAACGTAACGTATAGAAATTGTCGGACGAAGATGGCATAATGTGGGGACACGCCATCTTGTTCGAACCAAACTTCGTCATTTGGGAGTTTACGATAAGTTAGATTTGGAAACATATTAGCTAAATCTGGAATGGAGCATAATTGCGACAATTAATAATCTCAATTCGTTATTGTTTCTTTTAAGGGAACTTTTCAGTTTAGGTCTATTTTCAGCAAAATGTTAAGTAAATTAATAAAATGGTAAAATGGGAAAACATGTATGAATATTGAACATAAAGATTTGCAACATAACAAATAAATAACTTATTGTATCAATATGTGCCATGAAGTAAGCAAACATCAATTTGAACATTTACTTTTATTTCGTAATATTTCCTTCAAAGTTATGCGTATCATATAGGATTTTATTGAGAGCTTCTTCTAACCAGCTATCTTAGTATATGAAAATATGCAGTGTTCTGTTTAAAATAAAGAAGTTCATATCGTTTTAGGAAAAAACGGGAAATGATATGAAATTGATGCATATGTCAAACAGTGGCAGTTAAAAAATCCTTCATACATTTCCCTCATACGCCTGTGCGTAATGCTAAATTAAATAAACAATAATCAACTAAAGAACAACATTTACAGAAATGGTATATAAGTATGTAGTTGTTTTTCCGAGTTTGGCAATTAGCAGCATATGTACCTAGTTTTACAGAGATTAATTTTTGCCGCAATTCGCTTATAAATACCCATTGCTTTAGAAGTATAATGAGAACTTATTTGACTACGTGAAAGAACAAACGTGTTTGCCTTCTAAGCACCAATATGAATTTTTGTACCGAAATTAACAATAATGCATACTGGCATCTGAAAACAATTGTAGAATGATATTTGAATAATTTTACTGGAAACCTAGCTTTTCCGACGCTGAACATCTGAAGAATATTAAACATTATGTTCTTCACAGGTATATATGTGTTATACAGATATTTGTTGAAAACCACTTTAAAAGATTAAATTCTGAAACATCAACAAAAACACGTTCATATACTTTTGGCTACACATGTATATAGCGAAGGAAGGTTTAAACTTGAAGGAAAAGGCACTTCTCAGAAAATATATCTAATAATAAAATACGGAGCATTTTTTGTCCATGCAGGTGTTCACATTTTGCCTGCAGTCGGCGCAATTTAAACATTTGAATACACAATTCGACTTTTATTGTATATACATATGTAGATATTGGGATTTTAGTAAAATAAGAGTTTTATTGTATTTTAGTATACCTAAGGTTGGATACAAATGTTTGGTAAAAGAATACTTTCTAACAATACAGGGATTATACACATCCAGTGGCTCAATAAAGTCGGAGAAGAAAGCAAATATTTTACTATTTAAATATTTCAGATCCAGGAAGAATTATAAAAGAACTTTTATAAAGGTCTACTGGTATATTTTCCCAAACAATAACAGCAATAAATGATTTATCTTTATTTTCTTTTCTTAAAACTAATACCAATAAAAATCGTACAATTTATGTCAAACAGAAGTCGTACACGTGGCAGCACTTTCCCCTAGAGGCAAATGCCATTTTTTCGGATGTTTTGTGTAGATAAAACTGTGGAAACAATTGCATCTCAAATAGAGTCGCGAAGCTAAAACGGGACAATAACGAGAAATCTCTATTGGAACGCTGAATTTAATTATTGATCATGATAACAAAGAAGCAACGCTTTGTGATATCACTAAAATCGTAAGCAGATGTCAATAAACACTTCAAAGAAACACATTCGGTTCAATATAAAGCAAAATCTGTAAAACTAATATTGTTTTCGGTTGCTCATGAGCGGTGGATAGTACAACGAGTTGAAAAGAAACAACTGCAAACGCTCCAAAACACGATAGAAGTGGAACATCTTAACATCGATTTCAGCCCCGAAACACTGCGGATTGGTTTTACAAACAAACAATTTCCGTGGCAGGGTTGCCAAAAGAAACCCTTCATAAGCAAATCAAATAAGAAGAAAGCGTTAGTTTTGCACAAACGAATGAAAACAAAGATTTCCAGCTCTGGAAAGAAGTTTTACACTCCGATGAAAATAGAATTAATATATGAAATGGAAATTGTTGTTTTATTGGTTTATCGCAAATAAATAATAGTGGAGACCTATCCGCAGCTTGCTTTTGTACGCTAAACAAGACCGAATCTAATTATTCTACAACAAAAGAGAAAATTAGCAATCTTCAATTCTATTGAATATTTTAGACGCTTTTACTAAAACACATGTAGTTAAATCTAAAAAAATCAATAACATGCTACATTTTGCAATTCTCCACAGATTCTCACACATATTACTATTCACAATTCATCAGTTCATCCTATCCAACATAAATTGATTTCGTTTCATAGTTTGTTACACAGATTTGGTATATTTCCTACTATCCCAAGACGATTTTGTAAAAGAATTGAACTTAACTAAACACATTGCTTTCAATGATGGTTACAAGATAGATTAGTGAATAAAATGCTAACAAAAAAGTGTCCTAAAACTATTTCAATGGTATATCCGTCAGTTAAAGCAAATGAAGTCACCAAATTCATATCTTTGATTTATTAGTAAATTGAGGTGCAATATGATGTATGTGAGGCAGACTGGCCGGTCCTTCAATAAATGTATTTCAAAACATTATTCTTCTTTTAACCTTCCTATACTCACGTCAAAATGAAAGACGTATACTATACTATATAAATCGGTCTCACAGACCGTATGCGTGAGTAGAGGAAGGTTAAAAGTAAGAAACAAGATTCTGCTTTTTTAAATCATTTATTAGATTTCAGCCACAGGTTTAGTCAGGATTTCCAAATTTTACATTTAGAAAACAAAGGTAAGAAGTTAACATCATTGAATGTTTAGAAATGAACAGATTAAAGAACACAGAACCTTTACTTAATGACCACATAGATATTAACCCTTCGCACTTCGTTGTCGCCGGTAATGCGAAATTACAAATAGGAACAATAAATCAATTGCCGCTACAACGGCAACAGACGATGTTATTACCCCGGAAAGACAAAAGAGTAGTTACGCTATTGAGCAGTAGTAATAGTGCTGGATTTGTAACAAAACAATGATTTGTAAGAGAAGGTGAACGGCAAACTGAAAAAAACAAAAGTTGTTAATTACACAGTTTCAATGGGGGTGTTGACCGAGATGATCAATACACTGCAAGTTATTGTTTTTTGAAGAAATCTCTCAAGTAGCGGAAAAAATCGGTATGGGGATGGAAGTGGGTGCCGTAAACTTATACATCTTATATAAAAGTGGAAAAAAAACAAAAAAGAAAAAACCACTGTCACATTTAAAGTACGTCAAGCGATTAGTTGATCAACTAGTAGGTGGCTTCCGCGAAGGGCGATTAATAATAATAATAATAATAATAATAATAATAGCTTTATTGTCCAACGGCTAACCATTTACAGGACAAATTATATATAGAACAACATACATACATTATTAAAGATTCATAATTACAAATATTACTATGTGCGTAGAAATGAAATGAAATATAATTCAAAAAGAAAAAGTAAAACTAATGAAATTGATTAATTGTGTTGTAGAAAATATCAGAATATAACAAATCTGCAATACGACCCATTGATGTGATAGGAGATGAATGGAGTAACAAATTCGTTCTAGGGAAGGGTAATGCAAATGTAAGCGAGGAACGAGAGGAAATACGAGGTACAAGGAAATTAATACGGGAAAGTAAATCGGGGAGTCAATTAAGCCGTGAACAAGTCTCCACATAAATCTGGCACTATGAATTTCTCTACGCTGTCCCAAGGACCGGACACCATGTCTTTGCAAAAGCAGTCCATAATCCATACCACGCTCCGGGTAAATCCCATCCATTTTAAAGGATAAGTGTTTCAAGAATCGCCTTTGTATCTTCTCTAAGGATAATTGCAGGTAAATATAGTGTGGCGACCAGACAGGCGAAGCATATTCCAACTTTGTTACAACAAAAGCGAAGAACATAGTCTTAAGTAAAGATGTATTACGAAAAAACTTGCAGGTGCGTAAAACAAATCCCAAAGCCTTTGACGCAGAAATGCAAATGTTATTAATATGAGTAGCAAAGGTTAAGCGGGAATCAAAGAAGACGCCAAGATCTTTAACAATATCAACTTTTTTCAAGAATGGAGTTATTAATATTATAAGTAGAATTAATGAAATTATTCTTTCTTGTAAACGAAACAAAGCAGCACTTATTGACATTCAATTTTAATTTATGTGTAGAACACCACCGAGCAATCAAATCCAAATCATGTTGCAGGCGATTGACATCATCCCAAGTTGCAATAGGCAGATATATTTTCAGGTCATCCGCATAAGCCAGTACCGGACAAGTTATAGATGTTAACAAATCGTTAATAAATAATATGAATAAGAGAGGTCCCAAATGTGATCCCTGTGGAACTCCTGATGTGGGCAGAAATTCGAATGATTTAAATCCATTATAAAAAACATACTGAGATCTGTTGCTTAAATAACATTTTATAAGCAATAATAAGGAAGTGCTCAAGCCTAAAGACGATAATTTGGCAAGTAGAATTCCGTGGTCGATAATATCAAAGGCACTACTAAAGTCCGTGTAAATGACGTCGACTTGGCCACGAGCATCAAGTACCTCGCCAATATGCTGACAAATCGACACAAGGTTCGTAACTGTAGATCTCCCGGGAACAAAGCCGTGCTGATAATGTGAGATGTATGATTTAGTGTTGTAACATACACATGAGTATATGATACTTTCAAAAATTTTAGCAAGTTAGACAATATAGATATAGGTCTATAATTATCCACATGTGTATTATCGCCTTTTTTAAATACGGGGCTTATTCTTGCACGCTTCCAAGCGGTCGGAAAAGTAGAAGTTTTAATTGCTAAGTTTATAATGAAAGTCAATGGTCTTCCAAATGCAATCCTTGCATCGTGCAAAAGAAAGCTCGGAATTAAATCATCGCCGGAAATATGTCTCTGTGGAAACCCGGCCATTAACTTGACCACCTCCTCCTCCGTAACAGGTAATAATGTAAAAGGAACATGATTGGAATGTTCATTATTAAAACAAGAATCAGTGCTGATAATATGTATAGACGAGAACACATTGGCAAATGCATCAACAATGCTTTGGGGTGATTCCAGACGGGTACCATTACGAAATAAAACTTTAGGAATGCGTGTAGTCCCTTGCTTGGCATGAATATATTGAAATACATTTTTTGGGTCGATTTTTATAGATTCCTCAACCTGTGCGAGATAAATGGAGTAGGCCAAAGCAATATCAGTTTTGCAAATACTTCTAACTCTTCTAAATTCATTATAAAAGTAATTATTATGTGTAGATTTCCATTTACGCCTATAGTATTCCTTCAATTTCAAGTTGGTAATTATATTATTAGAAAACCACACTGGATATTTAGTCTTTCTGGAGGTGGATGAAAATTTAGGAACGGATTTATCCAAAATATTATAAAGAAAATTATAAAACTTCTCAAGAGCACAATTGACATCAGTAAAAGTTTCCAAGAAGGACCAATCAGCATTTAAAAGATCATTATAGAGCTGATGAAAATTTGCTTTGCGAAAATTATACCGAATGTTTATGTTAGAAGGAAACACAGTTGGATTGTTAAAAGACACAGAAAACGGCAAGGAAATAGATAATGGAGGATGATACATATCAGCAGGAACAAGTGGAAAATTTTCAAGTGAAACAACAATATCAGAATTGAAATTTCCAGTAACAAGGTCAAGAACTCGATTGTTACAATTAGTAATATTATTAAATTGTATTAAATTAAGAAGACCACAAAAATATTTAAAGGTGCAACATTTAGTGCAGGACAAGGGATTGATTTCAAACTTTGGCAAATTGAAATCGCCAATTAAAAGCACTCGTTTATCAAGCAAAATAGTTTCCAAAATATCAAAAAATAGATCGAAATCCTGGTGGGGAATATTAGGTGGAATATACACAGCTACAAGATAAAAGGAAATTGAATTAAATTTACAATTACAAATAACTAAATCAATTAAAGGAACATTAAGACCTTCAACTTCAACATCTGAGAAACCTTGATAAAAAGTTGCGTACAATGCGAAGGGGAGCGAAACGATATTGTGTTGTACGCTCTAAAAGACAAGGAAAAGGACAAAGACGTGAAACTAGCAAATATTGTGACAATTGTCCCGAATAATCCCACATGCATATGGGTCATTGTGTCCAAAAATATATCACAATCTAAGAAATTATAAAAAAATTAATGATTTATTTTATTTGGCAGACAGCGGTAACAGCGTACAATTCCGAAATAAGTTCCGACAGTATCGCTGACTCCCCACTCTAGTCAGTACTAAATCGATGCTGTATGCGAATAGTTATGTGTGTATGTAGGCTGTCGTAACTTATGTCGTAATTACCGATGTTTGCCCAAGGGCACTAATATGAATATAGCCTCTGCCACAATTTAAGGCAGGAATAGATGTGATCCCGCATATGAAAACCCACCTAGTGCGTCAAAACAAGTTTTTGAGTAAAACGCAATTTAAGTTTCCCCCTCTGTGTTGCATTTTCATACTGTGCGCGTTCTTATTTCATTGTTCAATGTTTGTTTTGATTGATTTCAATGTTTGTTCTATCATTTAGTGCTAGAACTCCGAGTTTGTTTTAAGTATTGTGAAAATGTCTCGCGAGTGTGATGAATTTGAACAACTGTGCAATGTATTTGATATTGAACGTTATGATTTATCGCCATCGCATTCACCGACACGAACTGCAGACGAGCCATACGATACAAATGATGAAACGGACAATTCAGACGACTGTACAGAAGAAATAGATGATTCCATTTTGAGAATTTCTTCAGCTCCTTCGACGAACGATAGTTTCTTGGAACATACATCATTCGATTTACACGAGGATGAAGTAATCGAAGCTTTTATGGGCCAGAAGCAAAATCTTGTTGTAAAAACAAACGTAATGGAATTATAGCACATATTAACTTGTCATTCCCAGGATCAGTTTCGTGAGTTTTGAAAACATGAGCAAGATTTGATTGTACTATCATACCTGAACTCTCGGCAAGATATTTCTCTTGAATCGTACTACAATAGTCAAACTCGTATAGCTCCAGAATTTGCAATAAAACTCGTGCGGATACTATTTATATGTTCCACGGAATTTTTATTTGTCGTACAATGTACCTCTTCATCTGTGATGTTGATATTGACAGATACAAAAATCTGGTATCTCATTTTGATATAAGTAAGTTACAGCCAAGAGTTCCTGGACTAACAAATAAAATACCGAAATGTAAGAGTGGGTATATTAAAGAACTACGCGAATCAGTCGTCCAATTCATAAGAGCTATGCTGATCATCATGCTATACCTCTTCCTGGAAGGTTTCCTCAATTTAAAAACTCCCATCATCTGATACAAAAATATCCGTTTTCCGACGTTATATTGAAGCTTGCAATGATAAGAAAGAAAAACTGATTGGTGAACGATGTTTCTATTACTTATGGAATGAATGTTGTCCATTTATACAGACCATGAAATCCGCTGATGACTTATGCGATACTTGCAAAGAAAATACCAATTTAATTTCTGAAGCGAAAAACTCAGACGAGAGAGAAGAACGACTGGACATCGCGCTTTCCCACTTCAGAACAGCTAAGATCAGCGAGCGTTTTATAAAAATTGCATTACTGATAATACAGATAATGCTATGGTTATTTCTTTTTATTACGTCCAGAACGTAGGATATCCAGCATCTCCACAAACTACAGGTGCCGCCTATTTTAAAAGTGCTCGTAAATCCAGTCTTTTCAGAATATTAAATGAGAAGTCTAAAATTCAAACCAACTTTTTGGTGGATGAAAGCTGTTCTGTCGGAAAAGGACCAAATACGGTGATTAGCATGTTACATTATTACCTCGAAAAAAAACCCAGTTGACCATATTATAGCGTTTGCAGATAATTGTGTCTCTCAAAATAAAAATAGCGCTATGTTACGATATTTATCTTGGCGTGTTCGAACAATTTGAATAAAACGATATCCTTGAACTTTTTGATTGGTGGCCATACAAAATTTGGTCCGGATGTTCGGACTCATTAAAATGAAGTACTCAGGAAGTAATGTTGACTGTTTTGATGATCTCGTTAGATGCGTTGATGAATCATCTATTAAAGGACTGAATGTGAGCGTTCGTGCCGAGGATATTGACTGGCGCGATTGGGATAATTTTCTCAGGGATTCTTATCGTACTTTACCAGGTAAGAATGCGGATGACTTTGAGTAATAATTCACCTTTTATTAATAATTGTCATCATTTCAGGAATTACAAAGTTTCACCATTTTAAATTTGATCAAAAGGATAAGATAACATGCAAAAAAATACGTGGATACTGAGGAAGAAGTTTTCTTTTTGCGGATCCCAGAAATATCACAAGATGCAACACCTGACGTGATCAAACCTCTTGGATTATCTATCGAAAGACAGTGGTATTTGTTTAATGAAATTCGTTCATTATGCTCTGATCCTAAAAAAACCGGATAAATTAGCCCCAAAACCGATGCTACCAAAACCAAAAAAGGACAAGATAGCCGTATGTTCAAGATTTTATAGTTATAAATTTTGTAATTTTAATAAATTGAAAATTGATATTTGGTCTAGGTATCAAAGGATATTGAAAAAATCAGTCCTTACAAATGTAGGTTTTAAAAAACCTGTAATTTTGAAAAATTTTTAATTTATATTTCTTTATTTAGGCAACAAAGAAAAAAAAACATGTTATTACTTCCTGTTCCTCTGAATCCGAGAAGATAAATGTAAATGTTGAAAATCCGTAATTTTGAATTTTGAATCCAACATAGACATAAAAATTCAATGAATTTCTTACTTATAAGAAATGAAGTGTAGGAAACATACTATTAACCTCTTCTTCTGAATCTAGCATTATGAAGCCGCAAGCCCACTCTACTCCGAAAAACATAATTAAAAAATTAAAAAAATTGAGTTCATTTATTTTTTTTAAGTACATAGGTACTAAGTTCTTGTGATAATTAAAAAAAAGAAAAGAATAAATTGTTTTGCATATATCGTAGATTCTTTTGAGGTAGAAATAATTATTTCATACTTTAATACATTAATAAAAACACGGAAAATTGGATAGAAAAGAAAATTTCACACACTAAGTGGGTTTTTACTGTTTTATATAATTGCATTTTTATACTACTTTCCGATGTTTTTAAGACTTGCGAGCGGTTTCATATGAAAATTGAAGGTTTTTTACATACCAATCCAACATCTTTCTAGAATTTGTCGAGGGTCATTTAAAAATGTCATACTGATGTTCATACAGTCAACTTATTCTACGATATCCTATATACACATAAATAGCTGTAGCATAAACCGCTAGATGTATTTAATCGAGTGTTTCGCATGGTACTTAATTTTCCTATTACCAATTTATAATTCGACTGTGTTATTATTGAATATCCGGGTTATTTTGAATGGCCCTTCAAAATTAAGGACTGGTTTTGTTTATTGGAAAACTATCAATTTAAAATGCTTTCCCTTGCATAATTATAATAATAATTTAATTTGCTTTGCAAGGACTTTACTTTGTTTAACGTAGGGGCAAAGAAGTCGGTTTAAATAGGTTTCATGTAATTCAAGTTCAAGTGCTCTGTTAGTTCAAAGGTGACACGGAGTAATTCGTAATTACCGCTGGTTGCCCAGACTACTAATAACCGATTAAAAAAATAATTGCCGAACTAACTTTCAGAAGCTACGGCGTTGACACCTAACTTGGTACCGTACGTCTACTTTTAACGGTGACTCCTGAAAAACAGTTATCCTGTAGATTCCGTAAGGCGAAATATACATCGCGAGTTAAGGATATAATTTTGTGAAACAATACCAAGTGTTTTACTAATTTTTATTCTTAAAAAGTGTTGCAATCCGCTGCGCCATTTGGGAATACAGATTAGTTCGATCCATCGGTTTAACCAAAGCCACGCTAAATGTAAAGCAACAAGCCACATATACGGTGTTTGATAAACTGCCAAAGGGAATTTTGAATTTGGAAATGAAGTTCTCCAAATTTAAAAGAAATCAAGCGTTAATGGTTTTACGTAAATTGCGCTAACTTATGCTATTATACTAATGGACCATTAGTATAATAACTTCATTAACAGTAGGGGAAGATGGGGTAACTTGGCGACCTTAAGAAAAAGGACAAATAAAATGCAAATTTCTGCATATTAAACAGTACAAAAATATTCAATGTATAATATGATCCTAATCTGTTAGACACCTAGCATATTATTGCCATAAAACCAAACATTTTATAAAGAAAAATAAATAAAAACACACTGCATTTTCGTCATCTTACTTACTTCGGTTGGGTAAGATGGCTAACCCGATGGGGTAAGACGACTAATCAGTCAAGGTGTGCACAAATCACAAATAAACTGCCCAATACCTCCATACGATGAGCAGTTTTCATGCCACCATAAGTTGCATTGGTCACAAAGAATAGGCTTCGAAGTTATAATCCGATATTTTACCTTCTTTCTGGTGCTTGAGCTTGACCGGTCATATTTTGGTAGGGGTCTTATTTCCCATGGTCTTTTTGGCGTTTACATTCCTACGTCGCGATGAGCCAGATGTAGCATTTTCTGGATCAATGGTTTCGATCTCTTCGTAACTGAAATTATTTTTCAAATACGTCAATGGTTCCACGTCATAAGAATCCCAATCGCTATCTTCGAAATTATGAGTTTAGGTAGTCTTTGTTAAGGACGCAGACGTATTCGTCAACTTGCCCCGGGCGGCACACTGAACAATGTTTTCATATTTGTGATTCACGGAACAAATAAGTAATTTTGGCGAAATACGATATAACAAGCTTAGCACTAATGGACACTACAACCCAAGATTTCCTCTTATCTTAAACTAGCGAAAAAATCTTTCGTTGGTAGCAGCCGAAAATAATAACACTAACGGTAGAATTTGACAAACAGCCATAACACCCTTAACTCATTCTTCAGGGGCACCTAATTTCTGCCGGTAACACTTAAGCAAGTATAGAATGCCAAGGTAAATATCACCGATCATATATTTGTTTTACATTTTGTCCAAACGATCGTTCGTTTTCTTACCCACCTCGCTATCTTACCCCACCCTCCCCTAAGTGTTGTGATAATTCAACCAGGTATCATCTGACAAGCAGAATACGAATACGAATAAGCATTACTGACACTGTATCACACGATTATAGTCCTTCGTCACATAATTATTTATAATATAGGGTAGACATGTGCTAGGCCAACAACCAAATTAGCATCTACGGTAAACTACAGTATGAGGACAATAGCTAGTAAAGCCCATGTCATCGCATATAAAAAATAATTGTACGGTGAAACGTTTTACAGAGATGATACACTGGTGATAGGTGGAGAGTGTAACAAATGCAGTAAAATAAAACTTTAAGGCCTTACCTTTAGATGAAGATGACTCGATAACAAATCTATCAAAACATGATACGTATAGATGAGAACGGCTATATTTTCAGTCCAAACATAGAAGAGGAACAATACCTAAAAAATAAAATACTAGTATTAACAAAGTACATGTTTGTTCAATATGTTTATCTTATCTAAGAAATCAACAAAAGAGATACTGGTAACTAAATGGTTTCCATAATTGAACACCTTGGCAAATATCATGAAAATACCTAGAAGATTAGTTATTATATTATAAACAAAATAGAAATAACTATATAATCGAATAAACCATGAAGGTTAAATAAAATTAATCGTCACCAAGAGCCAATTAAAAGAAAAACTATAATATATATATAAAAATTATATAAAGCGTTAAAGAAATCCTTCCGAGCTGGGAGGCCGCATTGCAAAAAATCATGCTTCCATCGTTTGGAAGCAAAATTAACAGGTGGGCACCTATAAAATAAAGTGATAACCTTGAAATTTTAAGTTGCAAAATTAATAAAAAGGAACATCTTTAAAGTTGCCAAATATTTTCATGTACCTACTTTTAAGAGAATTTAGACACAGTTGGTGTTAAAACTATAACCTCTAAACCTCTCAAAGATTGAATATTTCTGTGGATTTGGAGAGTGGTTTAATGTAAGACTATTGCACTTATTTTAATCGGCGGAAACCCTCATTTGTGGAGCGGGGGCGCTCGAATATAAATATTATGCCCATGAAATTTGTGCAGATGTCTCGAGAACTATTGGGGATATTAAAGAAGAGTTAAAACGGGTTTTTAATTATTTGAAGAGTACTAAATAATGCATATACAGAATCGTCTTATTAAAATTTATTAATTTCAATAGACAAACTAGTCTCGCTCTACAATTTCGAAACAGCGATTATGCTATGATTTAGTATTCTTCAAACAATTAAAAACCTGTCGTCACTCCTTTCTAATATCCCCAATAGTTTTCAAGATATTGGCACAAATTTCAAGGTATAGTATTTCATTAGAGTGCCCTCCATTTGACCCCTCTACAAATCCAAAGATTTTCAATCTTTGTGGGGAGTCCGGGCTGTCGGTGTTCCCTTGTTAGAAGTTTTTGGCAGAGTTGATACAAATACATAATCAAAATTTGAGTTCAATTATAACATATAAATGTTAATCAAAGCTAAATATTATATACATGTTTTCTTTGATGCTTCCACTGAAGATCACATCTTAATTATCGCAATACGTACCATCACGGACTGTGGTTATTTCCGGTCTTTTGAGGTACAGCCTGTGCTCCTGTTATTGTATCGATTTTAGCGTCAAGCAAATTTCGCACATACAAGGCCGGGTGTATGTGCGAAATTTGCTTGACGCTAAAACCGATACAATAACAGGAGCACAGGCTGTACCTCAAAAGACCGAGCATATCCAAAGTCCGTGATGGTGCATAAAGTATTTAGATCTCTCCAACAAATGTGTGGTAATAGTATTTTTGGTTTTATTTATTAACCAAAAGATGATTTTGACGAAAATCGTATCATCATTATAATTGGTTTCAGTTACCCTCTATTATTGTTTAAATTTTAAATGTCAATTTTCAACTTTATAACATTTTTATCATTACATCATTTCATACATGTAAGCATGGACACAGAAATTGCTATAGATAAATTTTTCCTTACATAGGTACTATTTTGCTAACGATCAAAATCTAAACAACTGGTTTGTTGACATATGTATAAACTATAATGTTGCAGATAATTTAAAAGGTGACAATTAATAAAGATAGCTTCGCAAATTTAATTATAACATCAGATATTGCTTTAGATCTCGCATCAACACTGGAATTCTTAATTTCGCAAATTCATCAATAGGAGGGAGAAATTTCATGAGAAGAAATCGAGGAATCGATTAACAAAAATCGCCGTCGAGTAAAAAAGAAACATGCAAATGAGGAGAACTATTACTGCTAACTAGACCATTTAAAGGGAAGCGGTTTCTAATCGCAGTAAAAGCCTAAAGCGGCAAAAATGAAGAATCAAGAAACACTTTTTGTAATTATTATAAATCCACCTATTTTGCTTAATTATTAAAACTTATTTTCCTAGATTTCACAGAAGTGGGAACTTTCATTTTTGCATCGTATCTTAAGACAACTGTAGGGTTTGTTTTCTTAGAGAAGAGCACATTACGTCATGAAAATATGCGCGGAATGTGACGTTTCATTGACTATCGCTAGTCGGTGGTCATGGTAACGTATACAGAGTAGCAAATTTAGAGAGATTTCCCGCAAATCTTGGCTACTTTAGTGAAGAGCGGGGTGAACGATTGCACCAGCATATCAGAATTATGGAAGAAAGGTATCAGGGCAGATGGGACACACACATGATGGCTGATTACTGCTGGACTATTAAAAGAGGCAAACCCTTTCAGACATAGGTACGTAAGAAAAGCGCTCGAAAGAAAGTTTTTAAAGGAGCTAATTTGTGAATATTTGTTTTATAGAATAAACTTATTTTCTCTTTTATTTGTGCTTTTTTTAAAGGTTGTTTTGGAACCATTATTTATATGCAGGAATAAGACTAGCTAAATACAAATACGTGCTCACATCTTTTGAAGATGAGCTGATAGAGAAAGTCTGATGGTATTTTTGGATTCAGCGCACCAAAATTAGTCAAGAACAGTTAAGAAAAATGCCTGGCGGCAACATATGTGTTGACCAGTGTTATGTATCGATAGATGCCAAAGGAGATGATAGCAAAAATTAAGTTACAATAGAAGACGGTATACGAACAATTTTGTGGTGAATAGTGTTGCTATTTTAAACAATTTGTCGCAGTTACGTTACTATTATATTTCAGTTCCCTTTCTTCAAATTTTTATACGTATTTAGTTTATACATGTATTGAAATATTATTCCGATTTTATATTACGCACAATTTTTTTTAAAGCAATCTACATGCTTTCATTTTCTTGTTGGTGAAAGCCCAATATTGTGTTTATGCAAAAAAAAACTACAAAATTAAGGCCAAATTTTTAAAACCTGTTAGTTCGTTGCTAACCCAGTGTATCTGAAGAATTAAAAGTTAAATTCAACATTTATAAAAGCACTTGCAACAAATGTTACCACTTTGAGTAAGTGACATTTTTAAAAAACTTACCCTTTTAGTCAAGTATTTTAATAAAAATCAACTCCACACACAAATACATTTCACACCAAAAACAGACACTAAATAAATCGTTATAAAACAAAAAAGGTATTGTTACCAACGGTAAGCTTCACACTAGATATTTTCAAAATAAACGTATATTCCCTTTTGGAAGAAATAAAGGAAAGAAACTGGAAGGGAATTTTCTCCGCTAAACCGGTTACAAACGACGCAGTAATATGATTGGCGACATGTTTAACCAATACAAAATGGAGGGCGTTACAAAATAATTGAAGGAAGAGCATGTATAGTATTAAATAATCTAATAACTAAGGTTTGAAAAAAGAGTGGATGAGGTGATATTATTAAGTAGTGTAAACCGGTATTTGTCTCCACTTACATACAAAGCGCGACAATAAAATTCGGAGAAGTAAGGGCGTCAGACATGTTTACACTATTTATTGTTAACATGTCATCCACTTTTATCAAACCTTGCTAATAACTCAATAAATTGAATTAACAGAAACTCAATAATACTTGTTTACGCAAGGGACAATATCAAAGCAACATTGCGTTGGCGTCAAGAAACCGTTGGCAATTATTTTTAAAATAAACGCAAGTCTTTATATGGATGTTTATGTTCACCCTACACACATACCACATATACATGAAACAAATTATTATGATACTTGTTTACGTAAAATAATATTAACCATTCATCCAGGGACTAGAAAATAACAAACAAACAAATACGTACTTTCACTACCTTTTCTCAAGGAACAATTCGCGATAATTACTCTTTGGGGGTAGTGGCGATAATTGGTAAAAGTCGATAACACAAATAAGCATTATTAAGTAGAAATTAGTAAAACTAACAGAATTAGCAAACCGGATACACAGAAGTAAACGTCTGGCATACAAATGTAGCACCACGTTTACGTATAAAAGAGAGCAGAGGGGAAGAGGTGGAGAGCTCTTGTGTGCCCGGAAGAATGGAGGGGCGGCGAATGGGTTACAGGCAAGACATTTCTGAATAGCGCCTATCTGCAAGAAAAACTCATCCAAATCTATGCCATCCGAAAACACGTGAGCGATAAGGACATGAACATATATACAGTAGTAACTAGTCTAGACAAACAATGGTAACAGCGCACAATTACGAAATAAATCACGACAGCATCACCAACTCCCCACTCTAGTCAGTACGCTGTATGCGAGTGGTTCTATGTATATGTGGGCCATCGTAACTTATTTCGTAATTGCCGCTGTTTGTCCAGACTAGTAATAACTAGAGTTTGATAAAAGATGGATGGCGTGTTATCATTAAGTAGTGCAAATCGGACTGACGCTGTCATTCCTCCGAATTTTATTATTCAATGACAACTTGGCATTGAATAATGAAATTTAGAGGGGTGGCAACGTCAGTTCGATTTACACTACTTAATGATAACACAGCATCCACCTTTTAACAAACTATAATAACTAATAACTGTTATTATGCAGGGTCATTGATTTAAGCACTTGAACAGTTAACATGAAAAATTTCATGCAGGACTTCATCAATTTTGGTTGAACGAGATTTCACATTTTTGCACAATTTCAATGTAAATGTGTCAATGTGAAAAAAAATACAAGTTGAAAATGTACGATTTTTCTTCATTTCTTCATCTACAATCCGCCATATTTTGGTTTCCGTGAGCAAAATCTCAATTCTGAAATAGCACACCCAAAACCACACGTAAACATTACTTTTATTCATTTACTTTACTGTAACGATGGAAATGAAGTTTGAAAACAAGATAAAAAATCAACCAGCTTCGACGTTAATAGGTTAAGATATAAATTTAAAATGGAACCTACACAATTTTATTACACATTCTAAATCTTCCTATGACTTTCTTTATAACGATACTTTTTTAAACTACGTGTAAACTCTAAGTAAAAAGATAATTGAAGTAGTAGTCGACTTCAATAGCAAATTTTTGGTTTGTAACAGCAAGCGCTGGAAACAATTGCTTTCAGTTTAATGCTAAATTGAAGATTTAATTTTTCATTACGTGTTAGTTTGATTAATTTGAAATATTTGCTATTCGTTTTGCGGTACCACGGTGTCGAAATTATTCCTATGTAAACAAGATAATGCGAGATAAGGATGAAAAGATGGAAATATAAAAGATGTTCATCCAAAGCAGCGATAATTGCATCGAAACCAGTACAAATTACAGAAGCATAATTTACGAAGGAGCATTACAAAAGCGAAATTGTCATAGAAAATTATGAAGGCCCAGAAATTCCGACATATTGTACAAATTCAATATGTGAAACAATGGCCAACTTATGCAGAAGTTATAAAATATTTGTCACTCTTAACCTTCCTATACTCACGCATACGGTCTGTGAGACCGATTTATATAATATAGTATACGTCTTTCATTTTAACGTGAGTATAGGAAGGTTAAGAAACACAAAATGGCTCCATGTAAATTTGTAAATGTATTAAATTAGTACAAGACTTAAAAGATGTCAATTTCAACAAGGGATTAATATTTTGCAATTGAATCAACAATAATCAACACTAAAATCAATACTAAAACAATAAGTTCTTGATGGCAAGAGAACAAACAAGTGGACATTTGCCACACGCGTGTAATGATCACAAAGTCGAGGATTCTATTTCTAACTGATTTTCGTTAAGATATTGAAGAGTTCTTTCATCGCGATTCCTTAAGCTAAAACAAGCTTCAATTGTGTTAGATTGTTCTTTATTCCATTCGGTACCGGCGGAGCTTTCTTTGAAACACTGCCGGTAGGTATCAACAAGTTCGACAAAGATGTTAGCAGATAACTACAAAAGAGAGGACAATGAAATAGTCAATGTTGCTGATAAAGAAATCTATTACTATTAATTAGATCAAAGAACTGAGAAAAAGAAAAATTATATTCAAGATATTGGGGGATTTAACTTTCCTCTACTCACGTATACGGTCTGTGAGACCAACTTATATAGTATAGTATACGTCTTTCATTTTGACGTGAGTATAGGAAGGTTAAACAAGAGAATCATAAGGTTAAAAATAAAATAAATAGATTATATGATAAAAATGAAGATCCTAAACAAGATAGCAAGTAAAATAATAGGTGACCATAAGAACAAAGGAGGTCCAAGCTAATGATTAAATTAATCACAAAACTCTTCCTACATCCCATAAATGTCTAATTCCTGTTGTACCTATACTCGACTCGCCGAACAAATGCAGTAGTAAATTATGGCAACAGTGTGTGTTTAATAGGTCACACAACCAATAACGTTTGTAATTGGTCGATCAGGGTGGCCGCTTACAATAGAATAAAAATCGAGTCCATATTGCATTTGGAATTTTAGATTTTATTAGCTTTCTTTGTAAATGATCCATTATCTATTACATTTCATAAACCAGTGTTTCTGAAGACTATTTATCGATCGTTCTAGTGCACCAATAATACATTATTGTTTTGTAGGTTATACATTATTTCTTGCTATATTATCGTATATACTTACATTATGGAAAACTCACCTCCCAAGAAGAGAGTTTCAAAACATTTTACGGTAGAAGATAAACAGAAGGTTTTGAATATATTTAATATGCATAATTTAATTCAACAAAACATACTTGAAGAAATAAGAAAATTATTTTAGTACTTATTTTGCAATTTTTATTTATGTTAAATACAAAATGAGGTTATTATTTTGATATGTTTACATGTGATTTATGCTGTGTGAGTCGGACATTTGCATTGCAAGGTTGTCATAATTTGCTACTGCATCTGTTCGGCGAGTCGAGTATAATAACCTTTTTTCAATAAGTTAAGGCAGTTAGACAAGCAACTTTCTATTTCCTCGGTTATTTGCAGTAATTCATTAGTGTGGTTTATTTTATCATCTTACTTCTATCTTGTTTTACAATTTTTGCGTTTATACAACCCCTAACAATTGATTCGAGGAAGGAAACGCCGACTGATGTAAGATATGCAAAAACTGTTAAACTGTATAAAAAAACTCACTGAGCAAAATTGCAAATATTATTGGAATAGTCCGTTCGACAGTACAATATATAATTAAACGGTACAAAAAAACGCAACAAATGAAAATATGCCTCGCACAGGGCGCTCTAGAATATTAAATAATAATAAAAATATAATAATATATATATATATATATATTGCCCAACAGATTACAATCTAATTATGGGACAAGTACATTACAACATATGTATATTTGCATTTATTTGAACAGTATATACGTGTTATCAAACAACAATCACCTACAAATACCGAAAGTTACTAGTGCAAATATTTAAGATTGAAACCAACAATGAAAAGTGAATATCAATGGATTGATCCGATAGATTATCGCAATTCACACACATCATATAGAGAGGGGGCTTAATTAAATTATTAGTATTTGGCTTATTGCAGTAAAACATCCTTGTAGATCTAGAAACAGGACAAAATACCATGAAATTAATTTGATATAATATTTTCGGCGCGTCCAAACCATTGTGAAGTAAATTAAAAAGAAATTTAAGATCGGCATGAGTTCGCCGCAGATCAAGAGGTTCAATCCCGTACAAGTCCAGAAGTAATTTGTGACTAAAGCTCTGAACAGGATATATAGAATAATCCTTAAAGTAGGTATATTTTAGAAAACGTCTTTGAACTTGTTCTAGTGAGTTTATATAGTATTTATAAAAAGGGGACCAAATCGAGGATGTATATTCCAGCTTAGAGCGCGCGAAGGAGAAATATAAAGACAAGGTCGGGCAGTAGATGTGAAATTCCGTGTGATTCTTATAATAAAAACCTAGCATTTTTAAAGCCGAAGAAAATATCCCATTGATGTGATCGTTAAATGTAAGTCGAGAGTCAAAAGTTATGCCCAGGTCATGCATAGTTTTACTGCGCGTAAAAGTAATATTATTTAAGTGGTAATCGTATACAACATTATTCAGTCTTCGTGTGAAGCGTACTACTCTACACTTAGATATATTCATACTCAAACCATTATCTGCATACCATGAGTGCACTGTATTCACCTGATTCTGAAGCGATACACAATCATCAATATTGTTGATAGTAGCCTACAATTTTAAGTCATCAGCAAAAAGTAAGCTCGGACAATCAAGTATAGAAGGTAAGTCATTTATAAATAGTAAACATAGAAGGGGACCCAGATTAGTTCCCTGGGGTACGCCTGATGTCGGAGAAAAGTCTTTGGCAATGTGGCCTTTGTAAGCTACATAATGTCTTCGGTTGGTAAGGTAAGACTTAATAAGGGAGGTTAAAGATTGAGAAAAGCCCATTTTATCAAGTTTGGTAAGAAGAAGATCATGACTAATTCGATCAAATGCCTTAGTCATGTCTGTATCGATAACATCAACTTGTTTATTGTTATCTAGCGCATCAGACAGATACTGCGTTATACTGACCAGATTTGTAACAGTAGAGCGTCTAGCCATAAAGCCATGCTGATCAACAGAAATCCGAGACTTAATCTGGAGGTAGATAGCCTTGTACATACACAGTTCAAACACTTTGGCAAAATTATTTATTATGGCTATAGTTATGTAATTCTGAATATTGTGTCTGCCACCCCTCTTATATACTGGTGTCAGTCTAGCGACTTTTCCAATGTCGTAAAGGGTAGAAGTCATAAGCCACAAATTAAACACGTGACATAATGGACTTGCAAACACATTTGCGCAGTTTCTTAAAATAAATGCTGGTATATTATCAGAACACGAAGTGAAACTAACGCTCGGACCCTGCAATACACTCAAAACCTCTGATTCTGGAATGGAAAGCACATTAATTGATAAGATATGAATAAGCACTTGGAAGATCACGCATCGCAGGTGAATCCGGAAGGTATGCAGATTGAAAGAACTCTTGCAAAGAATTAACAATAGATAATGGATCATCTAGTGCCACTCCATGCATATTAATAACAGAATTAGAAATTCTGATTAGAAATGATATTAATGAGGAATATAAAACAAATAACAGGAAATTTTGGAACCTAATAAGATCAATGAATGGAAAGAAAAAGAAAGAAATAAAACCAATTAGGAATACCGCGAATGAACTAAAAACAAGAACAGAAGATATACTTGAAATATGGAAGGAATTCTTCACGAAAAAATTCACAGATGCAGGAGATCATACAGATTTATTGCCAGAATCAGGAACACGAAATGAATATAATGAAGAACTTGAAGAGATAGATATGGAAGAGGTAGAGAAAGCCCTAAAAAGAATAAAAACAGGAAAAGCCTGCGGTGCGGATAATATAGAACCGGAAATGGTAAAATGGCTCGGACAGGTGGGAAAGGTGTGGATGCTTGACATCCTTGGCATGGCGAACGCAATTCCTGCGGATTGGGAAAATAACCTCATCACTCCCATATATAAGAAAGGCGATCAAAGTCAGTGCGAAAACTATAGGGCAATATGCCTATCGACAGTATGTTTTAAGGTCTATACCAAAATAATAGCGGAACGACTTACACATTTAGTAGGAGACAAACTGGGAGAAGAACAAGCAGCCTATAGAAAAGGGAAACAAACGAACGATAATATCCACATAATTAAAAACATCATTGAACGTAAAATTGAGACAGGGGAGGAAATCTACTTCAATTTCATAGACTTGCGAGCAGCATTCGATACAGTAGATAGAGGGAGTATAGATATCTGTCTAGAGAAACTAGAGGTTCCAAGAAAAATGCGCCAAATAATCAATAGTCTATATTGTCAGGTTAGGGGATAGTACAAGTGAATGGAAAAAGATCAGCAGATTTTGAAATGCAAGTGGGAATAAAACAAGGGGACAGCTTAAGTCCATTAATATTTATTATAGTAATGGACAGAATCCTGCAAAATACGAGGAAACGCACCGAAACTGTGAAGACACTGTTAGGATATAACAGACTGGAACCTGTAGCTGTGGATGCATTACTGTACGCCGATGATCTGGCACTAATAGCTGACAGTTATGTGAAAATGGAAAAATTAACAAAAATATGGACAGAAGAAATAGAAAAGATGAAGATGGAAATAAACGTAGAAAAAAGCAAACTAATGGTGATAAATAATAAAGAGCCAGCCAGTAATCTAATAATTAAAATAAACGATAAACAAGAAGAAATTGTCGACGCATACGAATATTTAGGTACTATTATATCGAAGGATGGAAAAATTGATCTAGACATAGCAAAAAGAGGACGGAAAGCCACAAACATATACTATGCTCTGAATCAAACCATCTTTGGAAAAAAGAAATAGAACCCTAGATCAAACAGATAGTATACAATGCAGTAGTAGCCTCCACAATAATGGACGCAAGTGAGTGAGTCCTGGACAATACAGCAAAAACACGAAAGCAAAATAACAGCTATGGAAATGAAATTTTTGAGAAAGATCGTGGGGAAAACAAAAATGGACAGAATAGAAAACGGACAGATAAGGAATATGATAAATCAAGAAGATATACTAAAAAGAATTGAAAAATGTCAACTGAATTGGTACGGCCACATAATTAGAATGGAGCAAAAGAGTTTGACAAAAAAATAATAGAAGCCAAAAATAACGGGAGAAGAAAAAAGGGAAGACCAAGGAAAAAATGGATCGACAGAATCAACGAATTAGGACGAAAGCGAGGGAAGACCATAGCAGAAATGAGGAGAATGAGTACAGACCGGACACGATGGAAAGAATGGATTAAATCGTCGTAAGATCCAAAAATAATCCGACGCTGAAAGGCATAAGGATTAACGAGTAGAAGAAGAAGAAGAATTAGAAATTCCTACCTCTTTTTTCTAGAACGCACAAAATGCCAGAACTTTTGTGGCTCAGTTGTAACGGACTTCTCAATATTTGAGATATACATTTTGAATAATAATTTGGAATAAAGCGATATATACGAGGTGTTATACAAAAATAAGCATAGCTCCTTTTATAGCCGCTTTTAAAATGGCGGGAGAGCCAGAAAAAACTATCTGAAAAGTTATTCATCCCCAAAATGTCAGGAGAGTATTATGAAACGCCGGTTACAATCGACAAGTTTCAAGAAGTTAACCATTTACACATATCAACAAGGGCCTAGATTTTTGAGCACAGTAATGTTTAGTGATGAGAGTAAATACAATATTTTTCGTTCGGATGGAAAAAGGGCAACGAAGCATTGGAATAACAAAATTTGGTTCCCACTGTGAAACACGGAAGTGGATCCGTTATGGTTTGGTGGTGCATGACGGTAACTGGAGTTGATAATTTAGTGAAACTTATCCTTACCTTCTTGTGTAATAAAAGTGGATAAATAGAAAAATCTCACATGCATATACATACATATAATACCTAAATCCATCTGTACGAATATGAGTGTGAAGCATATTTTTATTTTTTATCATTTATTCAAACAAAATAAGAAAATGAAATTACATTTTAAATTTATTATGAACTAATGTTGTTTGAACTATTATAGAAATGAACTAGCATTGGGGTATAATAAAGGTCGTAGGTTGTCTTTTTCATGGTTACGAATACAGCTGTGAGTGACTATATACAAACAATCATTCTAATAAGAAAAAGAGAAATATCCAGAAAAAAAAACTAGAAAAGGAAACGACTAAAGACGAAAACAACAAAATCAAAGTGGAAGGAGTGTGAAAATGGATGGAAAATGGATCAAAGATGAAGATAGGTTATACGATGGAAAAGAAATCCATACAACCAAACAAACTTTATACAAGCAAGAAGACAGATCAGGATATCACAAAAGCACCACTACAAAAAATCAGGATTATACAATCGGAGCATAATTAGAAAACAATCGCGGAAATAGCAAAATGCCTAACCAAAGTAACACCAAGCACCAATTATGTACACGAAAGGAGTAAAAGATGCAGTAAGTAATAAAATTATTAGGAACCAATGAGAAAAATTATTATTAGTAAGCAATGTAAAAGTATATACAACACTGGTCGTTTGCTCAGGCAGTGCCCATTGTATCACGTTAACGTAAATAAATTTAATACAGATCCTACATATTGAAAACATCTCCGGCCCTGATAGGCAGTGAGGAAACATGCGATTTATCGCTTTATGAATAAAGCAAATAAAGTGCTAAAATACGATAAAAATAGTGCAAAATCTTGCATGAGAAGATATCTTGTCTACGACTGGTTGACTGGGACGGGAATCTTATCGCGTGCGATAACGGACAACAGAGAGGACAGAGGAGAACTGAGCAAAAATTGTGAAAAACGTAAACGATATAAAATAGCTAGAGAAGTACTCAATGCTTTACATAATAAATTAAAATATGTCAGATTCGGAAGTAAATAGCTCAGGAACGAAAAGGAAAGGAAGAGAAAGCTCAGAAATATTTAGAATGAGTAAAAAAATAGCTAGAACACCGTCTAAATCTGGAAATGAGGAAAATCAAGATTTAATGAACATATGCAGAGAAATGTTGGAGGAGTTAAAAGAGGTAAAAAATGAACAAAGGGATATGAAAACAAAAATGGAAGAAAATAACAACGAAATGAGATTTCTTAGAGAACAAATTCAAAACACAAACAAAAAATGGGAGAAGAAATGTAATAACCTAGAAAACCGGATAAAAGAAATGAGTAAAAGGGTAGATCATTTGGAAAAGCAGAAACGTAAAAAAAATTAGTAACATCGGGCAACGAAATGAAAGGAAAAACGCAGAAACAAAAGAATGCTTTGAAAAATGGACAAAAAGCGAGGTAGGAGTAGAAACACAAATAAACGAAGCTAGAGAAGTCTCCCAAAAAAGATACTTAATTAAGATGGATCATTTTGAAGAACAACTAAAGATACTTAAAAACAAGAATAAATTAAAAGGCAAAAACATTTATATAGATAGCGGCATGACACACCGAGAAAGAGAAATACAACAAAATCTACGCACAATTGCAAAACAGAAAGGACAAGAGGGAGCCATAGTAAAAATAGGAATTTCGAAAATAATAGTGAAAAAGACAGCAAAAGTAGCCAAGACAAAAAACTATCAGTTGTTAAAAATCGGGGTACTGGAAAACGATTAGGCGTGGAAATGGACATGAGTTACTGGTTAATGTAAGAGGAACAAACAATAAAAAGAAAATTAGAAAATCAATGAGTAATAAGAAAAGAAGGAGACGTAAAGAAATGAGAATTAGTACCGGGAGTATCAGAACTTTATCAACACCTGGTAAACTATAGGAAGTACAGTCAGAACTAGAAAGATATAGAATAGATGTAGCTGCATTTCAGAAAATTAGATAGGAGGGAAAAGGAAACATACCCAAGTTAAAAACGATTTTGAGAATAATAGAGGTGTAATTCTTCGTTCTTCGTAAAATAAAAGTTAATGGAAAAATTCACAAAATTCTGTACGAATATGAGTGTGAATCATATTTTAAGTTTCCATCATTTATTTAGAATAACAAGAGTTTGCTTATATTTATTCATCAGGAACGTGATATTGATCCTTGAGGTATTATAAAAATAAACTAGCACTGGTGTGTAATAAAGTTCATAAGTGTTTTTTTTGTAGTTTACAAAAACGAGTGGGAAGAACTGTGTATACATATACGTATTTTATTAACATAATAAAATATATCACAACTAAATTGGTGAAACAAGAAACTAAACCATAGTATGTACTACAAGGGAATAAAGAATTGTATCATTCCAGACGATCCACCAAGAAATGCACTTCATTAATTGAATATAGCTAAGATGAATAGTGATGATTTTTAATGAAGAGAAAGGTTATTATCAACATATTGTCATTTTGATCACATCATTTCAATGGAAGAATTAATTTTGTAAACAATTTGATAAAAGAAACACATGATTATTTTGATACCAAGGACCTACAATACACCTGAAGAACAAGTTGATGGAGATAATCCATCCACAAACAAAGCGATAATAACTAATTTCCTCAATTCTATCGCGTTAGAAGAAAACAACGCCACAACCACCTCTGAAGCTATAGAAATACAACGCATGTTTATACATACATACATATGTATACATAGTATATGTACTACGTTCCTATACACAAGACATCGCTAGCTTTCTCATTAACATAAGTAAAATTATTTCTCAAACATGCAATAAATGTGATTTTATTAGCGGGTTCAAATAAATACATAGGATTCTTCTTGTTTCCCGAAGGAGGGCCACTTATAAGATATAATGGAAAATTAATTATTAATTAAGTGCAACACTTCTTCATTGTGAAAGACACACCTCCAACACTAGCACATTTCTGAAATATAGGCGCGCAATCGCGTGTGAATTGTTTGGAGGTGGGGGATTCTTGGAACTTTGAGGAGGAAAAGTATGTTGAAAAAAACGAAAAGCACGACTAGAATACGAGGGTTGGATTTGGCAACCCTACTGTTGCAATCTGGCAACTGACAGCTCTATCGTAAATTTGGACATTTTTGAGGTTATACGTACTCAGAACGTTTTGACATACGAGCGCTATTTGTGTTGTTTACAGTAACTTAAAAGATTCATCTCGGTCCAAAAATAGAATTAAATCGTGAACATTTTCGTGCGATTATTTTTTACAACTTTCGACGTGGATTAACTCAGCAACAGTGCATGGATGAACTTAATTCAATTTTTGGCGATGAAGCTCCATCAAGAACCAGTGTTTATCGATGGTATGGTGAATTCAATCGTGGTCGTAGTTCACTCCAAGACGAATTTCGTGAAGGTCGTCCAAAATCAGTTGTTGTTCCGAAAACCATTGATGCTGTGCGCGAACTGATATTGCAAGATCGTCATGTGACCTATCGTGAGATTGAGACAACCTTAGGCATTAGTGGGGCCATCATACATTCAATATTGCATAAACATTTGACTGTCAAAAAATTTGTTCGCATTGGATCCCACACAATTTGTCAATCGCTCAAAAAAGGCTCGTGTCGATTGGTCGAAGGAAATGCTCAAAAATACGATCGCGGTGCTGCGAAACACGTCTATGACATCGTGACAGGTGATGAATCGTGGATTTACGCGTATGAGCCCGAAAGTAAACAGCAGTCGACTGTATAGGTGTTTCAAGATGAGCCAAATCCAACAAAAGTTGTTCGCGCACGAAGCACTTCTAAGCAAATGGTCGCCTGTTTTTTCGGAAAAACTGGACATGTCTCAACCCTACCACTAGAACAACGCAGAATAGTCAATTCTGAGTGGTACACAACCATTTGTTTGCCAGTTGTCTTCCAAGAAATCAGGAAAGCCAACCGCCGAAGACGGATCACTCTTCACCACGACAATGCGAGCTCTCACACATCGGCTCAAACAACTGCATTTTTGAGCACCCAAAACATCGATTTGATGAGTCATCCGCCGTATAGTCCTGACTTGGCACCGAATGACTTCTTTTTATTCCCGTACGTAAAAAACAAACTGAGAGATCAACGTTTTTCAACACCTGAAGAAGCGGTTGCTGTATTCAGAATGCATGTTTTGGAGATACCTCAATCAGAGTGGTAAAAGTGCTTCGACAATTGGTTGAAACGCATGCAAAAGTGTATAGATCTTCATGGGGAATATTTTGAAGAACAATAAAGTGATTTTCGATGATTAATGTTTGTCTTTGTTCTCTAATCCCGAAATATAAAAGGCAACGCTCGTATACGTTATTCATACAGGCTTCTCAAAAGTCAACATAAGCGATTAAATTCCTTATTTCTGGGTTATAACTGTTTTACTTTATATGTACCTTGAATTTTAATTGAATTACTATATGTGCATATATATTTTCGAAATACCTAAATCTAACCATAATTAATACAAATTAATTTGTGTTAGGGCTTCAGTATTTTTCTATATTATAACTACATTTGTACGTATATTAGATAGTTTGAGAATGGGAAGTTTTGTGTCCATAAGAAATTTTAAGGAATTTGTAGTACTACATCGAAAATCTAATGCGCCAGTTGCGTGATATATACATCCATATAAACAGTCAATTCAGGATGAAAGCAACAATTTGGATAAAAGAACATATTACGTGTTTCAAAAGATGTTGGAATAGATCAAGTGATCTATTTGAATTGCAATTTCTTACATACATATCAACTTGATATCGCTTCCTGTTTTCCCGGAAATTATTTAAACACAACACCTTGTATATTTTTATGTATTGAAATAGCTGTTTAGGGTATGTTTTCAGGAAACCTATATATGATCAAACACACTGACAAAGTCAATGCACAAATTTCCACTATCACCAAACAAATATTGCATGTCTCTCGACGCGCGTTTCGCTAACCAAGTTAGCATCATCAGGAGATGATCAAATGTGAATTATAAATCTAAGCAACGTACTTTAAATAAGTTCGGGTGAGTAATACAACGAATAAGGACTAAAGAGCTTCTTGTTAATTGTTTACAATAGTCGAACTCCCCGTAAATGTCATTAAGATGAGGAAACCGTAATGATTCGCAGTAATAACCGATTACAATGCAAAGGCAGCAATTTGAAAATACTTAAGAAATATGTAAACAAAGGCCTGGAATTATTTAGAATTAATTAAATTAAATAAACAGCTATCTGGGATAGGCCCTTTATCGGCATTCATAGTGAGGCGGCCACATTTAAATATTTCTATGCTTTCAAATGCATCCAGCTTATAACAATTATGCACATTTTTTAATAATTCCAAATTATCTACGCTTATCCTATGATCATTGTCGAAAGCATGTTGGGCAACACTCGATTTTTCAATTCTACCAAATTTTACATGTGCCATATGTTCTTTAAATCTAGTGAAGATAGATCTTTTGTTTGGCCAATATACTTCGACGAACAATCTTTACAACTTATAGCATAAATTCCTGACTTATCGGTTATTGCTACTTTATCCTTCGGATTACCAAGAACTGCTCGAAGCTTGTTACCTGATTTATGTATTAGATTGATATCAACCTTTTTAAAAATTTTATTTAGACCGCGAGTAATCCTTGGTTCGTAAGTTCGTTAGTAATTTAATTTCTGACGGACCCTATTTTCTACTGAAAAGGAACCCCTTGCCGAAAATGATTCGCAACGTTAAAACTATTTTGAACACGTGTAAGCACACCATTACCAACTCTATCAAATACAAACTGTTGATGTCCAATCCTACAGTACCCAGACTCTATTGTTTGCCTAAAATTCACAAACCCGGTAATTCCATGAGACCGATTGTTTCAGCGGTAGGTAGTCCTACGTACAATTTAGCAAAGTGGTTAACAAGTGAGTTTGGGAAATTATCTGTTAAGCAACCGAGCTTTTGTGTAAAGAACTCCGTCGAGTTCATTAAACATGTAAAAGATCAAAAGTTGGAAGAAGGGGAAAGTCTAGTCTCGTTTGATGTTAGTTCATTGTTCCCTAGCGTTCCGATCCCTCGAACTTTAGGTTATCTCGAAGATTTGCTTCGTTTGAATGGATGTAGTAATGAAATTGTAAAAGAGTACATCTCATTAACAAAGCTTTGCATGGAACAAAACCGTTTTCAATTTGTAGGGCGTTTCTACGAACAACGGGAGGGCACAGCCATGGGTAATCCTTTATCACCGTTCCTAGCAGACCTTTTTATGAGTAGATTTGAGATCGAAGCTAAAGAACAATTCAACTACTTCCCCGCGTTTGGTTAAGATACGTAGATGATGTGTTCGCGATTTTTGATACCGAGAAATGTCATATTACGGATTTTATTAATGAGTTAAACGCAAAATTCCCTTCTATTAACTTTACTTATGAAATGGAAAATGACAAGAAGCTTCCATTTCTGGATGTATTAGTGTTAAGAAACCTAAATTACTTAGAAATTGACATATATAGAAAAGAAACCGCAACCTGCAGATACATCCCTAATGACTCTCATCATTGCCCTCAACATAAATTAGCAAGTTTTAATTTTATGGTAAATAGATTATTAAATTTCCCTCTCAGTGCAGATCGCTTTCAGAAAGAAAAGAGAGTCATTAAGGAGATCGCTAATATTAACGGTTATTCTACAAAATTAGTTGATAAGTTAATTAATAAATTCAAGGCTAAGAAATTAATTAAGGACACTTGTACCTTACAAAATGAGGTAGAAAAACCGAAAATGTCAGCTTTACCTTACGAACCAAGGATTACTCGTGGTCTAAATAAAATTCTTAAAGAGGTTGATATCAATCTAATACATAAATCAGGTAACAAGCTTCGAGCAGTTCTTGGTAATCCGAAGGATAAAGTACCAATAACCGATAAGTCAGGAATTTATGCTATAAGTTGTAAAGATTGTTCGTCGAAGTATATTGGCCAAACAAAAGATCTATCTTAACTAGATTTAAAGAACATATGGCACATGTAAAATTTGGTAGAATTGAAAAATCGAGTGTTGCCCAACATGCTTTCGACAATGATCATAGGATAAGCGTAGATAATTTGGAATTATTAAAAAATGTGCATAATTGTTATAAGCTGGATGCATTTGAAAGCATAGAAATATTTAAATGTGGCCGCCTCACTATGAATGCCGATAAAGGGCCTATCCCAGATAGCTGTTTATTTAATTTAATTAATTCTAAATAATTCCAGGCCTTTGTTTACATATTTCTTAAGTATTTTCAAATTGCTGCCTTTGCATTGTAATCGGTTATTACTGCGAATCATTACGGTTTCCTCATCTTAATGACATTTACGGGGAGTTCGACTATTGTAAACAATTAACAAGAAGCTCTTTAGTCCTTATTCGTTGTATTACTCACCCGAACTTATTTAAAGTACGTTGCTTAGATTTATAATTCACATTTGATCATCTCCTGATGATGCTAACTTGGTTAGCGAAACGCGCGTCGAGAGACATGCAATATTTGTTTGGTGATAGTGGAAATTTGTGCATTGACTTTATCAGTGTGTTTGCTTTGTTACACCAAAGGTTCCAAAGCAATTTTCTGAACTATATATGATGTATTTATCGTAATTACCTAATTAAGTATTTCCTACATAGCCAACAGGATATAAACATAACTGAAACTTAAATATTACCAAATAAAATTATGTGATTAAATTAAATGTTCAAATTCATGTCCGTTCACTTCATGGCACATGCTAGCACAATAGGTTATTTCTTGTACATTATAATAATAATAATAATAATAATAATAATAATAATAATAATAATAATACTAATAGTTTATTGTCCAACAGTAATTACCAATAATAGGACAAAAAATATAATAATTAGATACATACATTAAAAGAAAAATACAAAATATTACAGTAATTACAAATCATTAATAGCATTAATAAAAATATCCGTATAATGAAGGCCGGCAGATCGGCACATTGTAGCAAGTGGCAAAGCGCTAAGTAAATTAGTTCTAGAAAATGGTATAAAAAATGTAGTGTAAGAACGAGACGATAACCTAGGAACATAAAAGTTTAACCTTCCTATACTCACGCATACGGTCTGTGAGACCGACTTATATAGTATAGTATACATCTTTCATTTTGACGTGAATATAGGAAGGTTAATTGGAAAAGCAGAGCCGAACAGTCAATGATTCCACGTACCAATTTCCATATGAAACGGGCACCACTGCATTCACGTCGAAAGGCTAGAGAATTAAAGCCGTGCCTCCTCAGCAACGAATTATAATCAATTCCTCGATCGAGATAAATACCATCCATCCTAAATGGTAAATATTTAAGAAAACGACGAGACATGGCTTGATCTCAGATGGTCAGTTTGGTTACAGGCAAGGAAGAAGCACATCCGACGCGATAGTTACATTGACTGCATCTTTATTTTATATTCATACGTACAAAATAGTACTTTGCGTGTCAGATAATAAAAATAAATCCTTTAGCATCCTAAAGCAATAATTACACGTTGGAAATAATAACATTTGTGCCTATCATTTAATTGAATCCACAAAATGAAATTTCTGAAACATCAAAGTCACGTTAATATACTTTTGGTAACATATCTATCTAGCAAAGGATTGCTTAATCAGTTTAATCTCGGAGAATGAGGCTCTTCTTAGAAAATATACATATCTAATAAAAAAATAGAGAGCATGTTTTGTCTATGCAGGTGTTCACATTTTGCATGCAGTCTCGGCACTTTAAACGTTTGAATACACAATAGGACTATTATATTAGATATTGGGATTTTAGTAAAATAAATATCCCCGAATTTTATGGGATTTATTGATTTTAGTGAATACAGGTGTTTTGTAAAGGAATACTTTCTAACAATACACAGATCATACACATAATTAATCAAGAAGTCGGACAAGAAGAAATCAAATGTTTTACTATTTAATTATTTTAGATCCAAGGACCGTTACGAAAGAATTAACCGTCTTTATAAAGATCTACTCAGAAACAATAACAACAATCAATGATTTATCTTCCTTTTATTTTCTAAAAACTAATACAAATAAAAGATCCTACCATTGTATGTCAAACAGAACTCGGACACCTGTCAGCTCTTTGCCCCTTTTCACAATTGAAATAGGGAAATACCCGTTCTTTTTCATTTATTTTGTCCAAGTAAAACGATGGACAAGTGCGGCTCATATTTTTGTCGCAAAACTAAAACAGGACGACAACGCCAAACAACTCTATTGAAATGCGAAATTCAATTATTGATCATCATAACAAAGGATCAATGCTTTATGGTATCAGTAAACTCGTAAACAGATATCAATAAACGCTTCAAAGAAACACATTCAGTTCGAAATCAGACAAAATCTGTATAGCCGATATTGTTTTCTGTTGCTCGTGAATGGTGGATAGTACAAGAAGTTAAAAAGAAACAACTTCAAGCGGCCCTAAACTCGCCACAGAAGTGTCACATCAACTTCAACCCCGAATCTCTGCAATCGATTTCACGGCAAAACAATTTCTCTGACAGGGTTACCAGAAAGATGTTCCTCATAAGCAAATCAAATAATAAAAAAGGGATTCGTTTTGTAAAAATGAATGAATGCAAAGATTTTGAGTTCTGGAAAGAAGTTTTATACTCCGAGGAAAGTAAGTTAATATGTATATGAAATGAAAATTATTGTTTTATTGCTTTTTCGTAAAACCAATCGCAATTTCGGAGTTGCAGTTGATGTTAAGATGTGATACTTCTGTGGTGAGTTTTGAAGCACTTAGAGTTCTTTCTCCTTAATTTGTTGTACTATCTACCGCTCATGAGCAAACTGAAACAATTTCGGTCTTCTCCTTTTTGGAAGTGAATGTGTTTCTTTGAAGCAGGAAGTGACATCACATACCGTAGAACGTGGTTTATTTACGATTTCACTAATCTTGCAACGCACTATTCTTTTGATACAATGACCAATATTACTTATCGCAGTTTAATAGAATGTTCGAGATATCGTCCCATTTTAATTGCTTCCTCAGGTTTTTGCTTCGTGACTCAAATTTTATGCTACGATTATATGCACCGTTTTACATACACAAAAAAAAAAAATAAGAAAATGGGAATTCCTCTATCTGAATCCTCAAAACGTCTAGAAGCTATCGATATTGCGGCAAAGGTCTTCAACCCAATCCCAACAAAATCTAAGGTCTCAATATTAAAAACATTCACGTCACGTCACGGACGAAAAACCAGAAGCACATAAAACCTTTCGTAGGTATGGTTGGGTACTATTCCAAATTTATAAGAAATTTCTGTACCACTGCGAAACTATTAACAACATTGTTAAAGAAGGATATTGACTTTTCCTGGTCTCAAGACCAAGAAAATGCTTTCCAAATTTCCAAATTTTACAGTACCTACTCTGATTTCTCAAAACAATTGTTGTATCATAACATGCAATGCTTCCAATGTCGGAGTAGTGAGCGTTTTATTGTAAACAAATAATAGCGAAAACCTACTACCCGCAGCTTGTTATTCCCGTACACTATACAAAGCCGAATCTAATTATTCTACGACAGAAGAATAACTAGCAATCTTAAATTCCATTGAACAGTGTAGATTCCACCTCTACGGCAAAAATTTATATTTTTTACGGATCAGGGAGTAGAGTAGTTGTTAAATAGCGTTAAAACAACTGCACAAGGTCGCTTGAAGAAATTCAGTTTTGTACAGCCTATCCTTATTCATGAACCAAAAAGAACAACGAACGCACTAACAAAATTAATTAAATATTTTGGTATTCCAAAAACTATTCAAACTGAGTAAAGTTCAGATCTTGTCCCTGTTAATATAGTACATTATTTAACCTTCCTATACTCACGTCAAAAGTAACCTTCCTATACTCACGCATACGGTCTGTGAGACCGATTTATATAGTATAGTATACGTCTTTCATTTTGACGTGAGTATAGGAAGGTTAAAGACGTATACTATACTATATAAGTCGGTCTCACAGACCGTATGCGTGAGTATAGGAAGGTTAAAACTAAATACATACTTCTCCACAACTCCGTATCACCCTCAAACTAACGGAGTATTTGAACTTGAATTACATGAAACCCATTCAAACCGACGTCATTACACCCACGTAAAAAAAAGTAAAGTTCTTACAAAGTAAATTAAATTATTGTTATAATTATACAAGAGAAAACATTTTACATTCAAAGTTTGCCAATAAACAAAACTAGCCCTTAATTTTGAAGGCCCATTCAAAACAACCCGGATATTTAATAATAATAATAATAATACTAAATAACACAGTCGAATTATAAATTGGCAATAGGAAAATTAAGTACAATGCGAAACACTCTCTCACTCTAATACCAACAACTGAATAATTAAAAGGAGTCAATCGTAAACAAAATATAATTCGGCATTAACAGAACAACATGTATGCCGTAAACGATGGGGATTGTTTAACGGTATTACTACGTTCTTAACCTTCCTATACTCACGCATACGGTCTGTGAGACCGACTTATATAGTATAGTATACGTCTTTCACTTTGATGTGAGTATAGGAAGGTTAATTGGCTAACCCGTGTGGATGGTGTTCGCAATGACTATCAATCTAATAGGACTCGTAACATAACAAATAAAAGTATGCAGACATAAGCTTGCTCAAACCGCAGGCGCACACAATATCCAGCGCTATGCGAAATTTTAACAATTCATTTGTATTGCTACGAGATAAGATTAGTACATTAGCAGAAGAAAGTAATTCCAAGTTAAAAGAACTACTAGCAAGGGCCACTACTATATACCATATATAATTCCTAGGTTCATTAAAATAAACTCACAATCAGTATAGAATACGACAACTTCATTAGTTGAGAATTTCCTTAGGCGAAGAAATACGGTAGCAATTACACCAACTCATCCTATTGCCATACACTGTAAGATTATTTTCATCTATCCGTACATTCAACCAACTCAGGAAAACCTCCTAATAACCGATAGTCCTTTAGCACTTAATAACAAGTCAAAGTGGACACAGGAGCGTACATCTGCGAAACGATCAACGTTCACACACGATTTTAACCTTCCTATACTCACGTCAAAATGAAAGACGTATACTATACTATATAAATCGGTCTCACAGACCGTATGCGTGAGTATAGGAAGGTTAAGTCCCCTACTGTGAAGTTCAGTTGTCACCACATCTCACGAAGACTCCAAAATATTGACCCATAAGAAATGGCAAAGCAGACGTCCAAACTTGGAAGAGCGTTGGTGAAAATCAAATAAATATACTTTTTATATACATCTGGATGCATCAGTTTCAAATGTCTTTCTAAATTACCGCTGTGGGAATTTAACACTTTATTTTCGCAATTATCATTATTGCATATAATTTCATTACTTTCGTTTGTGGAATACAATGTT
This sequence comes from Chrysina gloriosa, assembly GCA_038088585.1. Classification (NCBI taxonomy): domain Eukaryota; kingdom Metazoa; phylum Arthropoda; class Insecta; order Coleoptera; family Scarabaeidae; genus Chrysina; species Chrysina gloriosa. Next base: position 39,448,920 of record CM076089.1, read on the forward strand.
TGCAATAAAATATTTTTTGGACGCGGCATTATAAAATTTAAATAACAATTCTATAACCACGAAAGCCAAACGAATACTAATAGTAAATGCATAAACTGTACATTAAGAATAGTGTACTGAACCGAATACAATTAAATGTTTGGTCTTTATGTTGAGTTAGTTCAGTACAGTATTCTCGTTGTGTAGAAAGATCACAAACAGAATAACCGTTCTTTTTTGTATTTGCTACACAAACACTATTTGCGTTTGTGTATTAAATATTCTACCGTGCGGAACACTAAAGTACATTATATAAGCTAAATTTTCGAACACTGCTATTTACACGTGCCTAGTTGACCATTCCTTTCAATAAGGAAATAATGTCAAGATACATGGATGCTTTTCCTGTATTAACCAAATTCATTTATGCGAACATGAGATATACGCGTAGCAAAATTATATTAAAATGTATTATTATATAATAAAGAACGTGTGGTGTTAAGTTATTATGGCTGGTGTTTATAAGTGTAACAATGTGATATAAAAGTAAATAAAGAACACAGAGTAGTTTAAGAGATCTACGTTATAATCAATTAGAGTTCCTCATGCGAGCCATAAACGTTACTTTTTGTCAAGATCGGAGTTTAATTGGGAGCAAGAACGGGTCAGTTGTGGTAATTAATATCGGACAAAACCATATACTTCATTAAAACGGGAATAGCCAAAAATGTATAATTTCGGGCATGGCTGTGGAGGGCCCAAATAAAGTATTCACATATACATACATAAAATTTAAAAATACATAAATGGATGGGTACAACGCTGCTTTGCATTTCTAAGCATATCACAGAGGGCCAGACAATTCGAAAAGCGGCCAAAAAACTGGCAATGGGCTAAAGGGCTTTAGAATCCTAACCTTCAGATGGAAAATATAACTAAAATAAATTACTACTAAATACTAAATTGCTACTTTTTGGTCATTTTGCAATAAGCTATTTATAAACAAAGAAATAACAACCAAAAATAATTTAATCCCAATAAAATACGTTACCTATAACTAAATAAGGTATAATTAATGATAATAATAATAACAATAACTTTAATATCCAACAGGCCAAGCCCAATTACAGGATACACAGAAACACATAAGAAAAGTATATAATAACAACAACCACAGTACAATAGTGTCACCATATACAAAAACACAAGAAAGCAAATTTTAAGTGAATGCACTAGCCTAGACAAGGAATTACAAGCAAATAAGGGATACCAAATCAGACATACATATTCAATCTTACTCACGACATAAGCATGATGTAGTGATTTTAGTGACAGTATTAAGGACTTTATGTTTCTTAATATTAAATGTACATATATGTATTGTGTTATTTGTGTCAAACTTAAAATATGTATTAATTTAATATTTCTTAGTCAGCATGCAATTATACTTTTAGCGGCGCTAATGAGTCGAGCTCCGGATTGTAATCCTAGGCATCCGGTGCATTCATTGTGCCCTAATATCGTCAAACGTTATGGTTAAAAGCAGAATTGGTCCTTTCGAAGTATTGATATTATTATCAATGCTTTCCAATAAATAAACAACGCGCTACGTTGTACATTTACATTTATCCGTTTGTGAGAAAAATTTACGTTCGCAGTTTCGTCATTTAAAGGGAAATGTACTCCTTTTAGCTTTAGAACTGTTTACGCCAAGCATTTACCGGGAATTTTCTTCAGCCACTTTGGCGAGTCTTCAAGTCGCCGTAGAATAAGGTGATAGCAATTTTTGAATATGAAAGCCCTTAAAATTAAGGGTAAAGTTGGTATTAAAGTTCAGTTCGGGGCGAGCGAAATGCTAGAATACTCGGCCAAAAAACGTTTGGTTTAAACTTTTCAATTCGTTATTACATGCATTAAAGTGTCAAGCTTTATTTCTTTGTATAGTTAGTGTTAAATATATTAGTTTTCAAGTTTAAAACCGTGTTTTTACTTCGCGTATTTCTCGCGTAAACCTAGCAGTGTATATGGCTTTACAACCAATGCACAGTGGCGAAACAATCCACACCGTTTAAAGGACACGCTTCAACGAAGAATTCTTCAGACCAGGAGGGTCCCAAACGGAGAGCATATTTTTAAAATATTTGGAAACACGTAATATGAATCCTAGAGGTTTGAAGGCCTGAAAACTGATATATGCCTTGAAGGATAGATTAGAGTCGAACAGTACTCCCAAATGCCTAATTTCTGTTACGCGGTTTAAAATATTGCCATGAACGGAGTAAGATCCCATACAACGTGTAGAGGACCTAGTATAACTAACTATGCAACATTTGTCAATATTTAATCTAAGCGTAAACAGGTCGCACCAATTGGTTAGTTTATCTAGATTATGTTGAAGTTTATTTACATCATCTATCGAAGAAATTTCAGAATATACTTTAATATCATCTGCATATCGAAGAATCGGACAATCAATCTCAAGTAGCAAATAAATAACACGAACAACAACGAACCGAAGTTCGATCCCTGAGAGACACCTAATATCAGGGCAAATTCCTTTGAGACATATTCATTGAAGGTTACGTAACATTTTCTGCATTGCAAGTATGACCTAAGAAGATAAATAGAGGCGAGGGCGAGACCAAAGGAGCCCAATTTCGATAAAGGCATTTCGTGGTCAATTCAGTCGAACACTTTATATAACTTTGTGTAAATTACATCGACTTGGCCACGTCCGTCCATAGCTTCACCGATGTACTGTAACACTGTCGCCATATTGGTGATAGTGGAACCCTCAGGAATAAATCCGTGTTGATTAGGTGAAACGTAAAATTGAGTAGTATTATAGTTATGGGAGAGCACTTTTTGGAATAAATTCGCACTTTTTGGAATAAATTCGCACTTCTTGGAATAAATTCGCAAAATTTGGTATTATTGGTCCTCATGCCTCCTTAGAGTACGTTCTCTAGCTTTATTCCTTTCATTAGACTTATTAGCTTTGAGAGCGGTTCTTCCGCATATAGTCTCGCTTCGGGATATTCGTCTCCCATGTGTGACAGCCGCGTCCTTGCCAGTTCCTCGCATTGGCACAATACATGGATCGCGGTTTCTTCCTCAATTGACAGAATCTACATATCGTTTCCTCTGTCAAGCCCATTTTATTCATGTGCTTGTTGACCCTGCAGTGCCCTGTTAGTAGGCCCACTATCTTTCTAACGGACTTTCTGTCCCTGCATAGTAGGTCCTTTGTAAACTTCGGCATTTGCTCTCCAAGGAACTGTTTCGCCGATCTCTCGTCTGGAGAGTTCCTCCACCTTTCCCGAGATTTATCCTCGGTCCACTTTCTTATGGCCGATTTGATTCTTGTTTTTTCAATGCCGAAGGAGGGCTCCGGTCCCATGAATGCCATTGACGAGGCCTCTCGGGCCAGTTCCTCAGCTTTTTCATTTCCCCGGTAGCCCTTGTGCCCCGGAACCCAAGCTATCGTCACTTTTACGCGACTGCCGAGTTCATTCAGAGCACACACACAATCCCATACAAGCCTTGAATCGACCTGTACCGAATCTAATGTCTTCAGCACCGCTTGACTATCGGAAAAAATGGACACCGTGCGATTGGAACCACGCTGCTTGTTAATTTCTCCGACGCAAAGATGTACCGCAGCTATTTCCGCCTGAAAGACCGTAGTATCTTTACTTAAACTCATCTGGACCATCGTCCTTTCTTTTGAGTCTGTATATTCCTGCCCCGACACCTTTCTCTGTCTTAGAGCCGTCCGTGTACCAGGTAGACTGCGCCTGTATGGCCGGACCTTGTTTCCATTCCTCTCTATCTGGTATAACTATTTTATAATTTTTCCTAAAATTGAATTTGTGAACCATGGCATCCGTCGGCATCCCCGTGAGGGGATCTGCCTTGAGTTCTTCAATCAACTTGTAGTTTTCAGTGCCATGGACATGACATATAGGGGTTTGCCTTTGCATCAGTCTGTAAGCTACTGACCTTGCTACCTCCACTTGCACCTCCAGTGCGTCTGTAGGAGTTGTTCTCATTGCTCCCGTGGCAGTTAGACATGCAAGTCTTTGTACCCCGCCTAGTAGCCTGACAGCTCCCTTTGCCTTGTTTTTGGCCACCATACAACTGCTCCATACTTTACCATGGGTCTAATTATCCTTGTATATAACCATAGAGTCATCTTAGGACTGAGGTTCCAATTGTGGCTTTATTGGTGGTTTTTTGTATATGAGAGTTCCACGTTAGTCTTTGATCAAACAGTACTCCCAGGTATTTAGCCTCTTTTAGAATTGGAATTTCTACCCTATCTAGGACTGGCGACCGTAAGCCTTCCAGCGCCTTCTTTTTGGTGAAAGCAACTATCTGAGTTTTTTGAGCGTTAATAGATAACTACTCTTGCCTGCACCAGTTGTGTACTATGTTAATAGCGGTTTGCGTCCTTTCTGAGATGACACTTGCGAATCGTCCTCGCACGACAATCGCTAGGTCATCTGCGTATCCTAGGCAATAGAAGCCCTCGTTGGACAATAAATTAAGGAGATCGTCCACTAGGATGGCCCACAGAAAGGGAGAGAGAATTCCCCTCTGTGGACACCCTCGCCCCACCCTGGCTTCGATGGTAGCTTCGCCTATCGAGGATATTATTATCCTTTTCTCTAGACCAGCTCTTATCCATCTGCCTATAACGGGTACGACTCCTTTTCTTTCTAAGGCCCCCACAATTGAATTTGTAGCAGCATTATTGAATGCTCCTTCAAGGTCTAGGAAAGTGGCTATCGCTATTTCTTTGTCTTCGATCGACTTTGACAGTAGCCTATTCAGATCGTCCAACGCTGAGTCCGTTGATCTTCCCGGTTGGTAAGAGTATTGTCTTTTACTTAAAGGCTGCTAGGAGTGTCTCCCTGATGTATCTGTCTACCAATCTCTCCAACGTTTTCTGCAGGAAAGATGATAGGCTGATTGGTCTGTATGACTTTGGTGTTTGGTCTGCGACTCTACCCACTTTGGGTAGGTATATGACCCTCACTTTTTGCCATACCGTCAGTATATACCCCTATGCCACACAAGCTTTGAAGATCTTACACAGGTATGGTATTAATATATCTGCTCCCATTTGAAGTAAAGCAGGGTATATTCCATCCACCCCGGGAGATTTGAATGGTTGGAATCTGCTTATAGCCCATCTCACTCTATTTGGTCTGGTGATCTCTGTGACCAGTTTCCAGTCCGGCTGGACTGGTCCCCTTAGCCTTTCCCCAAGATCGTCTGATCCTTTAGAGTGTGTTAGAATTGATGAAGCCAGAAAGTGAACTTTTAGTAGTTCTTTAATACTTTCCTTATGCGTTGCAGTATAGGTTCCATCAGTTTTTCTGACTAGTCCCACCTCAGTTACAGAATTCCCTTCCTTGGCAAGGACTCTATGGATTCTAGCACATATGGGGGTTTCACTCACCTCCCTGCAGAACTTCCTCCAAGAGTTCCTCTTCGCCTTGCGAATTTCCTTGTTGTACTGAGTAAGTTTTGTCCTATATATGTCCCAGTTTTGGTTGTCGTGGAACGTCGTTTAGTATGGATAAATTTCCATAATCTGGAAGGAGTCGTTTTGATCTGTTTTAGCAAGATAATGGTTGTAATTCTCATTTATTTTGATTTTAATTAAACCGCGTTTAAATTGAACATAAGAAGTTATATCACCAGTTCTAATCCATTGTTTATGATAATCATTTTTATTGGCGGATAACTAGAACTAGACTGATGCTTACCAGAAACATAAAGATCAAGGATGGAATATATAGCTTTATAGAAAGTATCTACTGCATCATTTAGATCCACGTAATGTAATAAGAAAGACCAGTCAACGTCTTGAAGATGACGGTATTAGACGTCGGAAAACACTTTTGGGTAATAGAACGTGCAGGTTGAAACGGATCTTCAGAAACAATAGGGTAACTAGATTGTACTATTTCAAAGTTGAGATTGATATTGGAGAAAAACAGGTCAAGCATTTTGTCTCTATTATTCTCAATAGTATTATATAAGCAAACAGCATTTTTCTGCAAAAAGTGGTATACGATACCTAGAAAAATTTTAATTTGATTTACATATGTGTTACTTTTATTTTTATAATCTATCGTTTCGTCTACTAGACAAAGAAGCATTTGTCTCCTGGAATAAATATGCTGACTGTAAATTACCCAGCTGGACATCGATACGAAATTGAGTGCCATTTGCTCGTGAATATATTACACAGAATGACAGATCCTAAAAACATTCGGTGGTTAATGTAATGGTACGCACAATGAAATCAACCGCCATCTTCCATTTTACTTGCTTCTAAAAGAGTTGTAAATTGTACTGCCGATGAGATTTTAGAGGTGATGTTGAACTCATTAAACAAATTTGAAGCTTCTACTAAGCACTCATGGTGCAGCAAACATGCTTTCTTTGGGCCGATCTCTTAAAGAACACAGTGGTAACTTGTTGCATGTAACGTGTGAAATTCATGCCCTAAATCTTGTGACACAAACGATTCCTACATGTTATCCACCAGTAAATGCATTAATTCCTAGTACAAACGCAGTGTTTCTAAAGTCTAAAGTCGGGTACCTAACTATTTCACAAACTGTGTTCCGATATACCTGAACCACCACAGTCGATTGTTACACGTTGGAGAACATGGTTGCAGGCTGCATTTTACTACAACAAATATTTTCATCAAGTAAAGAACGTAGTTTTAAAATTGATAAATACCAGTGCGATTCTGCCTTAAAAGACACATTTTACGAAGTTGACTTATTGTCTTTTTACTAACAGTATTTTGTAAGTTATGATAACTTTCCCAATATTAAAAACCATGTCCCACATGTACTATGCGTGTTTGGAAGCTGGTACATATGCAAACAATACTTTCACTAATAAAAATTAATAAACCGCACAATCGCTCCAGTCTCACAGACGACCATCTCCAATCGATACTGAAAATCAACACAACAAAGCTGACGTCGAATAAAGAAGAAAAAAGAAGCTGGGTCTCCGGATCTTAAAAAGCGCTAATATAGATTTTGTACCTCTATCTTATGAATAAATATATATTTTTGTTCTCACTTTCTTTTTTGCTCATTATTTTGCTATTTTAATTAATTCGTTCACCCCTGACGTAGAACGCTCGTTTTCTGCATATAAACACATTTTTTCCTCACGCCGCACTGGGTTTGCTGAAACAACTGTGGAAACCTATCTAATGTTAACTTAACAACGATAAGAAACTTCGTCGCTTGTAGATGATGATTTTTTCCTTGTATACATTGTCGAGGGACCGCGATTCACGATTTTAGCGATTTAAACTACAAAACCGCATAAATTCACTTTACTACGCTTAAAGACCTTTATATTCCCAGTTCTATCAGTAATTGTTAGTTCGTAGGTTCAGAGATTTTCCGTTTAATTGTGTATATGTATTGAACTAAATCATTGATAATCTTATAATAATAAGTACTATTAAAACTAGAAAATAGCTTGATCAAACCGAAACTGATATACACTACAAACAGTATTATTCCCATAAAAATACTTTCCGACGGGTCATGAGCTCACTAATCACTCATCCCTTTGCTATATTCAACTAAATAAAAGTTTGGATAATTTCATTTACAATAAAAATGCACATTATTTTTAAAACTATTTATTTTCGTTTTTTACTAAAAAGGAAGCTTTTGCCTTTACTTTTAATTCCAAAAGTAGGTCTTGCTATCTTCTTTCTTTCTTCGCGATGTTTTCTATTTTGATCAATAATTCGCTTGTCCCGTTTATTTTTATTTGTATGAAACGTCATCTCTCTACTTCCTCCATAATTTGATAATTGCACAGACATGTCTTCGTGTTCAAGTCTTTCACCTAAAGATGTCCTGAACATACAAATATAAAATATACAGATTAACAGTAGATAATTTCATAAATAACATACTTATCTAATTTCTTCTGCAAATTATGGACACCATTGAATTCTTCACCACTTCGCAATTCAAAGAATTTAGGTTGCTTATTTTCCTCCGCTTGTGCTAATTTCTCCCGCATTCTATGCTCCTTTTTAATTATTTTGTGTTGTTTCTTCATTTCTCTTTTCCATGTTTCATCATCAGAACTGTCATCACTAACATAATCCTCTTCATCTTCTTCATCGGAAAATGTCTTTTCTGAATCCCTCTCTTCTGTCTCTTCCTAAAAATTAGCAAGAATATATGCATAATTAATAGTTTTCATACTTATATTAGAAGAACTACAACTAATGTAGTACCTTCACAACTTCAAACTCTTGACCAACCACAGGCTTCTTTTCGTTTTTCATAGTTTTGTCTAATCGCGATAAAACTGGATTGAGTAACCTATATTCATCAGAACTTTTATTAATTTCAAAATCGGGATTTTCAAAGAGAGCTTTAAATCTATCATCCGTTAATAGATTCCCGGTTGCTTTTCTTTTCTTGTTTGTTTGATCATCAATAATCTTCAGAGCAAGGTCCTTGTTCACTTTCGGCAATTTATTTATTTGAACACGATTTGTTCGATCTCTTTCAATTACTTCACGAATTTTTCTTTCGATATTCGTCAAACTCGAACGGATTTGCTACAGAAAGCGCTTTCTTGTACAATCGCACATCGACAAAGTAACTATAAAAATGAATATTTATGATGCTTAAAGTACTATAAATATGTATGTAACAAATTAATATAACTATGACTATGTGATAGCTACAATAGTGTTTTATATATAATTAAGGCACACATTTTTATATCGTAAAAACTAAAAACTGACCCATGCATATAGCCTCGTAATAAATTGGTTCCAATTAGATGATCTAAACCAATATCTATTAACTCTTGCTTGGTAACAAATTTATAATCATCATAAACTACTTCAGAATTAGATTCTTCCAATTCTTCTGTTAAGTTATCTAAGAAACTTGCCCACTTTGGTGCAGGTCCTAAACTAGGGATATAAAAAGTTTGAATTTTTGTATTTTCATTGGCAGTAAACAGAAGGCCCGTGTTAGGTACAACACATAAGCTATTAAATTCTGTAGTTGCTTCAATTGAGGTATATAATTTTCCCTAAAATACATGTTGTTCATATCACTTTGAATAGTTTTTACTATTTTACAAAATAGAAATTTACCATATATTTGTCCCATATTTTTACAGTTGAACTATCCATGGAATACACCAAATCCATCTGATGGTGAAACTCCACATCCTTAATCGGTAAGCCGTACATGTGATCTTTTATATAAAACGGTTTATTTGATCTTATATCATAAAGTGCAATTTGGCCTGTAGCCATTCCTACACCTAATTGCAAGGCACCATTAAATTTCAAAGCACTTACTGAAGGAAAAACGTTTGAGCTGAAAATATAGACATAATTACAAACAGTATTAAATAAAAATCCCAGTATAGTAAGTTCATAAGTGTTTGTACATTAGATATACTCCATCACAAACAAAAAATTATATAATGTACACAACGCAAAAATATATATATAGATTTACGCAATTGGATACATCGTTTCTTTAAAAATAATTATTACACACTTTCACACGAAATAGTTTTTGTAATTATCACATAATATACCTACAAACATTAATCAAACCGAAAGACAACACTCTCTCAACAAAAAGAAAATTTTTGTTTGGTACCTGATATGTCATAACTAAACGGGGCAAATATGCGGTATGATGAGTCATCTGTCCACTGTCCTCTGTAATATAATATTCCATTATGAAAAGGACAGATGACTCATACCGCATATTTGCCCAGTTTAGACTTTTATAACTAGAGTTCGTTAAGGTGATACCGGACAAGGGCGCAAGTCGATAAACGCAGCATACTAAACTGGAGTCACTTGATTGGAGAATACATAGGAGGGCGGCTGTGTCGGTTAAAAAATTCACGCTAGACGCTGCGTGCCATCTTTTCAACAAACTCTACTTATAACCACTGTTCGACACAGCTAGAGCGAGGATTTCATATTGTAAACTGGAACGCTCACGCACACACTTTGAAGTTGTGCACGAATGTCGACTGTCGCGTGTCTACACTGTCTACTCCTAATAGAAAGGCGATCTAACACGAACTCTCATATTCTAAACGAGAATGTTCCCGCACACTTTCAAGTCGTGTACAATTTCTTAATCCTTTCCTTCAATACTTTAAATGCAGTAGGTATGCAAAAGCGTATTTACTGTTTATTTCATGTAATGTATAGTAAATGAATTGACATATCAGTAAGACGCAGTTTTCTCATTTTTCATTGTGCTGTTTTGTAGTTTCTTTCTTCTACTATTTATTTTATAAAATCAAGTTATTTTTTTCTTTTTCGTTAAAACAATTTAGTTATATATTTTTTTCGTTTTGCTCTTTATAGAATACTTATTGGAGAAAACCTCTTCTTGTAATTCACAATCATTTCTGCATGAAATTGTTCGCTGGATTGCCGATTATAACTGCCTCTGTGGTAAATGCAGTTATATTTTGTAATGTGTGTAAAAAAAAAAAACAATTTGGATGTTTACAAAGATCACCATTTTTAAAGGTATAAACGTTAGACAAATACACGTATTTTTGTTTATGAGTGATATTGCACCATACATGACTACAACCGGAAGATTACTAACACATTAGTATCCACATATGCTTCATATTACTTGCAATGTAATGAGGGCTACTTTTTGTTCAAGCTCCGGTAAGCTGGCGAAAATGAATACAAGACATAAGAACAGTTTTATTATACACAAGAGTTACCATACATGTGAACTATTGTTACGTTTAAAAAAACATATCTTTACACATTTTTCATAGCTGCCGTAAAAGATCCCTGTATAGTGTCACCGTTTAATTATACAATTAGTATACAATCCTTGGATGATACCTCTGATACCAGTAGAAATATTAGGTTAAAAAATGTTTTTTTGTTGTGTACCACAGTGTCATAACACAAACAAAATATATAAAATGCATGTTTTCCCCAACGATCCATTTGTAAGTATTGTCAGTATTTGGGTTTAACATTTAAGTAATGATTCATTATTATAGTTATATTCACAATAGTTACAAACGATTAGAAATAATAAATTAAATACAGAAGATTCTGGTATTGTTTGAGGAAATTACAGAGTCTGCGATATGCATTTTTCTCCTGATGATCGTATACCCAGCACCCGACGTGGAGCAACTATTAAGTATGACAGTGTCCCGTCATTGAGTTTGCCAAGTATTGATAAAAGTAAGATATTGTTTTAACCACAAACTTCACAAAGAGCCTTTGATGTGTGTTCTTCCAGAAGAAGCAATACCAGGACCTTCACATATAAATGTTCAATTTAGAACAACATTGCCGCATGTGAACCCAGCAAACGGAAAGGTAATAGCTAGATTTTTCTTGTTATGTATATATATGAAGTGCTTGCAAATAACCAGCCCCTTACTTACTTAAGGGCATACGCAATAATTTTTATGACAATAAATACAGATTTATATGGCGGAATAATAAGCAAGAAGTGGCTTCATGGAACGATATTAGATTGTTATACAGTTTGGACGAACAAAATGATGAATATAGGAGGTGTAACAAACTTACTGATGTCCATGTTAATAATTATTAAATTATAATTTAAAAAAAAGTGAATATAGCTACACAAGTACTAAGCCACAGAGTTGCATCGCTAATGCGTGGACTAGCTAGATTGGGTAAGAGATTGTGTTTTAATTTTTCTCAATATACACTACCACAGAACAGACAGAAGCGACAAAGTTAGAAAATCTTGTGGTAAATTCTGTATGCGCATGGCCGGGAACCATGTTTTAAATACGAGGGCAGTGTTATATTTGGCTAGCTTCATTAATGTTATTATTCTGGGATGTATACTAAAATTAAAATATACGATTATTGTTGTGTATTACTGATTTAACTTTTTAGCAAATATTATTCTTTTAACATATCCAAGACTCTAATATTTTTCAATTAATACGAACAAATGTGCACCTTTCGTATGTTCAAAATGGCGTTAGCTAACTTCTGAGCTATTTCGAGGACATTCAAATCGACCACATGAACATCAAAGCTGCCGACACACTTTGTCGCTTCTGTTTATTCTGTGACACTACCGTCCACATGTTCAATCGCATTGTGTAAAAATTTAAATTTAAGGTGAAATACCATGAATACATTTTCCAACAGTTCTATTTACGGAAACAAACATATTATATAAATTATTGTACATTAATATACAACGTGTCCGAGATGACATTTCCAACATGGGGATTCTTGCTTATTGTAAAAGATTATTGATTATTGATGGTTAAATTAGACAAATTGTTCCTAAGGACTAATGAAATTATATAATATTCTTAAATTTTCAAATTTCCATGTATTTTAGGATTTATGGTGAAAAAACGAAAAATGTCAAATTTCGTTTTCTTGTAATAACTTTTTTGTTCTAGTAGATATATAATTTCTTTTCACATTTTCTTAAAATACTTTTTATCTAGAATTTAAATATCGACTTGGATTTTTTTGCAGTTTTCGTTTTTTAGTTTTGATCCTTAATTTATTTTTTTCTTATGGAACGTCAAGTAGGCTTTGAAATAATTGAACGTGTTTTTTCATCCTTTTTACAATGATATATCACATGTACTATCTATTGTTATTAATCTTAAAGAAATTTAAAAAAATGTATTTTATTAATTTTATTTTTTATTAGTCTAAACAAAAGTAGGCTGTGAAACATGAAAACATGGTAGTTTAATGTCACTTAGAAATTATTCTTTCCAGAATATTTGTGTATCAGCAATGGCTTCATTTACTAATACTGAAAAATTTGATATGTTGAGTTGTTACATCCTTTGTCATAAAACAGTGTAGAAACTGAACTGATGTACTTGAGGCTGTATCCTGAAAGAAGACAGCCCAGTCTTCGTACGTATAGAAACTTGGTAGCTAATTTAAAAGAATATGGTTCGTTTTCAGAACTTAACAGAAATCCGCAATTAGTGAATGACAATGTAGCACTAACAAGGGAGGGCGCGACGTTGGGGTCACGGATTTGGACGCCTTTCTGGGATAAGAAAGTACTTCATAATGATTAACTATAGACCTTCAAACATGGTGCCAATACTCAACCGTTTTTAAAAAAACGGTTTGAATAACAGTACGTAAGTGATATACCTGGACCATTGCGTTTGATCTTAAGGGTGGAGCGTGGCTCGATCTATTCAGCACTAGCCAATTAATCGTATGGTTTGGGTTCGATTCCCGCATAGAATTTTTTTGTCAATTCTTTTTTCTTTTGTGCTACACATCTACGCATGTTTATTTCTCGACAACGTTGTTAAAATATCTCCACAATCAGTGAATTATAACGGAAAGTTTAGAGAGGGTGTCAAGCGAATAAATATTTTGGCGTGATTGAAAACAAACAAGAAAAAAGAAATGGAAGACACCGGACCTTCCACCAGTATGGATTGATTCGACTGCGTGTGAAAAAACAGCGTCTTCCATTTTTTAGTGCGAAGCTCTTTTAGCGAAATTCTGCGGCGAGCGTTAACTGGGAAAAGTGACACGCTTGAAATCGTCAGGTAGACGCTTTCATCTTGTTCTTTCATTAGTTATTTCTCTCTCACACACACATATACTTATCGCAGGAGCAACTATGAAATGCACCATATTTGCGTCTCCCCCATCAGACGGTGCCCTTATTATTCCGACTCGAATTTACTTCAAATTCAACTTCAATTTATTTACCATAAGTTTCGAAATGAAATATCTTTTCTTTATACATTGTTTATGCAATTATAGAATTTTACCTTTTATTCAAATAAGCATCAAATGCGTAAAGAGCTTTGCTCTTGCGGGGTGTCCCACGACACTTCTCCCCTTCTTCTTCTTTTCTAATCACACACCAAAATATTTATTCGATTGGCACACTGTCTGAACTTTCCGTTACAATTCACTGATTGTGTAGATATTTTAACGGCATCGAGCCACGCTACACCCTTGAGATCAAACGCAACGGTCCAGGTATATCAATTGCGTCATGTTATTCAAACCGTTTTTTTTTTTCAAAAAACGGTTAGGAGTATTGGCACCATGTTTAAAGGTCTGTAGTTAATTATTATGAAGTACTTTCTTATCCCAGAAGGGCATCGAAATCCGTGACCCCAACGTCGCGCCCTCCCCTTGTAAATGTATTGCAATCTGTTATTGAAAATCCTTCAATATCTGTTAGAAAAATTGAGCACAATACTGGTATTTCGAAAAGTACAACACAAAGAATTTTAAAGCGTCTCAAATATCACCCGTATAAGTACACCATTCTACAGGGACTTAGAGATGGAGATCAGGAGAGAAGAGTACAATTTTGCCAATGGTATGTTAATCAATGTGAGAATAATGATAATTTTCCTGCTACGATTTTATGGTCTGACGAAAGCAGATTCACAAATAACGGTCTTTTTAATAGACATAATGTTCACTTTTAGGACAGAAAGAATCCTCACGTTCTAAAGGAAAGTCGACATCAAGTGCGATTTGTTTTTAATGTCTGGTGTGGTATTTTAGGCACTAAACTTATTGGGCCCATATTTTTTAACGAAAGACTAAATAGTGCAAGATATTTGAATTTACTACAAACTGATTTGGAAAATAGACTTAATGATTTACCATTGATTGAAAATATTAACATCACCTTTCAACAACATGGCGCCCCACCCCACAATTCAAACATAATCACCGAATACCTTAATAATCGTTTTCGAAATTTGTGGATTGGTAATCGAGGATCAATTTTATAGCCACCTAGATCTCCAGACTTGACGCCCTTGGATTTTTGTTTGGGGCTACGTAAAAATCGGGTGTACGTGAAAACATTTAATAATGCAGAAGATCTACGTGAAGCTGTTCTTGCAGCATTTGGTAGGATTACGCGCCAACAGCTACGTAATGCTATTACCACGACAATACGCAGGACACAATTATGTTTAGAACGGAATGAGCAATTGTTTGAACACCTTTTATAATTAGATAATTATCTCCGTTACTATTACCTGTTTGGCTATCTTTGTTTCTATTATTTGTTATTCTCTTGTGTACCACGCCTACTTTTCGTTAGACTGTTTAATAAAATAAATTCTTTCCATTTTCTTTAATATTTTTAAACATAGATAGTACATGTAATATATCATTGTAAAGGGGATGAAAAACACGTTCAATTATTTCAAAGCCTACTTGACGTTCCATAAGAAAAAATTAAATTAGGGATCAAAACTAAAAAACGAAAAGTGCAAAAAAGTCCTAGTGGATATTTAAATTCTACATGAAAAGTATCTTAAGAAAGTGTGAAAAGAAATTATGTATCTACTAGAACAAAAAAGTTATTACAAGGAAAAGAAATTTGACAATTTTCGTTTTTTCACCATAAATCCTAAAATACATGGAAATTTAAAAATTGAAGAATATTGTATAATGTCATTAGTCCTTAGGAACAATTTGTCCAATTTAACCAAACTTGTATTTTTTACAATAAGCGAGATCCCCATGTTGGAGATGTTATCTGGGACACGTTGTATATCATAACTTACGGACGGTAGTGTACATTTAATATCATGACTGTATTTAGCACATGCATAATTTTACTGACTTTTAAGGGCCCCAACATATGCCAATCAGTGGATTGGAAACAGCTGAATTTATTTTTTCATGGATCGATTGTTTGATAGGCTTAATGGATCCACTATACATGCTCCGCCAGAGAAACGGTATAGATGTGCATTGTCTGCTACATCGCCGCATGTAGAATGTTGGTTAGAGGCTATACGAATATTGCAAAAGATGAAATTTTGCAACGATAAAAGGAAAAAAATTGTTCCGCCTTCTATTAGCAACTGGATCCATACGTTAAACAGTTTGAAATACATCTGGAACAAATTGCAAACCGCAGCTTTTAAATCTCTCGCCTTACGAAACTTTAACCAAGATTCGTTGGAGAATTTGTTTGACAAATAAGAAGTCATGGTATAAGTAATGTATATACATCATCACAGTCATTTACAAGATCTTTCTAATCTATTGCAATTTGCAATTTTTCATCGTGGTCTTCTAAAAGTAGCAACTGTGAAGACGATGGGACATTTCTGTTAGATGTTTTAAAAATATTTTTTCGGGAAATATACCCCATGTAAATAGGTTGCCAGAGAACATACATTCGTATGGAAATTCATATTCCCAAAAATTTAGATTATTCCTTAATTAAAAAAGCCACTTTGTAGCAGGCTATAGTGCCAGAAAGTTGCTGAAATTTATCAAAAACTGTAACATTTGCAAAGGCTAGTTAACAGGAGATTTCTCCTATCTTCAAGAAGAAGACATGTTTGTCATTAAAAATAGGGACTATGGCATGAAATCTTTGTCGACTCCTACACCCTCTGTCCCAAAAGTAACCGCAATGCGTCTATAAATCAGAAACCAGTGGCGTCATCTCTTGATAGTTGATTGATTATTGTAGTGGGACTCTTCCTTACCAACCTGACAAATTTTCATGACATTTGGTGCATAGTCAGCTGATACATCACGCATCCTGTGAGAGTGTTTTTCGTAAACGGTCAGAAAATGAGTCACGAACAACGAGTCAATATTAAGTTTTGTTTTAAACTTGGAAAACCGCAACCGAGACGTATGAAATGCTGCAAATTGTTTATGGGGACGATTGTTTGTCGAAGAGGCAAGTGTTCGAGTGGCATCGACGATTTCGTAAAGGCAGAGAAGATGTTAACGATGACGAAAGAGCCGGTCGTCCTTCGACAACTTTGGCCGAGGCAAATGTGGAAAAAGTGCGCGAATTTGTGAAAATTTCGAAGAAATCGTCAGTGAGATTTATGGAAATGGAGCTTGGCATCCCTAAAACAACTATTCAGCGCATTTTGACTGAAACCCTTGGTTTGAAGAAAGTCAATTCGAAGTTTGTGCCGCACAAATTGACCGACGACCAAAAAACGCTTCGAATCGAACACTCCAAAGACATTATTGCACGAGCCCGTGCAGATGAAAACTTCTTGAAAACGATTGTGACTGGTGACGAGACGTGGTGCTTTCAATACGAACCAGAAAGCAAACGTCAAAGCGCAGAGTGGAGGTCACCAGAAGAAGGAAATCCGAAAAAATCACGAATGGAGAAGTCAAAAATCAAGTCAATGCTGATTTCATTCTACGATTCGAAGGGAATTATCCATAAGGAGTTCGTTCCATACGGCTCAACGGTTAATGGTGCATATTACCTCGATGTTATGAGGCGTTTGCTGGGTCGCATTCGTCGTGTTCGGCCCGAATATCGCGAGCCAGGCAGCTGGAGATTACTGCACGATAACGCACCGTGTCATCGAGCAACGATTGTCACCGATTTTTTGGCGAAAAATGAAATATATTCGATACAGCACCCACCGTATTCGCCTGATCTGTCCCCATGCGATTATTTCCTGTTCCCTCGTCTTCATTTGAAGCAGAAAGGAGTTCGTTATGCATCCGTAGACGCCATTCAAAGATCGACGACCGGCATCCTAAAGGCCATCCCAGAGATCGACATGAAAAAGTCGTTTGAAGCACTCGTTGACCGTGCAAATCGATGTATTGTAGCACATGGAGAATATTTCGAATAAATACAATGATTTTTGTGGACATAACATACATAGCGTGCTTTATTTCGAACTATTGCGGTTACTTTTGGGACAGAGGGTGTACATCCAACTTCAACAGAGTATTCCATCATTCTATTTACATTCTGAATAAGATATTACCCCAACATTGCCACAAATCTAACGTTGTAGATATTTTTGCAGATATTTTTAAATCTAATATTAATTTTGTTGCATTTCATTGTATATCACAAAATATATGTAATATATTTGTAAACCAAATAATACAATTTCGTTTGTTAGTTTGGACCAGAAATATAAATAAAATATTAAAAGGCAAAATACAAAATATAAATACGAGATTAAACTACTTGCTAAAGAAAAATATGTTAAACATAAAAATCCCTGATAATAAAGCATCTTAAGCACATATGATTTTTATTTTTGGTTGACACCTTAGATAAATATGAAACAAATTTCTAATTTATCAGTTACAAGCAATTTGAAATGCGCGCGTACTTGGAAGTACGTAACTCTTAACACTGTGGGGCGCTAATGTGACTGTGCAATTGTAATGTACGCGCGTTTCCCATGTGTCCTTTGTATTATCTGTGACTGAGCCTGCTTGAAATTCTAGTGCACGCACTAAGCAAGCGAGGAGGCTACCCACAAATCTGGCTCGGCGCCGGCCGGTATTAATACCATTGCTATAACTGACGTCTCCTCGCAAGTGCATGTGGCATGTGTACTTTATAGGGCGAAAACGTATGAGTGGAAGCTTGGCTCCAGTGAGATCGTATGAGATCGACAAGTTGTCGTACGTTATCGTTTGCAGTTCGCACGTGTGCGATTCACTACTAACGTACCACTTCAACGATGTTTTAAGAATCTACCTAACAATTATTCGGTTTGTTATTTTATGAAGTTTTGCTAGGTTATACATAGAAACTGGATAAAATTAATGAAATAGGGAGCTGCGAAGATGTTGTCGACTGGTTGGTAAGAATTTTTTAGTTATTTAAACAGAGATCAAATTACACATAGTACAGAAAATTGGAAAATCTCGCCCTAATTTATCTTTAATATCTAACGACCGTACGCTAAATGTGATTGGTTAACAGGTTCAATTAAACGGAAAAGATTATTTTGTTGGCCATGTCAACCTTCTTGTAACCAAACCGAAACGTGGTCGAAATGAAGTCATACGGGTTTAAACAATTTACCACGATCTATTAAACGGCATTCTAAGTCTAAAGAATATATTTTATCGTTGTGCAAATTTAAATTATTTGGAAAACGAAATACTGCTACTGCCATCGACAGCGCGTGCAAAGATGTCATTATTACGTATAATAATAAAGTTAGAGCAAATCGCAACAATTTAAACAAATTAATCGACGTAACGATATTTTTAGCATCACAAAATCTAGCTTTTCAGGGACACAATGAGACCTCAGATTCTTTTAATCGTGGAAATTATAAAGAATTAATCGGACTCTTTAGTAAATATGAACCTAGTTTTAATAGATTTGTTGGTAGTAATATATATTTTTGGTACATTTAAATCTATTCAAGATGATTTAATATATTGTAATAGATACAGAAATTAAAGCTCCGTTTTTCTTGGCAAGTAGATGAAACCACAGATATTTCCTGCAAGTCTCAATTATTATATTACGTCATATCAAAAGCGGTGTGGTTATTGAAAGATTTTTTTGGTTTATCATCCGGTCGAAGAGCTGAAGGTTTATTTAACCTTTTATTAAATAATTGCGGAAAATACCACTTTAAAAAAATTAGTCGCTTAAACATATGATAGTGCATCTGTTATGGCAGGGCATTTAAATGGTTTACAAAGTAAAATAAAAACAGTTGCTCCTCAAGCTCTTTTTGTACATTGTCAGGCTCATGCTTTAAATTTTGTGTTGAGTAAGCTTGTAATAGAGGAAGTCATCATTGAATCAGACCAGTATTACGACTTATAATTTTTGTGTTGTTTAATTTTTTCCACAATGTACTATAGTTAAATAAAAAAAAATTCTTTTGCAAAAACATGCTTGATTATTTCACACCTTCCTTTTTTCGCTTTTATTTTTTAGTGAATTTTGATTATTCGAATTTTTTTTTTCATCCAGACCACCCCTAGCATAAATTAAATAAGCGGGAAACGACGCTACGCTGTATTTAACTACCAATATAGTTATATATCTATCTCGCCCGAGGAACAGTGCCTTTTTATAATTATTCTAATCAATTGCCAATCATTTCACCATTATATGAAATATACAAAATAACGTAGGAGTAAAATAATACGTACGAAGCATAAATATGTATTAGATTATCGATATCAATTATGTATAATACAGCGGCGGCTTGTGATACCGTATATTCGGAGCTGCAGCGAAGATAGCAGTTTTTCGTATACAGTCATATATCGCCGGCATTTACCAGCAAGTACCGCCGCTGCATGAGCGGATACGAACTAATGTTATCTTCGCAGCAGCTCCGAATATACGGTATCACAAGCCGCCGATGCTATAATACTTACTCTTTACATTCATTAATACAGTTGAGCGCACAATCCAGAGTTCCAACTAAATCTTTACTCCGGGGATCCCAAGCTTCTACTTTCCCCTCCTGTGTACCACAAAAAATAGATGATGAGCATCATTTATGACGCATCTATTAATGGCAGAGCTGTTACTAATAAAAGGAGTTAGAAACTGCCCCCTTTCCAAATTTAACCTATAGATATCAGATGAAGCACCAACTACATATAAATCACACATTGGATAATGATATTTCATATCTCTACCAAATTTTGGTATCCTTAATCTATAATAGCGTCCATGTGCTGCATGAAATTCTATGTAGCGATCACATTGCAAAAATACAATCTAAAAATGACAAATTTTATAACACAAATACTAAAATCTAGAAAAGGCATACCTTGCTATAGTCATCACTTAATATTTCAAATGTAACACATTCTGAATCAAAACACCTTTCAAATTTTAAGGATAAATTGTTCACGTCGAAACATTTTACTCTTGGTTTATATATACCAGTTGCCATAACGTATTGGCCATCTCTTGATACTCTCACAGACGTACTCACTACGGGCATATCAAAATCTTGAATTAACTCGATCCTTCTCCTGATATCTATATCCTTCTTCAATAATGCTCGTCGTTTCCTTTCAGACAGCCACTAGAAAATATTACTATATTAATCACTAAACTATAATATAATACATTTAATCCTCTCATAACATAATGAATTCTACATTGAAATAATGTGAAGTAAAATTTACAAGTAATACAAATAAGGTGAATGCGCGCGGTATTATATGTGTGTTATAAGACACTGAATCATACAACAGTTTAGATACCATTTTATCACAAAATGTGCATATTGTAACTAAAATTAATTTATTCCAAATACATACTTTTTACGGTTTTAAAACTTCACACACTAATAAATGAAGTCAAGATTTCAATTCTAGCAACAAGGGATTGGTAGTAAATTAATTATTCAAAATATACCGTTTTCTACTCGAACAATTGACAATTGATCATTGAAAAGTTATATTCTTCGTATGCTTTTGAAAATAGTACTCTCCGTGTTATCCTTTATCTTGTACTTTTCCCAAACTTCTTGAACTTGCGCTTATAGAACTACAAATTGGATTCCCTCGACATTTTCAAATAGTGCCATCCAATATTAATGAGTCTACTCTGCTTATGAGAAAACCATTGTGAGAATGAAGAACTATTATGAACATAAACAGACATGCACAAATCAAAACAGATCTATAAACTTTCGTAAAATTTATTATAAGCAAGGTCGACACATTCCGTGGTGGTCACAGTATTCCAATTAACTTGTTGCACAATATCCTACAATTCCATAGAAGACGCCAGATAATTGGCATCATCAGAAACAAGAAATCGGTGTGTTCCAACCGTGACTGACCATATTTGCACATAAGATCAAGTTATCGGTTATTGCCAATTAGGAATTTAATTACTTTGTCTAGAAACAGTAAATGTTAGGAAACTATTGATAGCGACAGATCTTGTACTTCTACAGATGATTAGCTATGGCAAATAAAATTCAGCCATCAAAATAAAGAAACCATCAAAAAGTCCGCGTCCTTAATTTATTTTATTTAGTTTATAAAACTTCAACATAAATATAAGCAGGACAGTTTAAAGGTATATACACCACAATTACATTCACAATAAACGTATTACGGCGAATTAGAATGGCTATCAATGTCAATATCAATCTGAAAAACTATCAGCTAGATCAACAATTACCTAATTAGTCTCATTAGCTCATTACATACAAAAATTGACATTATGAGAAAAAACGCGGTACCCCTGTGAGAAGAGCTATCCTAGTAACATATAGAAAATTCGAAAAAAGTTCTAAACTCAAGAAACTATAGTACATACTGTGAAAATAGACCGTAACACCTCTAAGAAACCATTAGAAATATCATTACTTGAATGCGGGTGATTCATTAGTGTAATTCTCCACAGCAATAAGTATTATCCATTGTAACAATACTAGACAATATTCAGGTACTTAATATAATGAAAAAGTAATACTTAAATGGTAGATAGTTTAATTGTAATTGAGAAGTACGACGTGCGCACATCAAGCGAAATAGTAAAAAATACAATTTATTTAAAAATGATAAAAGCGTAGTAATTTTACGGTTAAAACATGAAAGTCAGAAATGGATAAATTAAATGAAATCCATCTACAACTGGTCGACTTCTTTAGAAATACAATTAAACAGATTATTGAAAATAAAAAGTGTAGTGGTTGGTATAAAATAATTACTAATTATGAAACCTTTGAGAAGTTTGTGTAAAATGTTTAAAGTGGGACATTGGGATATAATGAAAAACGGCGAATATATTAAATTTTGGTAACGTTTAGTAACTGGAAAATGTCAATCAGTATTAGCTCTCAGCATTTAGCTTACGATGGTTTAAACCACCGATCACAATAAGTTCTTCGTCGAGACTTATTTTCAAACAGGGCGTTTGGAGGTATTCGTACTTAAATTGTCATGAACAATTTCAATAGGAGTGCCCCAACCTTGAAGTTCAGCTTAATTCATAATTAATCACATGTTTGAGCAAACAAAGCGATAATATTTTTTCACTGTTTCATCGAACGCAAGGGAACCACCGGTAAGAGACGGCATATTATTCCGCAGGAATCGCGATAAATAATTTGGAATGTATATATGTAATTATTTTAAACAGAATAAATTGCAAGGTAAATATACAAGAAATACCACAAATGTGTTTATAACAAATGTGTGTTTTTGCAGATGTTAATATTATATAGACACCATTGTTAAGGCCACTGGATTATTTAAAAGTACAATTGCTCGTATTGTCAGAAAAGGGAATGCAATTGAGAGTGATGCTAACTCTACATTTAGGTATCCAAGACAACAAGTAAGTAAGAGTTTTCTAGACAGATAATTTATAATTTTTATATTACTAAGAAAGAGAGACCAACTGTGAAAGCCATCTTTAATAAAATTGAAGATGATGAATCTATCGGATTTATTGAGATGAATTTCGTTAACTATAATAAATGTCTTCAATAACACCTTATTCCCAATTTACCGCCTAGATTAGTTCTAGTGGTAGATAATCCAAAATACCATAATGTTTTAGCTATAAAGCACCCCACTAGTAAAAGTAAAAAGACGGAATGATGGCCTAATTGAGCGGGGCATCATATATGAAAGCAACATAACAAAACCAGAATTATATTGTTTAATTAAAATACATAAACTAACATGTGTGCAATATAGTATTGATGCTCTCTATGCTCTATTTCCAACCATATCATCCATACCTAAAACCCATAGAGAAAGTCTGGGGAATTGTAAAGAATTGGGTTGCATGAAGAAATGTTACCTTCAAGTTAGAAGAAGTGCAACGGCTGACATGTGAAAAAGTTGCTTCTGTTACCGCAGCTTAATTGTTCAAAGTTTGCACAAATGTTAGACAGGTTGGATAGAAATATATAGAAAAAGAGCTCATAATGGATGATTATTGCGAAAACTTTAATAAATTTAAACGAAGATTCAGATAATGGAGATGATGAAGAGTATTAACTCCATTATCTGAAAATTCATTTAAACTTATTACAAAAATGAGTAGTGATTATGTTATGTGTAGACCAAATAAATAAATAAATATTTAAGAAATTACATTTCACTTGTTTTTATACCCTTATAAAATATCATTTACTTGATGATGTTATAAAACTAAATCATTGTACATTTATAATCATTAAATAGTATTTCCTTATGATAAAGGGTGAAATAATACCATACCTAATTTTCATGTTTAACCTTCCTATACTCACGTCAAAATGAAAGACGTATACTATACTATATAAATCGGTCTCACAGACCGTATGCGTGAGTATAGGAAGGTTAACTACATATTCACAATCGAATGGAATTGATATAGTAAACATAACCTCATAACTCAGTGTTCTTTTGTGTGTAAAAACATAAGTACGTGTAAATTTTTGGTTATTGTTATTAAAATATATTTTACTTCATAATTTAATACGTAATAATAAAAATGCTTTACAAATTATCATTGGAATATTTGCTATATCTGAACGTATCGCTTGCAAAAAGATTGTATCCGGCGTTCCATATTTTGAAGTTGTACTTTAACACGTAACGCTATTCGTTTCGCGCATTCAGGTGTCTTCACATTCCGTGTGAGATATATATAAGATCACAATGTGGATGTGGATTTTGGCTCCGCCACGTGGGGTACTTTATCATTGCAGATTATTTGGGGCTCCTAACTGTGGTTCGAATTGGAATTGGAAATCTGAGTATTTACATTTATTGTTGCCACTATTGTTCTGTATGGTATTTATTGTTTTTGCTAATTCACTAATGAATTTAATGAAAAGTAATACAAGAATTAAAACACAAAATATAAAGAAAACAAGATGAATACCATCGACATCAACTGCAAGGGCTGATCATAAAGAATAGGATAAAGTAACAAAAATAAATGAATTATGAATAAGAAATGTTAACGAGAAAAGGTACAAGAAGGACCAGAAAAGAAAAATGGATATATAGAACGTTCTGGTAATTAATTAAAAACGAAAGTAAGGTATAGAAAAATATTATAAATATTTCAAAAAAGTAAAACCATAGATGAAGAAAAAAAGGAAAGAAAAATACAATGATGAACAAGAGAAAACAAGAACAATACAAAGAAAACAGAAAACAAGAGAAATACAAAGAAAAGAGAAGACAAGAGAAATACAAAGGAGAAAAGAGAAAACCAGGAAAGCTTGTGGATAGACAATTGTTACTCAAAACAAGCGAGAGATGAGACGAAAGATGAGAAACAAAAACCGAAATCAGCAGCAAACAATAGGATATTGTTCCTTTTAGTGACAAAAGGTTGGTAGAAGAGAGAGGAAAACTAAAGTTGTATATATATATATTGTACAGGTGGTCATATTCTATCGAAAATAAAAGCATATAAACATTACATGTAGTTACTGTAAAGAAAATAATCAAGGAAATAATAAAAAGAACAGATATGACGGAAATAAATCATAAATACAAGAAATTCAAGCAAAAATCCAGTACGTTAGGCGACATTGGAAATATAGAAATAGAAATTATACACAAGAATGATAAGGTGGATAAGATTGAACGAAATTAGAATGTAAATGAAAGGCAAGTTCTAAAATTGAAAGAATACGATCTCATATTTGAGGAACAGATGGATAAGCTTAAAAGGAAATTTGAGGTATGTTTGAAACAACAGAGAGAAAAGATTTATTGAAATGAGAAATTTCATATCCAACCAAAACAACTTTAGTTATTTGTGAGTACATAGAAAACCTACTAATTCAGTAGTTACTAGTGATGGAAAAACCCCTTCTTTTAAAAGAATAGTTCCAACCGTTCTCGTTATTTTGAAGTAACGGTTCCAATATAACAGATCATCGTTGTTTCGTACTCCACAGTTCTATTTGATAACGGATCATAAAATCAATAAAATATGTCATGCGTACATCGGCTTTGGCGGCCTTTGCTTGATTTGATATATAGTTTGTTTTTCCCCGACGTTATACTTTCCCATCACTAATTCTAACATCTTGGTGATTCCCCGAGTTATATAATTGTGTATTGATCATGTAACTGTATCCTACGTACATTCAGTTTTTCATTAGAAGTTCCTATACAGTTTTCTTTTCTCACGATTCAACGCTAGTTTACATACATGGTGTAAAATAAATATAACAAAAACAATTAAGTCTGTTTTCATTGTGGACACATCCGTTTGCTACAATCCGTAGCTGATCCATCGAACAACAGCTTTATAGTTAGGAAATAGGAACAATAATCAAGTAATCACAATTCATTCATCCGGAAGTTTCCCAGGCAAAATAATCATCATGGAGAAATATTTAATAGGAAAGAAGTCGATGATGTGGAATTTCTTCTTCAACCGAGTACGCTGGGGACCGTCTTTGCCCAGCGAGATAACAGTTGCAACCGTTCTGGATCGAGAACGGTTCTAAAATAACAGATAGTTCAATAACGACCCATCACTACTAGTTACACCTGTTTGGCTATAGTAAATAATTTTGTTGTAAAATTACTACCAATTAGTGTTTTGCCTAAATTAAAGACAAAATAATTAAGAAATATATTAGAAACACCATAAAAATCTCTCTTATATGAAACAACATTAAAAAAGGACAACAAAAGCAAATCGTGTCAGATAAACAATGGAAAAAATAAAAGCAGAAAATCGATGATTTTGCAGTGGCAAATGTCTTCATACCCAAAGTGCACTCACAAGTCTGTGAAAATGATAGCGTGGGATTTAATTTCCTGCTGTAGTATTAGATGGCCGAACCGTAATTGCTAGCCACACTATCTTCAATTCTCTAGCTTCTAGCTGAACCCAAAATAGCTCTTGTATCCATTATTTTATTAAGATGTGTGAATTCAATATAGTTATTAATTTTTTTCTGGTATGTAACATTTTACTTGGTACCAGAACCAAATTTTCTTGGATGTAGTACCAAGTAAAATATGTTTTACTTTTACTTCTGTGTGTGTAAGTGTCCTATACTAGAGTTGCATTCCCAATGTTAGGATAAGATATGTATCTACAGTGAAATTCCCCTTCGCGGACACCTCTCCTACACGGACACCAGACAGTTTCTCATGATCCCGACTGACTCTTCTATAATTTGCATTGTGTCAACTCCCTCTTGGACGGACATTCTTTTGAACGGGCGCGGACACAAGAAAATTTTGTCAGAAACGGACAAAAATAAATTCAAAAAACGCCTTGTTTCATGTTGCTGTCGCGAGTGTCGGTGTTGCATATCTCAATCGTTCGTGCGCCAACTTCAAAACCGCTTGAAACCAAGGTACCAAGGAAACTGTTAAAAATTGCGTCCGTAAAGCAGAATTTAAGCATGAAAATATGCAAAATGAATACCAGTTAGTTGAGGAAATTACATCTGATCCAGAAGATGACTTACCACTTAACGTACTTGCAGATATTCTCAAAAATAAGAACTGGAAACTACGAGTCAAGGTTTTGATGTTATGAATATAATAAGTGTCTATTTTGAGACACATGGCATTATGTGGCAAAAGCTCGTTGGAGTTTGTAGGAATGGTATGCTCCTGGTATGCTTGGCGCATGCCTTGGTCCTGTAGCTTTAATAAAACAAAAATGCAACAACAGTAACATCTTACTATGTGATTTACCACCAAAGCTCTTCCGGAATGCTTCGTTGAAACCATGAAAATTGCTAAATTAAAGTTGTGGACTATATTAAAAGTGATGCACTCAATTCACGTCTGATATGGACTCCGAACACGGACCCTTGCTTTTTACACCAAAGTTCGCTGGGTTTCCAAAGAGAATATGTTGCTGAGGCTATACGAATTTAAAGAAGTTAAAATATTCTTGCATAATAAGAAAAAAAAACAGGAGTTGCTGAATCGATTGTGACCTCACATTTCAAATAAATTTGGCTTATTTAGTAGATTTTTGCACAGCTAAATAAATTAAATCCTCAACTGGATACTTAGGAAATATTGAATAACAAAGGGCAGGAAACATATGCACATTGCACATGCATTAAGATAAACATAGTGCATTTGTCTAAAATCAACCTTTGGTTAACCCTTCTTTGCATGATGATGGAAATTTGCATCATAATATTTAGGGACAAAAATATGTACAAACATATAAATCGGCTTTTTCTGGCAACCTCTTACATGTGTATTGTGTAAAATAAAACACTGCTTGCAAAAAATAACTAACGGTGCTTTTAATTTTGGTGTTTGAATTGGTAATTTCGCTGTTTAGTGTGTTTTACAAAAATGTAAAAGTTTCGCATATATTTTTAATAATCTAACCGTGATATTTTACTATAAAAAATTAAAAGTGAATAAAATAGGGTACATTTTTGATGTTTTAATTGTTTTTGTGAAATGATGTGGAAAATCTTGCAATAGTGATACAAATACTATGTGATAGAAATTTACATCACTATGCAATATTTTCACCCAAGATGTATCACAAAATTGTATTTGAAGCTGATGGCTATATCATGTCTTTTTTTTTTTTTTTAAATATGGATGACAGAGAAATTGAAGCTTACTTCGCTGAGTTAGAAGACGGTTTTCTGTCTGAAGATGGGTTTGACGCCGAAAATTCTGACTAAGTTGCAAGAGTGTTGCAGAATGAGCCTGATGATGATATAATAGATGAAAATAATCCAGCTGATCCTCTATCAATAGAAAATATAACCATTGAGAACACGAATTCTAGTCAAGCAGACATTTCACATCGTATTTCTTTTGACAAGAGACAATTGATATGGAAAAAACAGTATGCTGTTTAACATATAAGATAAGGTTACTTTTTCTTCTATTTCTACTGGTTCTGATGACATGTCGCAACTGGAAACCCTATTTCAATGCTTTACCCACTTTTTTACAAAAGATTTCGTTAGTAGAATAGTAGAACAAACTAATGTATATATAATGCAAAACAATCCAAGTTAGCTACAACCTTCACATAAGTTTGAAGTTTATTGTAAGCAAGAGCCCTTCCAAAATTTACCAGATGAGCCAGACCTTGGTGCTACTGGAAATGCTGTAGTTCGTTTACTTCGTGAAGTACCAACAATGCATAATCACATTATATACTTTGATAATTTTTATACTTCGCTACCATTAGTTTATTTTTGGCTAAGCAGGGGATTCACACTCTTAGAACTTGGACAAAAAGATTTTATGAAGAAGTCCGTGCCCAGGGGCAGTTATGAAGAAAGGATTTGTACTTATGATGGCATAGATATGAGTTGTGTGGTCTGGAAGGACAATAAACTAGTAACATTATTATCTACCTATGCTGGAGCGTTGCCTGTAACTAAAGTCAACAAATACGATAAAGCCAAGAAAGAAAAAAATATACATTACTTGTCCATTCATAGTTCAGGAGTACAACAGACATATGGGAGGAGTAGACCTGATGGACAACTTCCTTGGTAGAAACCATATAACATTGAGGTCAAAAAAATGGTATCGTCGCATTTTTTTTTTTCATTTATTTGATTTGGCTGTAATAAATTCTTGGATTTTGTATAAAAGAAATGTTCAGATAAGAGGTGACGAAAACAGGAATCCTCTTACATTGAGCCAATTCAGAAATGAATTAGCATTTGTGCTGTGCAATACAGGAAATATAAAAGATAATAAAAGCGGACGTCCAAGCAAAAGTAACCGTGAACCAGAATTGCAAGCAAAAAGAAGAAAAGGCTATACTGCTCCTCCCCTCCTAAAGACATAAGCAAAGATGGTTGTGATCATTGGCCAAAAGTAGGTGGGTCTCTCCGGTGTAAATATCTTAAATGTAAAGGATATTCAACAATTTCTTGCAGCAAATGTGGTGTTAATTTATGGTTAAATAAAAATAATAACTGCTTTATGAATTATCATTTGGAATAAAAACATTATAAACATGAAATTTTTTTAAATTAGTATGGAGCTAAAGATGAATATTTGCATAATGATGGATATTTCCATCATAGTTTTTTAATAATACTAAGATTTTTTAATATTTTTTCTGTAATCTAGAGCATGAATTACATCACAGCGACCTATTTCACTCAAAAAGAAAAATTCATGCAAAGAAGGGTTAAATAAAGTTGAAGACGACAACTTCTCGCCTTTTGAAACATTAAAACTAAAAATTGCAGCACAGTGTAATGAATTACAAGAAGAAATAATTGTAATTCACTTGCAACACTTAAAAAACGAAATCATTCGTTATATCCCTGATTGTGAAGGAAAGGATATTGGGAAATTAATCGACAATCCTTTCACTGTCAAAATATCCTAGGTGTCCCAGAAAATTAAGTAATTGAGCATTACGTTACTTTATTTTCGACAACATACTTATGCGAGCAGGCTTTCTTGGCACTTTTGATGGTTAAAAATAAAAATTACTTGGATGCTAAAGCCTACATGCATGTGGATTTAAACAGCACTGAACCAAGGATTCAGTAGTTGGTGGAGAACACGCAGACACAAAAACCACATTAAAAATGTAACTTGTAATGCAACTTTTCTGTTTCCTTTTCATTAATATCAAATTTTTAATTACCTACTATCTTTTTGTGTATCTACTTTA
The DNA here is from genome assembly GCA_038088585.1 of Chrysina gloriosa. Taxonomy (NCBI): domain Eukaryota; kingdom Metazoa; phylum Arthropoda; class Insecta; order Coleoptera; family Scarabaeidae; genus Chrysina; species Chrysina gloriosa. Next base: position 39,479,354 of record CM076089.1, read on the forward strand.
ATACTATACTGCCAAATACTTAGTAGTCCATGGCAAGACAAAAAAATGTATTAGGTAGTCTCTGTTGCTGATTTATTACATTAAGCCGTAACATGCATACTGGCTATGGTACAATCAGTTTGTAAAACTGTTGTAATTGTTGAAATGTTAAGAGCTTTGTATTGTATTATACAGAAACGACCTAGGAGAACTATGTTATAAGAGGGTTGAACGTATGTATTTATAATTACTTACTTCTGGTAATGATTTCCCTGCGCTTAAATTGTAGATTTTTACGTTGTTAGGATCAGTAACTTGCATTGTAACAAGTATGCAATAAATTCACTTCAGTTTTATAATAATAAAATGGATCACTAAAATAACAAAGTTAGTGTGTATTGAAATTAAAGAGACAAAAACTTCACAACCTTTACAAACGAGGTTAATATATAGAACTATGAATTATAGCACGTTATGCTCGTTGTAGGTTATCTTTTGGATATTTACATTAGACCTAATAATAACCTATGGATTGCTGTTCCTACAAAATAGACGTGGAATAGTCAACGGGAATAGCTTTGTCGATAATCGATAGCTTTGATGTTCATATCGTCGATTAAAATGACCTCGAAATAGCTTAGAAGTTAGCTAACGCCATTTTGAAAATACGGAAATTGCAGTTGTTTATACTGATTGAAAAATATTAGAATTTTGGATATGTTAAAAGAATAGTATTTGCCAAAAAGTTAAATCAGTGAAACACAACAGTAATCGTATATTTTAATTCTAATATCCACACACAATCCGAGAATAATAACGCCATAAAATTTCAAATACAACGACATCTTCTAAATTTGGTTAACTTTATTAGTGTTATTATTCTAGAAGGATATGTGCATCTTACTGTTGGATAGCCAATAACGTAAAGTCGAGGGACAAAACACCACACTATATTTAACTAATTTATTTCGTATGTTCATAAAATAACTTTTATAACAATTACAATTAAAATATATTTTGAAACTTGTTTTGTTAGTAGTTATTCGTGGTTTTGTTTGTAGTTTGTAGAGTAAGTTTCTAATTTGAGAATACGGACAAATATGTTTTAATAAGTACTTTAATACATTAAATACTCAATAACCTGAAAGTCTGATTTAAAATTTCCGCATTTTTCGTATTTTCAAAATGGCGTATAAAGTAAACTGTTGTCAACCTAAATTAGGCAACTCGTTATACAGCAGGAGACAAAAGAGAAAGTAATAATATATAGAATGAATTACTTCAAAATGAATATAAAAAATCTTATATTTATAAGTAAATCTTTAACTTAATTATGTGTACAACTCACTTTCAATATAAAAAATAATTAAAACATTTATATGTGCATGGCTCACTCATATTTTGAATATTTTTGTCTTATTCTCGAATTTTGTTCATTTCTAATTTTATTTATGTGTTTTTATTTGAAAAAAAAATATTTTAAAATACAATTAATTATGAACTGTAAAACATAATTATTTATGGAATCTTTGTCTAAAATAAAATTGTCCAATTCCGGAATTAGAGATTGCATTCTTATAATGTTACCATAACTTTTTGTATATTTGGGATTGCATAAATAAATAATATCCTTCAATGCTTTTCGTAAACCAACCCTATGTTTTCTATTCAAAAGGCGAGACTTAATGTCTACACTAAACAAACTGTAATACAAGTGTTGCACTTCATATTTACTGCTAACCGTCTATTGATGAAGCCTGCAATGTACTTCACAATTTCCTGAATAAATTAATGATTTTCAATATATTGCATTTCAAATTGTGAACAGTGTTCATAGTTGTCTTCATCAACAAATAAATCATCTACATTCTGTTTTAAGGTAGTAGAGAATTCGCCTAACATATGGGTACCATCTTATACCTGGGCTTTTGTTAAAGTTGTAATGTCTGTGTGCACTAAAAGCCTAGCAAACTGTTTTACAGTTGGATTATTATTAAAACCGCCTCTTGATCTTATTGAGGCGAAATTTTAATGTGATCTTGACTAACTTTATCAGGTAATATGTATAGTGTCTACGCTAGAGGTCGTGGTTCCGGGCAGTGAGGGGAATATAGAGGGATATAGCGGTGTAGATCTTAAGGGGAACCTATGTTCTGATTTTTGTATCTTCGATATCTATCAACACAATAAACTGGGTATCCACCCGAACCCACAAGTTGTATTATTGTACTGGAATACACAACAATATGTATATATTTCATAAAATTTTCCGCCTTCACGATGTCATCGAAAATGTTTTTGCGCTAGTTAATGAAATTAACAATCCCAAAAATCTTCATCTTCGTTTGGAATATTAATCGTTGTGGTATATTTTATCAGAAAGAGTCTGGGGATAGTTTTTCTCTAAAATTGCCTAAGTTGTCTTTCATTAAATTACAATTTATGCGAAATGTTCATGTATATTTTTACAAAAAGTAGCTGTACTTTCGGTGCCATAGAATTTGCTTAATTTTAAATCTAATCAAGTTAAATAGAGGGACGAATTTCTGAACACACCACTTTTATAATAAATTCTGATTGGTAGAAAGCAGGACCAAGTTACATTGCACCAATCCCATTATATCGTGTCGTATACGTAATCCTGTCGAATGTATTGACATTTGTTTATTACCGCTAGTTATTGAGGTGTTTATTATATTTTTCTGTTTTCTCTGCCTTTTTCATAGTATCGCTTTAATTCTCCGCGTAGGTTTTATTGCAGATTTTATAGTGTGTAATTTGGGCTTGAGGTTCGTTCAGAAAGTCGTCTCTCTATTTCTGAAACAAGGTATAGCATCTAATAAATTAATAACTGCAGAAATTGAAGGGATTAATAATTATATCATATAGACCAATAAAAAAAGCGCGTAAAGCTTGCTACAACTGGAGCTCGTATATAGTGAAATAGTTTGTGTTTTTGCCTCCTCGTGTATTGATTATTTCCTCACTCGACAACAAGAATATATCATCAATTTTAGTCTACAGTTTATTAGCTCTATGGTTATTATTTGATTATTATACTCTTGTTGCACACATGTTGCACACTATTGTACACGCCTGCGTACTGTGGGTAGACTAATTAATTAATTTTAACTATTTTAAAAAGTAATGATTAGTTACTAAACCAGATTAATTCTCATTGTTAATTGGTTGTCGTTTTGAATGTCATTCATATACACTTTAAGATCCAGAATATTTCTACTACTTTCAAATTTAGTATTAAAATGTAACTAGATGGTGACTACTATCTATACCTTCTTACCCCATTTTCTCCATTTTTCATCCCATTCTAACTTCTATCTCAGTCGTGTAACCTGTGCAAAATATCTTTGTTCAATAGTGTCTTCATCTTCAACTTTAGTCATAATTTATTTAGCAAACAAAAATTTGACGTGTAGTAAATCAGGTCACGATTTGGACCCACTTAATTATATGTTATTGCAGAAATATTTTAGGGATGTATATGACATATTTAAATTAGTGATATAAGATTATTGGAGACTGATAGGATGGTTAAATTATACAGTTTAAGTGTTCTCTATAAAGACACAACCAGTGCAACGTGGCTTAAATCTGCGTATGATTTACAAAGCTTTAGTTTCTTTCAAAGGGGTTCGGTTCAAGAATTCATGGGTTTTGTTAGTAAAACTATTGTCGAAAGAACCCCAGAAGCATCACGACAATCTGTTAAGGAAGGAGGTAGATCTATAATGTAACTATAATTTAGATGCTCTATTTTGACGTTTGCAGAATATATGTGTCATGTGTATGTTAGAGCTGACAGTTTAGCAGGTGTTGTTATATCGGACCATGAATATCCATCACGAGTATCTCATACATTAATAACAAAGATATTAGATGAATTTTGCCAAAAAGTACCCCCTTCATCATGGAGAACACTTACTGAAAAGGATGTTGTATTTCCTCAATTAAATGCTTATTTAGTCAAGTATCAAAATCCACGTGAAGCTGATGCTATGACTAAAATTCAAGAGGATTTGGATGAAACAAAAATTATATTAGTAAGTACTTAAATATAAAGAAAAAAGTATCAGTAGAAACTAATTTTTAATAGTATATATGTCATTATTTTTCTAATATGATAGATATCTACCACTAATAGGTCAATAAAACAAGGCTGGTTTGAATGATAGTTATATTTTCAGAACGTTTACAAACGTTTTCGGAATACCTTCTTCAGTGAAAATATAACTAGATAAATATATAAACAAACATTTGTTTTTTATTTGGGAACTATCAACAAAATAACTAATGACTACGATTTCTTGATATAGAGGATGTGTAATCAACTTTTATATATATATATAAATTATAAAAACTAAATTAATGTGTAAACATACATGCAAATTAAGTAAAACCTTATATCAAAAAATCTTTGTCGAAACCTTAACAATTCTGTTCAAAGACTAGGGAAAACCCAAATTTAAAAACCTAGTCAAAGGTTTCCTTCTTAAGAAATGCAAATGTCATTTTAACAAATTGCTATATACATTACTTAAATTTTGAATATCGGTTCTGAAATTAATAGTTTTAGTGTCTTTTGTATATTTATGATTTCATATATTAGTCTTTTTTATAATTATTCTCTGTTTTTAATATAATTGTGTTTTCATATGTATATATATATACATTTAAATTATTTTTCTAATACAATATACAATTTAGAATTTTGTTTTAAAACATGTTCAAGGTAATATTGGACAAAAACAAATATGCAATTTTACACTGAAGTTGACTGATTAAATTATTTTGCTGTTATAGCATTCCATTTTAATTTACTATTATATTTAATAATTTGCTTTAATTTGTACCCCTTAAAATTTAATCTTATCCCAATTTAAAACTAAATCCTAGCGCACCAAATGAAAAATACTTCATTACCCTAAATTTAATATAGAAAAGGGAAGAACAATTATAGAATTGATGTCAACATTGAAATGTGGTAAGTTGTAACTGAAACGATTACAATAATGGTGTTCAATGAAAGCTTCACTTTTTCACAATTAATTTCATAGTACTGGTATGCCCCAATACCTATATAAAGAATATAATTACTTTTATACTTGCTAGAGAATATGATGGTGTGGCCTCAGCACTATAATCTATCCAGTTTAAGGTAGTATAGCATGAAAAAAACTTTCTATTTATTGGTGCTAATGTTAAAATGCTGGTGTCTTGTAATTGAATTGTATTGTAGTAATTTAAGCAATAACATACATCCGCATGTGGATAATGATGATTAACCAGTAGAAACTGACTTTCAAATTGAAAGTAATTTCAGAAAAGACACATTTTCTATGTTTTAGGTCAATTGAAAGTCCAATGCAATTTAACAAAATGTACTCGTTGGTTTCAAAGCATTTTGAAATATACCCTGTGCAAACAAATTGAATTTTTAATTCAACTACAAGTAAATTAACAAACTCCTACAAATCAAGTTTGCTGTATTCAAATTTGAATCTTTATTGGTGGACTCCTGATAAATTTGATGTTGCAATGCAACTAAAACTAAACTAAATTTAGGAATGTATCGATGGTACTCTACCTGAATGGTATAAATTTTATTTATTAAGTATATTTTGACATTAGATCACTTCAATGGAAACTTCTCACAACACAAGATTTATTGAATTGGGTTGATGATGATGACGTCATTATTAGCGAAACAGGTGTTCGGAAATTAATTCATAATTGTATGGTAAGAACTTTACCAATATGATATAGGTTAGTAATTTAGTATCATAGGCAAAATTTAATAAAGAAGGAGACATAAAAGCAGTGATGTACAAAATAGATTTGTTTCAGAATTAAAATACCAATATCACTCTTATGCATATATGATATAAAGCTGATCCAGAAAGAAAGAACCGTTTGGGTATTAAAAAAGATTAGCAATTTGTTTTCATTTGTATTTTATTACAGAAAAGTCTACACACCTTAGTAGTTTTCGACATATTAAGGTATGTGTCATATCTTCGCACTAATTCCATCCACCGTCTTTTTGTCATCCAACAAGTGAAATGACGGCAGTATGGGTTGGCTTGGGGACCGATACGGGTAAAGTATAAATAAATACTTTACTAGGTGACCCGGCAAACTTCGTTTTGCTCAAAATTTTTTTTGGACTTTCTTTTTCCTAAACCTTCGCGTAGCAAGTACGAAAAAACCTGCAGAAGGAAATATCCAATTTGGTCTAGTCGTTTTCAAGTTTTAAGTATCCTAACAAACCACGATACATTTTTATATATACAGATTTCGTTACCCAGTAAAATATTACTCAACACATTTTTTCGATACTTTTATTTGTATCAATACTACAACCTCCTAGAATGCCTACTGATGCGAGAAAATCACGAATGGGTGGACAGTCTATATTTCTTTTGATAATTAATCATATTAGTCACTATACATTATTTAGGAAAAAAAAAAAGAAGGAACAAAGTTATCTACTGCAATTGTGGACAAATTACTTAACCATGTTTCTAGAATAAGTTTTTATGCGCTTAAATGTGGAGAAGTTTCTATAAATGCAACCGTGGCAAGTGGTGATAAAATTTATGATAATTTATAGACTTTTGAGATATGCAAAGAATTCGAAAAATGAAATGTAACGTTTTTCCTAAGTCAGCAATTTCATATAAAATATTGCGATCGAAATATGTAACTTTTAATTTGTTCTCCAATTTATCTTTCTGAAAAGACATTAAATAAAGATTACATAAATCGTTTAAGAAATTTAGTGGAAATCTGTTTCTATGTGAAGAAAATTCACTTTTATCGAGAAAATCAAAAATGAAATTATTTTGCTATGGTCAAATCGTACTTTTATCTACATTAATCTGTTAATAATTTGACAATGTAAACATTAGGATGCACTACAATAAACAATTATTGATTTTATAAACTATCTTTTAATCTGGAAACCAATTGTTTAAACGGTATACAATATTTTGTTGAAGCAATAATCGTTACATCCAAATTTTTGTAATGTCTTAATTAAATTTTCCTAATGCTATAGTAATACAAATACAACGGAATAATGCCCATAGCAGAACTTTTGGGTTACTATTTTAGTAAATAATTAATATAATGATTATACAGTCAATTCATAACGAACGGAACAACTTCGATAAAAAAATTAATTAATAAATGATATTTGATATTAATATTTTTATATTAAATACAATACCCTGCATATATTTATGTACTTGGTTAGCTGGCCAGAAAACGATTTCAGAAGCCATTTAGAGCATTTATCATAAATAATGTGTCAAATTTATTTATAACATTATATGAAGTAAAAGCAAGTCAATGAATGCAAAAGACAAAAAAATTAGATAAAAGAAGTAGTTTTTAAACCACCGAATAATGTATCATAATAGATCACTCGATTTGTAATTAAACGTCATTGAACTCAGTATCGAAAACAGGCGAGCTAGGTATCCGTAGGTAAACATAGACGACCTTAGTTCACATATTGACTTGATTGTACTAGTTTTCTCTAAATTGTAAACATTTGGCTTTACTTTTCGGATTCAAAGAAGGAGAAACAAACACGACTCACTTGACATTGCTAAATATATGGCTCGAACTTTACTGGCATTTACATTTCTACATCTGAAAAATAAACATCGTACTTGACCGTATTAGCAATTAGGGGTTAAGGGTTTTCAAAATCTTCCATTAGAAACATTAATATTAAAAAAATTAAATACGGCTGTGATAACAGAAAAGTATTTTTTCCTACAAATTTTGTTTGAACGTACCTATATATATTATATATAGGTATTTTATCGCCGTAACAAAATCCAACTACTGATAAATTTTAAAATGCTACAAAATATGTTTTCAAGATTCTTCAACTCTCTATCAACTCGTCGCGTTTCAAGACGGGACGAAAGGGGTTAGACCGGTGTGACCGGCCGAAAAAGTAGGTAATTTTCAAGTGTGGATTGCCAAAGAAATAAGAAAACTGTACACTTGCAATTTGGTAGTTTAGTTAAGTACACTATGACGACATAAAATCTATAAAATCAAAAGAAAAAGAAAAATTTTAATACCATTTATTACCATGTTATAATAGAAAAAGTAATTTTTTTCGCAGGGTTTATTGGTGTCGATGATTCCGCCATAGTGGAACATCTGAACCCAAAAAGTATATATATATATTACTTAAATATATTGTATTTCCTAAGCATTGACCAGGCTTTTTCAACATTTATTGAAATTTGACTGAAAATTTTTTTTTGAACTTTTGGTTTGATTTTTGGCTGTAATATTGGGAATGAATTTGTTAATATTTTGGAAAATAACAAGGATATTGTAAAAATCCTCGGTCAATGCTTAGAGAAAACTAAAACCAAACTTCAAGTAGATCCCGAGAATCTTCGACACCAATTTGAAAAATGTAGTTTCGAGAAAAGCGCATTTAAAGTTTTACAATACATTGTTTTTTTCATTATATAGTGCAATTTTTTTGTTTTTATGGTTAATCTGCCATGCCAGCTTCGTAATGGTCATCTCCCTCATCGTCATTTCCTGCTTTGCTCTGCTGCCTTAAAATACGACCTTCTTTAGATGCCCCGAACGTACGTGCCTCAGCGATCGAAATTCGTGCTTCGTCCAACACTTTGCAAATGCTTGTTGTAACCGGTCCGATGACTATATTTATGGTATTCATCATTAAAAGAATGCTTGAGTAACCATTATTGAATACTGCTGGAATATTGACAGCAGTTTTAACGCATGTAGCACTACTAATGATATTTTTGGAGCGAAATTAACGCGTTTAGACTCGTTCGAATTTTGAGTATAACAACCTAAACAGCGCTCTAACAAATCACTGTTGCTAAGTTACTTGTAGATAGGAGTAATTGCCTCTATAACATTAGGATGAAGAGCAGATTTGTGAGTGTATTCACTTAATTTATTTGTCACCTTTGCTACCTGCCAGGTACACCAAGAACTTAGCCCGGGCTGACAGTTTTCATGTTGGGCTTTAACCTTCCTATACTCACGTCAGGATGAAAGACGTATACTATACTATATAAATCGGTCTGACAGACCGTATGCGTGAGTATAGGAAGGTTAAGGTCAGTTGACGATTTGTGCTGTAACGTTGCCCGTATTGCAGTTTCATTTCTTCTATTGAATTTTTATGTCTCCTAACAGCAAGTCCGTAATAAACGCTCAGTCAGGCTTACAATAGATTCGTCCTGGGTACACGGCCAATCTCGAGCGTCCGGCGCATGAGTATGAGTCTGTTATAGGCTTTATAATTCAGAAACTACTTTTAAATCCATATTCTACAGGCTTCAAACTATTTTTTAAAGCAAAACATTTTTCTTCGATTTTTTGAAAATTTTACACCGGTCTAACCACTCAACTTAACTCTCATCATCTTTTGATGTACTCATATGTACTCATATCCAATTAAAACACAAATATGTTTCTGATAGGTATTTATATCGATAGTTACTGGAAAGTACTTGAGCACTATTCATACCAAATGCCGTTGGAAAAGCGTGGTACGGTACGGCCTGACTTATGGTCCATGATATCAGAGGCCGTCGAAAGCTAGCTTAAGATTGATAATTAGACTGGGCAAATATGCGGTACTTTGTCCTCTGTGAAAAGGACAGATGATTCATCATACCGCATATTTGCCCAGTTTATTGATAATAGTACTGAAATTTCTTACGGTTAGAATTATATCTAGCGGAATACCAGTTTTACAAAAATATTCCAAAATGTTTTCTAAAAGGCGCCATTTTTAAGATGATTTTACTCATTTTAAACTAAAAGCGCTAAGAAGAATAAGTAATAACACTAAGAACACGAAAACAGTGACAATAAAACATAAAGTGCCATGGCAATGGAAAAAGATTATTTAATTTGAAGAGCTTCTTTGTCCAGTATGACCAACATGAACAGTATTCTTATAGGGCGCCAATTTTAAATTAACTTCAAAAATTTTGAATCATTTTATACAACCATATGTAAGTTTAAAAGATGCATATATTTCTCTTTTCAGCATAACACTATAGAAGCAGTCCTACAAAGAGGTGAAAAGATAGACGACTTAGTTACTAAATCAGAAGGCCTAAGTATGCAATCGAAGGCATTTTATAAAACAGCGCGAAAAACAAATAGCTGTTGTACCTTTAGTTAAATATGACATTCCTTTTAATCGTATTGTTAAATGTTCGTCACTACTATGGCTTTGTGCGACTTGAAAATGCATTGGTTGATTTATATGTATAAATTCCTGTAACATTTAGATGTTCAATATATTACCAGTTATGCAACAAAGCAAGGTGAAGAATAACCATCTCATTACATTTTAACATTATTATTATTCACTTTTTAAATTGAGCATATTTTTATAAATTTGTAGGTATGTTTTACACAGTATTTACACATCTTCATACTATTTATACATGCATACATATATCTATGATTTAAAATAAGATTAGAACATGATGTTTAATGCTATTGACGATTTTGTCTATTAAATCAGATGTGATGGTTATTCAGTCATCAAAGATGAAATGTGTATCCTCTGTGTGTAAGTGTTTATCAGGTGAGACCAAAAAACATTAGTATATGTATCGACTGTTTATATTATCATCTACATATTTATCAACGTGTTTTATGTATGCAACAATATATTTTTGTATATATTTATGCGGTATATGTAAGTGCTACTTAAATATCTATATATAATACATATAATTAAGTATGTGAAAGATGAAGAGATGAGTATGTTACATACTAAACAAAATCTCAAGAGATTGTCGTGTTTATTTCATTTTATTACCACTTTTTTTGGTGTAAATAGATATACATAATAATAAAAAGTCGAAAGAAATATTTGTTTCATTAATGATAATCAAGAGCAGCTTTTATGGTTGTCCAAGTGATCACAATAACTCGTAGAATTTTCGAAGGATTGAGGCGATAGTTTTACGACAGACTTGGTTCAACCAAGGTGGGTGGCATTTTAGAAGCCTTTATAAAATAACATTTTGAAGTTGCAATTTAGAATTCGCATGTAATTTGTACATAATTATTTATTAACAGCATACAGAGAAAGCTTCAGAAGCATATTACAGCAGTGCAAGTCAATTGTTAAAAAAGAAGTATCCATGAAGACGAAAATGCTTTTATATAAAACCATCTTCCAACCTATCTTGCTCTTTGGCAGTAAAACATAGACTCTCCCAAGCGCTACGAAAAGCAGTCCAGACGGGGGAAATGATGTATCTACGTCGTGTCAAAGGCGTAACAAGAAGAGACCGAATTAGAAACAAACAAATAGGAGAAGATTTAAAAGTTGTGCCGGTTTTGGAAGTAGTGGAAGACGACAATTAGAATGGTGGAGTCATTTACATAGATTAGATAGTGATAGGCCAGTTAGGAAAATATGGGAGGCAAGAATTTTGTATCGGAGATGCAGAGGTAGACCAAAGGAGACAAAGTGAGCACAAGAATACTGCCAAAAAAGAATTTGAGATGGTCTGAAGCAAAAGTTTTGGCAATGGACAAAAAAATGGCGCAAGTTTGTGCACGACATATAGAATGCTATGTCGACACGGTATAAAGGAAAATGATTAAATATACACTACCGTTCATAAGTATTTCGGCACCTAAAATTTCAGGGTAAATCATTAAATATTTAAGTAGAACTATTAAAATATGTATTAGGTATTTACGTATACACAAAAAAACTATTAAAATTATTTACTTGACCTAAATTTCAGATTCGTCTATGTGACCTCCTTTACTTTTAATGATTGCGTTGCTTAATAGGGGCATCCTTGCAATTAATTTTAGCAATGTTTTCGGAGTTATTCGGGTCCATGCTGCCTATAGTTAATTCCATATGTCACGTGCTGGTGTTGGACCAATTGTTCTTACATCCCGATCGAGTTCTTCCCGTAATAACTAGATGGAATCCAATTCCAGGCATTGGAGTGCCTATTTCATGATTGTAAGTCCCCCGTCCTTCCCCAACTGTTCTAAATATTGCTTGCATAATTTTGAAGTGTGTTTTGGGTCATTTTCTTATTAGAATATACTAGGGCTGTTCTTTTTTCAACCTCCGATAGGCTATAAAGGAAAGACGGGAGATTATAAAAGAATGATTTTATTACCAAACGTCATGTACAATAAAGGTTACTTCTCTACATAATCATCTTAACGATTGAGGCATTTTTCATATCTTTGAACAAGCTTTATAATACCCTTTTCTTAAACTGTTGAGCTGCTGGTCAGTTTGGGAGCCAAGCCCCCGAGCTACTACTTTAGTTTAGGAAAAAGGTGGTAGTATATGGTGGCTGTTCTACAATGTCCCATTGAAATTGTTTAAGGAGCCGTTAGGTTACACGAGTAGTATGAGGACGAGCATTGTCATGGATCAGAACAATTCCAGAAATCAGCATGCCTTTTTCTTGCACTCAACAAGAAATGGCGTGTTGGAGACCTGCCATATACTTCGCCTTCATACTGTGCGATCGGAGGTTGAAAAAACAGCCCTCGTAAAACTGTGACCCAAAATTCGTACACAAGAGGGTATTGCATTTTCCTCTAAGATGCATTTGTATTGCTCTTTTATCATTATGCCTTGAATTCTTGCGAGATCATCTGCGGATTTACAGGCAAAACAACTTCAAATCATTACCGAATCGCCGTCGTGTTTGACGATAGAGACTAGCATTGCTGTGCATGTCCACCCGCAATTCTTACAAACACTCGTCTTCGCGAACCGAAAATTTCGAATTTGGATTATTCGGTCCACAATACATTGTCAAATTTTCTACCGCCCAATTTAGATGTTCGCGTCCTTATTGTAAACTTTTTCTTATTAATTTGACGAAACAAGGGCTTTCGCATCGCAATTTGTCCGTGAAGCCGGTTTTTACAGACGCCGTTTAACCACGTTAATCGGTTCCGGAGTGCAGTATTGTTTTCTGCGGCGATTTCTGAAGCTGTTTTTTTCTATTTCGCTTGCTGGACACCACGATTGCAATATCTTGAGGTGATGTTGCCGTCCTACCACTTCATGTTTTATTTAGAAAACTACTTTCACAGTATTTTTTGATGTTATAATCAACAGTAGATAGATTTAAATGTAATTTTTTAGCAATTTGACGATTATTTATCCGTTATATTTATAGAAAAAATGTTTATTATCAAACCTTTCGAGCGCATTCGTAACTACAATTTAATATTTTTGGTTTTCCTCCATCTTAAAAAAGTTGGCTGTTGTGCATTTACGCTCTTTCATTGGTATGCGAGGTCAGTTATATGACACCTCTTTTGTTGCCTTTGCTAAACATCCAACTACTGCGAAAGAAACGTAGTAGAGAAATTCATGATAGACCAAAGACTCGCCCCTTTTTCAAGATGGTGGACGAAGCCCAGGGTCGAGACGGTCGAAAATTCAAAATTAAGCTCTCCTGACACCCCGCAATAACATAAAGAATTTGGCTTTCTCGGAAGTTTTCATTTCCGAATGTATATAATGACTGGAGTAAAGTAATCATAATTTAAAATTTTTCGCTACTACCTATGCTTTTATGACGGTATTAGCTCTCATACAGATAAAAGAAGTAAATAGACCGATATTATTTCATGAATTTCAGTGGATCGTACTGATTATTAGTATATTTTTCAATAATGCTAGAATGTATTTCCTAAATACATTCATTGTATACAAAAATCTAAAATTCAAGGGTGTCCAAATACTTGTATATGTATATGATTATTTATCTTACTATCTTTACTTTTATTTTCATTCAGAATTCTTTATGAGATTGTCATACAAAAACCCTAACTTCTGATATATTTAATCAGACAACTCCAAATTCTTTAGTCAACAAACTACTACGCAATATATTGATAAAACACATTTACTTACTTATAATTTTTCAAAGTATTCCCTTTTACAGTTAATGGATTTTTGCATCTGTGAAAACCGATCTCCAAAAGATTTTTTCCAATTTTCCCTCAGATAAGCTTTTTATTTCAGTTTTAAACGCGTCCACCGCTTCTTCGGCCGATGTAAAACGTAAAGCTCGCTACTTATTGCTAGAGTTTGTTAAAAAGGTGGATAACGTGTTATCATTAAGTAGTGTAAACCGGACTGACGCCCTTACTTCTCCGAATTTTAATTTCTCGCCTTGCACGTAAGTGGAGACAAAGACCGGTTTATACTACTTGATGATAAGACGTCATTCACTCTTTTATCAAACCTGAGTAATCACTTGTAATTGATAAAACAGCCCATTGTCAAACCAATGTAGTGTAGATTACATCATTTCACAAGGACGTATCTTTGAACTGGGGTGAAATTGTGGGGAATCTATTCAATGACCTGGTAGAGAGGCTCAGAGGCTTAATATCACTTGTGTGCTTTATAGCAACAATAATAGCACGCTCCAAATTTTCGAATATAAAATAAATACGTCGGCATCTGCGTTTGTTTTCCCTCATCAAAACAAGGCTTTTCGTCTGAAAAAATAGTAGTAGATAAAAAAAAAAAAATTAGTAGTCGCAGGTTGGGGTTGTGTATTAAACTTTGTTTATTTCGGTTTACGGTTATGATAATGTTATTAGTTAGCGAGTTAGCGAGTGAGCGAAACACGTGCCAGCGAATTTATTTATTATAAAATAATTGTGTGGTGAGGAGTTTTACTGATGTGATTTAGTGTCAAACTTTGTTGGTTGATTAATAAATCAACCTTCAATGAAAGTGTTGGGGTGAATTCTACGTTTTATTATCACTCCCATCATAACTATAACTCAATAATTATTATCGTCAATTTTTTTAGAGTTACAAATTTTTCCAAATTTCCAGATTTCAAAAAATTTCATCATTTTTTCATTACTATAATCAAATCATGATCAAAGTAATTGTACCAATTCTAGTATTCTTTAAAAGTTCTTCCAAAGCACATACTTCGCCGCTGGCTTTGAGTCGGACGTCGAGCTCACATTCCTGCAACCGGAGAGAAGTCCCAATTAGGACGAAGGTAATCATATCAGACACCGGAATTTTTTATGCGTATAACTACAATTATGTTTGACAAAAAATTGTACTGATTTTAATTTTATCACGCACTATGCTCAAAAACATTCCAAATTTCACTTTATTCAATTAAAACAACTTAAAACATATATATTTGTCTCTATTTCTTCCATTTATAATTAGTCTTGAAGTTATAGTAATTGACAAAAATCGTAGGAAAATATAACACAATCATAACGAAACCACTTGAGAAACTTGGGTACCGTAAATCATGTAAAAGGGGCGGTTGACACTCATAATAAGGCACTTTATAAGGTCAGAGATGTTGATAGCAAGTTAAGACGTGAATTAGTTTTGGTTGAAGATAAAGCGCTAAAATCTGATGAGGTACTGAAGAATCTCTTGAGAGACTTAGAAGCGCAGATTGAAAAGCAAATTAAGGGGTTGAGAAGTCGTCACCTACACACACCTAATAAGTCGCATAAAGCAAGATCTCGTCAACGAATTGCACAAGCCATCATTACAATACGCTAAATCATCTTCTTTAGAAAACATGTTACGAAATTCTTCATGGCGATTACGAAAGAAACACACTTTAATGTCTTTTTGAAGAAGATTCCAACCTTTCAGCCTAGAACCTAAGAGTTCATCAATTATTCGTGTGCCAAAAAGTGTGTTTATCAGTGTAATTATGCCTTTCGAATAGTGTTTTTAGTTTTTAAGTGATCCCCGTATGTTAGAGCTGTTGGTAACTGTCGCTAACGGTAACCGTCTCCCTGTTAACTCGGTTCAACGGCAACCACCCCTATTAAACCAGTTCAACGGTAACCGCCCCTGTTAAGCCGGTTAAACGAAAACAACCCCTGTTAAACTTTTTGAGTGAACCCCGTATGTCAGGTGGCTCACACCAAGTTTTGGGACAACCCCGATTTTTTCCCGACTTTTGACCAATCTCTGTGATGACTTTTTAAGTGAACCCCGTCTGTCAGGTGGCAATCACCCCCGTTTTTGGCTTAATTTTTTGAGCAACCTCCGAACGATCCTCGTGTGTCAGGCAATCACGTTTTTGTATAACCCCGTATGCATTTTCGCAATTTAGACCAATCCCTGTACATCAACCTCCGGCTTTTGGCTGACCCCCGTATGCAGCTTTTTGAACCATCCCCGTATATCAACATTGCAGTGTTAGTTCCAAACCCGGTCACCGGAGATTCTAGGTGGCGCCACTATAGAGCGGAGATGCCCGAGCGGTGCAGCAATGTAAAAGGATCTGATCCAGAACCCGCCGTATCTCACTACTATTTTGAACTATCTATGGTTGATGCTTTAACAAACCAATTTCTAAATTCTAAAATTCATGGGTGTTTTTTTCCACTTAAACCCGTGCTTATATAAGCGTAGCCAACAGAATAGTTTACAAACAACAATACAACTACAACGCAGATTATGCTTTGAAAATCAGACACTTGTCTGCCTTACCAAGCAAGCATTTGAAAGGTTAATTGACTCGCTGCAGAAGTGCAACTATCGCTGGACTATTTCGAAGATCGTGGATTGGACGATCCATGCGAAATCATCGTCGAAGATTGCCTCGTTTTGCTTTAGAAATGTGGAGTTGTTATGATAGTACCCTTCAAAATCTCCCAAAAGCAAATAATTCACTTGAAGGATGGCAACGTAGATTTGAGTACCAAATTGCCGCTAGTCATCCGACAATTTGGAAGTTCATAGATGGCATCAAAAGAGAACAGAGCCTGAACGAATTACGTATAGAACAGTTTGTAGCTGGTGATACGGTTTCACCGTCAAAAACAAAGTATAAGGACTCCGCTGAACGAATTCGTCGATTAGTGAATGCATTTGAAGAAGGTTTCAATATATTATAAAAATAATATTTGCGTGGCATTGCTCATATAACATTTTAATTGCAATATTACTATTTCCGACAACTTTTTAACAAGAAGGCATTTTCTGTATTTTATTATATTATACTATATTTATTATTATATTCTTTATTCTCTAAAATTAACTAACACAGTAATGCAATTTAACTGTAAATAATAATAAATTCTTAGATTCGAAGAACTGACCTTTCGAATAATTGTCTGCGCCAAAAATGGTCTGTGCGAAAAACTGTTCAAAGAATTGTTTTCGGTGAATTCTTTTCGAATAATTTTCTGGATACGATATCATGA
The DNA here is from genome assembly GCA_038088585.1 of Chrysina gloriosa. Lineage (NCBI taxonomy): Eukaryota > Metazoa > Arthropoda > Insecta > Coleoptera > Scarabaeidae > Chrysina > Chrysina gloriosa. Next base: position 39,496,619 of record CM076089.1, read on the forward strand.
TCTGACACATTTTAGGATTTACTGCCAAATGATAAAGATTGCCTCAATAATGAATTCTTTGTAAATGCAACGGAAGCGCTTTGTAATCAATTACAATTGTCAGCAAAAAACATGGAATGTATAACTTAAATAAATAACCGTTGTAAATAATTTCTAATTTACATATGAGGACATCAGTTTAATGAGGAAGTGACTATGGCCAAATGTCTTCAGTCTGACTGGAATTAATGCGATCGAAAGCAAATCTCAGAGATACTTCTGACCTACATTCATTGCTTATTAAATTCCCATCGATCGGTAGTGCGTGTACGACACTAATCTTTTATATAGAATTGTGTACGTACGTATTTATTAAATTAAATATTACTTCAGCTGACATTGTATTGATCTAATGTACATATATACATAATTATGGGAATCAAATCATTTGCTACGTAAAGGCGACTGTGCTGTTATATCTATTTACTGCATATTCTACAAATAATGTTACTCTTGAAATTTTCAGCACCAACTTTCGAATTAATTCTTATTAGTATCAAAGATAATTGTAACTATGAATAATAATAACAATAATAGCATTTCTTGGTCCACGCCCTTATCTCCGACGAAACTTAAGTTATCTATAATTTATTAGGTACCCCCAGCTACGACTCATCATCTGAAATTGTCTTGCTACTGTATAAATAAAACACATAGGGAAACAAGTAGCATCCTAGATAGTGCAGTATTTAAAAAAAAAAAAGAATTTTAGTTTAAAGAACAGCCTTGATTTAAAGATACTTCTCAGTTTAATATTTTTAAAATATAGAATTTTTTCGTTTTTCATAGATGGATACTTTCTAAGTGTAGAGTAACGCTTTAAAAGATTTTTTGTATCATTTTAGAAATTTTTCAAATTAGATAAATAAGTCATAGTGAGTAATAAGAAGAACGGTTGACGAGTACACCCATAAACCACCAGTACATAAACATCTTCAATTGCTCGCAAAACCGATCTATGAAGATTCAAGTAGTCCAGAATTACTAAAAAGATGTGCTAGCGGTCACGCTCCGAATAATTCATCATTGTGACTGTGACTGTGTATCCTTTATGCATTACTGCACCATTCATCCGATCACCATGAAGTTGAGTTGAGTACACACCCGCGAAGATACTGGCATAGTGGCATCAACGAATTCCAAATCAATTTATTTAATCAACGTTTTCCAAAAAAGAAACGTCATGAATTTCCATATCTGTATCCTACAATGGCGCGCGTGGTTGAATGTTTTTGGCATATACATATATAGGCCGTGCATAGAAACAAATTCAATTCAATTGAATGTAAATACTAATGACTAAAGGCCGGACAATATGCAGTTTGCATAAATTTGCATATTTGCATAATATATGCATTTTGTATATTATTTGCATATTTTGTAGTAATTCAGCATATTTGAAGTATCCGAGTTTTATTTATTTATTGGATGTAATTTATTATAGGATAGGCATTACTAAAAATATGTCGTGGTTGTAACAAACAAAGAGTTAAACAGCCCTCTTTAAATTGAAAATAGCATTCTATGAAGCATCTTCTCGATACCTTTCTGATAAGCGCTTCCAAAAATTTATTAATGCTGTAATGCTGTAAGCTAATTCCCTGAAACTTCTAAATAAATACAAAAATACATTTTACCAGAAAATTAGGAGCACAGGTGTTTCTCTGTTATTCGGAAAAATTTATTCCCATATTCCAAAGCAATATTATTTATTTTAAACGTCATTTTACGTTTGTTTTTCGAAGTGTAAACTTGTGGGTTGTTATTAATTATAATAGCAAAAATGCCGAAAACAGCGACTGTGCCTGGATGGATTGCATCTTATTCAGAATTGCGTATGGATGGAGAAAAAGTATTTTGCGTAGCATGCAGCAAGATTGTAAGTAAAATTTATTTCCTCTTATTAATGTATAGTTTTTAAACGATGTTTAACAAAATCACCAATACAACGCTTCGACAAATAATTTTATTTTAAAATGAGTAAAATGAGATGTATATTTCATGCGTATTTGTCGCATATCATCAGCACAATACGGAATATCTGATATTCCGTATATTTCATGCGTATTTGTCGCATATCATCAGCACAATACGGAATATCTGATATTCCGTATTCTGCTGATGATTTTTAAATAAAAATCGTTTCAAAATAAAATTATTTGTCGAAGCGTTGTGTTGGTTATTTTATTAAATATCGTTTATTCCGATTGCTTCGCAAACTCTTTACACATTAGTTTTTCTTACTCTTTTACTAACACTTATTTTATAAGAAAACAACTGATGATGTGATATTTTTTATGCAGGTTACAAGCGAGAGAAAGTTTCAAGTCGACCAGCATATTAAAACTCCATTTCATGTTGCAAAACTATCAAAGATGAAATTGGCGAAGAAAGGTGAGCAAACATTACCGCAATGTTTGCCATGAACCTCCAAAAAATCGGAACAAGAACAATTTAATGAAGATTTGTGTCTAATAAACAATTGTCAAGTTATTTTTGCAAAAGTACACCAGCAAATATAATATTCCCGACGAGAGCACCTTAAGAAAAATTATATTCACCGTATCTATGCAGAAACATTGAATAGCATTAAGAAGGCTGTGTCAAACAATTACCTTTACATATGCGCAGATGAAACTACTGATAGTGTGGGCCGATGCATAGTTCATTTGATGATAGGTATCCTTAACGTATCGGTTCCAGCAAAATCTTATTTAATTTCATCCAAACAGTTGGGAAAGGCAAATAATTTGACAATAACAAGGTTTATATAGGAAGAACTGGCAACTTTTTTCTTACCGGAATCGATTCCGACAGAAAAATTCTATTGTTTTTAACGGATGCCGCACCATACATGATGAACGCAGCTTGCAACTTGAAAATCTTTTACTTAATTAGTAATTAGTAGTGTTAATAAACTGTTTTTAAAGGCTCCATTAAGAGTTCAGTTTTACAAACAACATCTACCCGGTATTCCGCTTCCTCCTCAACCAGTAATCATACGATGGGGAACGTGGTTGGAAGCTGCTATTTTTCATGCAAATCACTATGAAGAAATAAAGACAATTATTATGGATCTTGATAGCGATACACAATCTGTGCTAGACGCCCAAAAGGTGTATTCGAGTAAAGAAATACCTCAACAGTTGGCGTTTATTAAAGCCAACTACAGTTTTATTTCCACTTCTATATTGCAATTGGAAAAACAATTTATGTCGCTAATTGAGAGCGTTGAAATAATAAACAAATTTGGAAAGTTATGTTTTGATGTTAAAGGAAGGGTGGGAAAATCCGTGTATGAAAATTTGTGAAAAAGTGTAATAGAAAAAGATGAGGGTTGTAAAAAGCTGAAGGATATTGCTAAAATCTTGTGTGGTGAGTCAGTAGAAAATATTGAGTTGGCAATAGAGGATATTTCTAATTTTAAATATGCTCCTATAATAAGCGTGGACGTAGAACGAACCTTTTCAATATATAAATACATGTTATCAGACAAGCGCCACAATTTTTCTATTGAAAACTTTGAGAAATATGTAATTGTAAATTGTTTTCATAGTTAATTATGTTGTAAAATCTTATAAATAAACTTGTAGTAAACATAATAGAATATTTTTTTCTATAGTATTATATTTTCTAGCATACTCCTATTTTTTTATCTGCATATTTTTCATAAGAAAGTGCATATTTAGGCCAAAACATCTGCATATTTATGCGCATATTTCCACTTTCTTTTTGTATATAATCCGGCCTCTACTAATGACTAATGATAAGTTTCAATAAAAATGACACAATGTAAATTAACGAATTTCCTTCAATGTCCTTTCTTCTGAGGTCGCAGCAACGCGCGACGGGTAAGCTAGTCACTTAATAAAGAAAATCGTTTTCAAACATTAAACGCGTTTATATCGAAATGTTACTTTTGAACCCAATGGTGTATATTTTAGAACTATGTAATTATTCTATTGGCTTGCGATTTGTCACACTTTTCAATTTAGTAGATACCTCTACTGCATGAACTACCACGGTACATGTGTTTTTATTATTTATAGCCTTTCATAATGAAAAAATAAAAATATTTCGTTTGTAAATTTCTTATCTTCTATATGATACCATTTCATTAATCATTTTTCCTTTGGTGTCTACAACTTTTTGTGGAATAAAGGATATCTTATGAATTTAGAAAATCACTGATATTTTGTTACAACTAAATTAGTGTAGAAGTAGAGTAGTAGTAGTAGAAGAAAAGGGTATCACTAAGTTTAAAACAATATCAGTTGTTTTTTGTAGAGCGCGATATGAAAATGCGCTTGACGACAGTTAGTTGCCACCATTTACTATTGCGAGCATTTAATAGCGTAAGAAAGAACATTACAACTGGAAGAGGGTTCATGGAACTAATTTTTTAACCTGATAATAAACAAAATAACCGAAACCTTACCCAAGCCGGGTACACAACCAACAATGCTTTCTACCGTATGGATATTGCTGTGCTTCTTACAGAGCCAAGTGAATAATCTCTAAGAAATCCATCCTCTATACATCCGATCAAATATCTAAGCAATTAAATATTAATATCAATACTGACAAAACCAAATGCATTGTGACATCAAACGTGAAATCAAACGTTGAAGGGCAAAGATTAGAAGAGATGCAGATTTGTAAATGTTGACATAAATGGTAGTGAAAATATCTATACAATACAACAGGAACACCGCTAATGACGTATGCGCCCGAAATGAGATCGAATACCACTACTACCTTAGAAATGCGCTTATCCAAAGAATAAAATCTCCAATTACAACATAAAGAAAATAAACTAAAATACATATATAATAAAACAGAATCTAGCATAATATGATACTGTATACTATACAATATCCTCCTAGGACTGGCGAGAGATCGAGGCGTTGTTATATCGCTGCAAAAACAAATAGATATTTTGATAGTAGTTTAAGCATTTAAACTTATTCATGAATTCTGTGATGGAGCAGTAATTTATACCGTATGCATCGATAAATTTGCAGCACATAAATCATAGTGGGGCATAACAGCCAACGCATGTCGAAGATGTACCAACGTAAAAGGTGAAATTAGGCCTAGATGAAATACGAAGTACTCAAAAATCTAACCGACTCAACAGTTCTATACAATCAATTCTATAATTCACTAGTTGGTACAAACATTTCAGGCTAGTTATTTTGCGTCTGGCTTCCAAGGAATGTAATCCAAACCTATCCAATAAAGTAATATAATCGCAACCTCTAGGCTCTGGATGGAAGATAACTATCAACAAAGCAACACACGAATTTTAAAATTTTACGTTGGACTTTTTCAAGTCGAATGGACAGCAAAACAAGCCTACCAAATTATGAAAGTGTATTCTAATCTAGAGCACGCATGCCTTCTGTATCCCCAAACTCCCTACGCTGCCAAATAAATTGGAGTTGTGAATAATAAAACCTAGTATTTTGTAGGTTTGGGCCGTCCTGTCCAATCGGAAACAACTCCTAAGTCTTTGGTAGAACTAACACGACCCGTGTAAACTTTAGGTACCATCTTTACATTTTCATATATTTATTTACAATTTAGTAAGGCAACGCTACCAACGAATATAACAGAAATGGCAGACAAGGCAGAAATAGAGGTTATTAAAACTATTAACATAGAAATACTTAGAGACAGGACAAGAAGCAAGTGTCTAAGATGACAGCAACATTTAAGTATATTATAAAACGAGTAAGAAAAAAAAGAAAGTATTAAAACAAACGCGTCGAACGCACTAACGAAATAAGATTACGAAAAGAACAAAGAGATTCAAACCAAACAACAGGACGAAGAAGTAGAAAATGGTGCACATAGGAGCAGGTGTGAGAGATACAAATTGGGCATAATAATTTTTAAGAATACCATATTTTGAAGTAGAACATGTTGTTTAGGATAAGATGTAAACTCTACAACGGGTAAAAAGGAGTTCAATGAATGGGGTTGAATTTTGACTGAATTGGACGTGACAATTCCAACAAAGGAAAAATATTAAATAAATTTGCCGTATTCAGCTGCTTCAGAAGAAATTAGTGAATCATTTTTCCACATTAACATATCAAAACTATAAAAAAATAGTGTTTATACATAATATGTACTAAACCTTGTTATTAAAAAAGTAATCGTACTAATATTTGCGATTGTCTATATCGGTTTCTAAGTTAAAAGGAACTATTTAAGGAAAAGTAGTTACAAATTAGATATAAACACAATTCGTTAACATATTAAACAGTTTTTGTGTTATTATTTATTAATGGTATCGATTACTATTATTATGTGCAAAAGAGTTATTGGTAGTATGTAGATGACCTTGGGCTTGGGTATTTACAAATAAGATTGTGGGTACTGCACACCCATATATATCGCTTTTTAACAACTCAAGTGATAGAAGTAATGAATATCTTTACAGGTAAATATAATTAGAATATATGTGGTGGATTATTACGTCGTTAACATAGTCTTCATTAAAAGGATATCTGGAGTTTTGCAGTGTTTGTCAAGCTGAAGAAGCTACCAGCATAATCATTGAAACGGCAACTAACTCAGTGCGACAAGTACGGCAAAACCCGAAAAATATTACTTATTATTATTTACTAATTACGGTCACGAAAGCCTACATATTAACAAGTGGTCGGTTCATGCAGCGCATTGATTACCAAGAAATAGATCAACCGGAAGGTGTAATTGTCTCCCGAACAAAACATTAGTCCCTGTCTTCTGTAGTTTCTGGCACAACACTGCTATATGACATCATGATTCATACATTTTGGTTGGTCTCAAAAGTTTTAGCGCGGGGTGTGTGATACAGTCTCAGTAATTTGCGGGTTCATCTTCCCCGCACTTCACGTAAGTGGTTTTATATCCCTGGCGCGAGTGCAGTTTTTCAAGCAGTGTTAGCAGTTATGTGCAGTGGGATTGAGCGTTCCGAAACTCTGACACTACTAGTATTCTCCTAAGCCAGGCTTGGAGTGCATTACTTCAAAACGGAGGAATTCCTTAAAGTTTAAACGGTCGTCTCCACGGCGTTGCCTCTAATCACTACGTTTCGGGTCATCTCTAAGGGGAGTTGAAGCGTATGTTAGGGATCTTATCGGTGTCGAACAGTTGTGTGTCTTTCTCGGAGACTGGATAAAAGCGAATCGAATGTTTTAGGCTTTCAAAGAATTGCTGTTCTCGGGGTCGAAGCGCCTGGATACTTCTCTCTAAGCCTCCTTCTCCCGGAGTTGAGACATTGGTAGCCCCCGTGGGAGTAACCACGAGCCGGGTCGGTTGGGTGTCGTCTCTTGGCAGAGAGGGCTCCTTGGACGAGCAGAGGGCGTTCACGATTGTTGATGGCACGTTCTTGGCTGCAGCTTTCGTTGCTTTCCTCGACTTTATCTTCTTTCTAGTCCCAGGGACGTAGGATTCCTCTTTAGATCTAGTTGGCAGGAGGAACCTTTTCATCGGGTTTGCCACTAGTACGTTCGGCGTTGCGATGGATGCAGGCGCAAGACGTCATCCGATATCGCTTGTCCTTGTTCAGAATATAGTATATTTTTGTATTATACAAATATACAGTTGTGTGAGTTAAACATGTCCAAGAGCATTTATGTAGTTAAGAAGTAGTAGTTGACACACGACAGGAATGGTTATTCAATGTGAAGTATGTATAATCATAAGAAGAATATTATCCACTTCGTGATTTATTTTAATAGTCCGTGCGAAATTGGCAACAAATTCTATCTTGCTGCCCGAGCTGCGGAATCAGACCAACACTATTTGGCTGGAAACCCAACAGCTTTTCTCTTGTAGGCCTTGCGTAACTGCAGTCGGGACTTCTGACAATACTAAGGTGAAACACGTCCGTCCATAACCAGCGCTCGCATGCAACTTTAAATTCAACAAGGAATTCCCTCAGTTAGATATGCGATATCTCTATGGCGATATATTTAATCATAAAAGGAGCCAGCGGTACACTAAAGCGATATTGGTATACATACCTAGACGCATCATTAACTGTGATGAATAACAAATAGAAAATTATTTTCAACAAAAGAAAGAGGGACCGAAAACTGCGGTCCGTGATTGTTGAAGCATAATTCCCGCATGATAATAATTGACACATGCAATTCGTGCTTATGTTGTAAGTTATCACTAGAAGCCGGACTATATGCAAAAAAAAGTGGAAATATGCGCATAAATATGCAGATGTTTTGGCTTAAATATGCACTTTCTTATGAAAAATATGCAGATAAAAAAATAGGAGTAATGCTAGACAATATAATACTATAAAAAAATATTCTATCATGTTTAGTACAAGTTTATTTATAACATTTTACAACATAATTAACTATGGAAACAATTTACAATTACATATTTCTCACAGTTTCAATAGAAAAATTGTGGCACTTGTCTGATAACATGTATTTATATATTCAAAAGATTCGTTCTACGTCCACGCTTGTTATGGGAGCATATTTCAAATTAGAAATATCCTCTATTGTCAACTCAATATTTTCTACTGACTCACCACACAAGATTTTAGCAATATCCTTTAGCTTTTTAAAACCCCCATTCTTTTCTATTACACTTAAAAATTTTTCATACACGGATTTTCCCACCCTTCCTTTAACATCAAAACATAACTTTCCAATTGTTTATTATTTCAACGCTCTCAATTAGCGACATAAATTGTTTTTCCAATCGCAATATAGAAGTGGAAATAAAACTGTAGTTGGCTTTGATAAACGCCAACTGTTGAGGTGTTTCTTTACTCGAATACACCTTTTGGGCGTCTAGCACAGATTGTGTATCGTTATCAAGATCCATAATAATTGTCTTTATTTCTTCATAATGATTTGCATGAAAAATAGCAGCTTCCAACCACGTTCCCCATCGTGTGATTACTGGTTGAGGAAGAAGCGGAATACCGGAGTAGATGTTGTTTGTAAAGCTGAACTCTTAATGTAGCCTTTAAAAACACTTTGTTAACACTACTAATTAAAGTATTTACCAAGGGAAAATGGTTTCTTACTTCTTCTGCAACACGATTTAGTCCGTGCGCCAAGCAAGTTGTGTGAATTAAATTTGGGTAAAAGATTTTCAAGTTGCAAGCTGCCTTCACCATATATGGTGCGGGATCCGTTAAGGACAATAGAATTTTTCTGTTGGAATCGATTCCGGTATGAAAAAGATTGCCAGTTCTTCCTGTATAAACCTTGTTATTGTCAAATTATTTGCCTTTTCCAACTGTTTGGATGAAATTAAATAAGATTTGATGGAACCGATACGTTAAGGATACCTATTGTAGTATGGTAATACTCCATTAGTAAAATTATCAATAAAAAGATGTAAATTTTATAGAAAGCATTCTTTAAGAAATAGAAAAGCGTTGTAAACATACCACACATATACACTTGAAACATTTCAAAATCTGGAATTTCAAATTGCTATAACCACGTGCGGAAAAAAAAGGAAGTTTGTTTATGACGACGGTATGGGATGGTCGACGAAAAAGTCAGATAAAAAGTTATATAAAATACCAGGGTTGAAAAGAAGCAGACCACATCAAAAAGAAGTTGTTGTTTACAAACGACGAACAGACCAAAGAAAAAGAAGTACAATAAAAGGAAAAGACCAAAGAAAAGAAGTGAAGAAAGAATTCAAGAGGGAGGGAGAAGTTAAGGATTAGAAAATAAATTACACTTATACACACTAGAATTCCAAATTGCTATAACGACGTACCGAAAAATAAAAGAAATAAGTTTGTTTATAAGCGACGGAATGGGATGGTCGACGAAAAAAGTCAGATAAAAAATTATATAAAATACCAGGGTTGAAAAGAAGCAAACCACATCGAAAAAGAAGTTGTTGTTTACAAACGACGAACAGACCAAAGCAAAAGAAGTACAGTAAAAGGAAAAGACCAAAGAAAAGAAGTGAAGAAAGAATTCAAGAGGGAGGGAGAAGTTAAGGATTAGAAAACAAATTACACTTATACACACTAGGTAATATATTTTGATTGTATTGTTCATATTTTGTTAATATAATACTAAAATTTTATAAATATTATTTGTAATAATTTTTGCTTTCTATACAATTAACTAAAATTATCATACTACACTATCATTAAATGAACTATGTATCAGCCCACACTATCAGTAGTTTCATCTGCGCATACATCTGTAAAGGTAATTGTTTGACACAGCCTTCAATATGCTACTCAATGTTTCTGCATAGATACGATGAATATAATTTTTCTTAAGGTGCTTTCGTCGGGAATATATATGCTAGTGTACTTTTGCAAAAATAACTTAAGATTTAAATTGTTTATTTTATGTAGTGGAATATCTGCCGACACAAACATTAGGCACAAATCTTCATTAAATTGTTCTTGTTCCTATTTTTTGGAGGTTGATGGCAAACATTGCGGTAATGTTTGCTTACCCTTCTTCGCCAATTTCATCTTTGATAGTCTTGCAGCATGAGATGGAGTTTTAATATGCTGGTCGACTTGAAACTTTCTCTCACTTGTAACTTGCATAAAAAATATCACATCATCAGTTGTTTTCTTATAAAATAAGTGTTAGTAAAAGATAAAGGAGTAATAAAAAACTAATGTGCAAAGAGTTTGCGAAGCAATCGGAATAAACGACATTTAATAAAATAACCAACACAACGTTTCCATAAATAATTTTATTTTAAAATGATTTTTATTTTAAAATGATTTTTATTTAAAAACCATCAGCAGAATACGGAATATCAGATATTCCGTATTGTGCTAATGATATACGAAAAATACGCATGAAATATACATCTCATTTTGCCCATTTGAAAATAAAATTTTAAAATAAAATTATTTGTCGAAGCATTGTATTGGTGATTTTGTTAAACATCGTTTAAAAACTATAGATTAATAAGAGGAAAGAAACTTAAATTTTACTTACAATCTTGCTGCATGCTGCGCAAAATACTTTTTCTCCAGCCATACGCAATTCTGAATAAGATGCAGTCCATCCAGGCACAGTCGCTATTTTCGGCATTTTTGCTATTATAATTAATAGCAACCCACAAGTTTACACTTCGAAAAACCAACGTAAAATGACGTTTAAAATAAATAAGATTGCTGTCGAATATAGGAATAAATTTTTCCGAATAACAAAGAAACACCTGTGCTCCTAATTTTCTGGTAAAATGTATTTTTGTATTTATTTAGAAGTTTCAGGGAACTAGCTTTTCCTTGAATTCTGTCCCGGTCTACATGTATGGGAACAGCATTAATAAATTTTTGGAAGCGCTTATCGGAAAAGTATCGAGAAGAGGCTTCATAGAATGCTATTTTTAATTTAAAGAGTGCTGTTTAACTCTTTGTTTGTTACAACCACGACATATTTTTAGTAATGCCTATCCTACAATATATTACATCCAATAAATAAATAAAACTCGGATACTGCAAATATGCTGAATTACTACAAAATATGCAAATAATATACAAAATGCATATATTATGCAAATATGCACATTTATGCAAACTGCATATTATCCGGCCTTTAGTTATTACTAAGTTCGACAAACCAGTGCATGATAACTAGTGCAAACCGGACTGACGCTCTCCCTTCATGGCTTGTCTCGACTTATGTGCAAGGTTATTTACGCCATTAAAATTCGGAAAAGTGCCAGCGTCAGGCCGGTTTACACAACTTGTCACGCACTCGTTTGTTGAACCATAATTATTCCACCGCTTTATTGAAAGCAACCTAGCTTAGGTCCTTTCATTTATCTAAATACAGTGGCGGCTAGTGCAGTAGTTCTTTTATGTTCGTATATCGGCAGCACCTATCAAAATGTAATTGCCGTCAATATACGAACTAGTACTATATTTCTAATAGCACATAACAAATTTCATTACCAGCGTTGTCGAAGAGATTTACTTAGGTCGTTATATAGAAAGTCCTCCAGATTTTATTTTTCTTCAAAATGGTTTAGTATTTTTATTCGTCGTAGATTGCGATGTAACCTGGTATGCCAATACTTCTGCTCGAAAGATGGGGCCACAATTTTAACCAAATCCATCTCTACAAGTTATCGTCATATCAACTAGAGAATTGTAGTTTGTAAATTGCGTGTACGGACTGATGGCGAACGCGACGAGTATTCACCGTTTTTCTTGGTGAGATGGTTTCAATTATCATCTAATGTGTTAAATTATTTGAGAAATTTCTTTCATTTTTTACAAAAATTCGAAGTCAAATTTATTAATCTTGTTAAAAAAGGCCGGCTAAGCTATGACTTCTCGGCCAGTAACTAATAACGATTTAACAGACAGCGACAACGTCGTGGAGCTGGAGACAGCGAGATGGAGGAGCTCCAAGAAAGGTTCCTTGCAAGGCTATGCTGCAATGTCTGATGCAGACATACACTCATCAAGATGGTAATAGTCGAACTCGCCCTACGCAAAGCCGAGCGGGCTTCAAACAAAAACGAAAAATAAAAAATCGAAGAAAGACGAAAACAACGAAAAACGCTCGTCGAATGAGTCTACGAAGGACTTTGACGTCCCGGAAACGGACAGGAAGCAGGGCGCTGCTGCAGATGAAGGCCTGGTGACGGCCGCGAAGGCTCCCTCTACGCCGAAGACAATATCTCCCTCCATGGCCAACCCCAGGAGACCGCCAAAACCCACGATTCACTATCAAAAGTCCCCCCGATCGTCCTACGGGACAAGGCAGTGTGGAAGCAACTCACTTCTCGCCAAGGCTCAAAACATCAGTGATGGGATTCGCTTCTATCCTCTCACAGAGAAATATTTCAGAGAAGCCACCAAACCTCTTGATACCCCCAAGATCCCCTACTATACGTATCGTCTTCCCTCGGAGAAGGCCCTAAACGTCGTGATGAGGGGTATCCCCTTCGAAATCGATTTAGACGTCGTAGCATCTGAGCATGAACATCTTGGATTCCGTGCGGAGGGCGTCGCACGTCTGCGCCACTACCGTACAAAGAATCTCACTAGACATCAACATCGAGTCCATACGAACCAAGCCCGGCTTAAGTCAATGTTAATGCTTAATCCCGCTGCTCAACGCCATTGAGGTGCATTCGATCCGGTAGCGAGCATCGTGCATTAGGCTGCACTCGCGTCAAGGAAGCAAAACCCTCCTGTGCGAATTGCAGTGGACACCTCCATTTCAGCACCCTGGCCGCCTCTTCGGCCAGAGCCTCTGATCCAGCGCCTTTTCCTGCGTAACCACTGATCAGATCGACCCAAACGACGATTTACGCCGCGGTAGCCCCCGGCACCTCCAAAAGGTTTTCATGGTAGTAAATCATTTTTTTAACGGCCTCTTCATAGAACTCTACCGGCTGTCTATTAAGCCACTGTGCTCTCAAACCGTTGTGATCCAAGCCATTTCTTCATGTTAGGGAAGAGGCGGTAGTCGGTAGGTACCAAATCAGGGTTGTAGGGACGACGCTCCAACATTTCCCATTTGAAACTGTTCGTCCTTCTCGAAACATACGACACCATCTTCTAACAACACTGTCATTCATGACATTTTCACCATAAACAAAACAAAGTTCACGATGAATCTCAGCAGCCTTAATGTTCTTTGCCCTCAGAAATCGTATAACAGCACGCAGTTCACTGTCGGCGGGATTTTCAATCACAGCCGTAATTTTAAACGATCAAAATACCATGAAAGAATGTTCGAACGATTCTCTCATTAGCACTGCCAGACTCACATTGTACCAGACTACACCGCAGCGCTGTGATCGCGCCTATATCTCCACTCTGCTCACTAGGCGGAAACGGAACTTACTTTATAAATCGCCCTCGTAACGTTGGTAACTAAGATATTTTGACCATTCCTCGTATTTTAAGTTACCTGTATAGTGATAAACAAACCTGAAGTGAAGGGATAAGAGTGAGAACCCATCGAGATTTTCAACAGTCGCCTATGCAATACAATTGAATATAATACATTGGTCTCAACACTCTCCACCTTACGCACAATTTTTCCTATCTACATATGTACCTATTCTTCCGAAATGTATGTTTCTTACTTTCACGAAAGTTGTTTTATCACATCTATAATCATTCTGAAAACCACTGAAAACTCAAGTGTAAAGATGTCCTAAAAAACGTTCCTTCAAACTTCAAATAACAAATCGTCTGCATAACTTTTTCGAGGGGTTTTATGTTAATACAAAACATAGTTAAACTGCGGCTATTTATATTTTATGTGATACTGTGATTTTGCGTCAGTTTGAACTAGAACTGGCCAATCCTAATACTAGCGGAGCGAAGTTTAGCTTTGCAATAAGCCTGCGCATATTTCATAACGAATCATAATTCGAGCGGTGCAGTACCACTTCTCCGCTTATACGTTTTTGTATTATTTATTAGTTATCCCTGTCATTAGCCGCAGTTATCTGCCGCACATGCAGTTTGAGTTTTGTTCCTTGTTTGTGCGTATGTGGGGGTCATCTGTGTTGTGTCACGTAAACGGGGATAAAAAGGTTATGTTATATCCAACTTTGGGCGGAGATGTATATATATCAAACAGGCTGTGATTATAAACGGTTGTGATTAAGTCATCATTTAAATTGTCATCAAAATGGCACTCCCCATCCCGATCTCTTGCTCTAAACGCGTTAATGAAGCTCTGTCTACGACAGGAATAGAGAATAGCGTCGCTTCAACGATATTAGCTCCTGTAAAAACTGAAAAAGATATCCTAGAAAATTCTATGCTAGAAGATGATCCAAATGCTAATTGCGCTGTAACACAAGAAGAAAAAGACCGACCACGATGGGGGCCTCAACACAAAGGAGCTCAAGAGCTAGCCAATCTTTACAGTGCCGGTAATTTATAAATATGTGTAATTTAATGTTATTTTAGTGTAACGATTTTAAGTAAGTTGACAAACTGGGAAACAAGGCAATATTTACATACTTCTATTCTGGACAAGGGGTAGTCACCGCTTGATATCACATTTACAATAGAAGCTGGTTTCTTACTAGTGCATATTTTTAATAGGTAAACGGACACAGGAATACATCTGTGTGTGGATATGTATATGTCTTATGGTGACCAACTTCCTCTTCATTTTATATCATATGAGATTGGAGAATTTTAGCACAATCTTACTGGCAGCATTAGCTGGTATTATCACTGCTGACTTTGCCTCAGGGTTTGTACACTGGGGTGCAGACACATGGGGTAGTGTGGATCTCCCCATTATTGGGAAGGTATTTCTGATGCTATTCTATCTTGCTTATACTATCTAGCGATTCGCTTTGCTTATTGTAAATGTTTTCACTAGTGCTAATCCTTTTCTGTGAATCATTCTTTGAAATAATTTTAATATAGCCTCTTAAATGCTTCTGTCTACTTAAACCTTTTCCAAATGAAATTCATTAGATGCACTGGGTGCTTTGCTCTCTGTTGAGAATAAGAAAGTATTTTAAATGTAATTATACTGAAGCTACACCAATATGAATGTACTGAAAGCAAAACAATAAGGATAAATAACTCTATGTTTTAGAATTTTCTGCGGCCTTTTCGGGAACACCATATAGATCCCACATCTATTACCCGGCATGATTTTATTGAAACAAATGGAGACAACTTTATGGTGACTATACCATTTTTAGGTTGGATGCTGTATGAATTTCTTACCTTGCCAGAGGAAGAAGTTCAGTCAAAATTCAATTGGAATTGCTATGTATTTCTGTTAGCTCTTTTTGTAGCAATGACAAATCAGGTAATGATAGCTTAATTTTTAGTGATGGAATTAAGACATTCTGTTTGCAGTGGTATCTACATTATTTTATTTTATACAGAAATTATAGATATAAAATAGATAAAATATTTTTCATTGCTGTTGATTAATTAATAGGGAGTTTATAACCATTTTTGTGATAATCTTTTTAATGGATTATCTGTGAACACATTAAGCATTTATTTTGTCCATCACAATTCTTCCATCTCCATTGTTTGGTGTTCATATCTCAAATTATCTAATGACTCTAATTCATAATGTGTTATGTATGTAACATATAATCGCAGTATTTAGACCTAAATAAATCTAAATACACATTGTTGATATAGGAAACTATTTTCAGGCTTATTGATACTAATACAAGCTGTTTCTGAAGTAGATATTTTTTTACAAAGGTAAAGCTCAATAAAACAAGTCATTTGACAAAATATTGCTTATATTAAAGTATTAAAACACATATATATATATTTGAAATTTAAAATTATTTCCAAGTGTGGTCTAATTCTCTCGAGAAAATGTTTGAAAGGTCCACCTTAGGCTGCCCTCACAAACACCCTCGCTCGACAAATCCACGATTCAGTAAGGACCTCAGAAGCATTATATGTACATACGAATTACTTCATCCATGTATTCTATGCAGTAACGTAATTCTTCTGTTGTGTCCATTTCATTATTTCGTTGAATTTACTCTTTCATTTAACAACATGTAAAACACGGAGTCGCAGGAATTAAGTAGTGGCTCCTTTGTGTTCAATCCATCTGTTGGAAAACGTATTATTTGAATGGCACAGCACTTGATAGAAAATATGAGTATTCAAAGATATATTGCCAAGTTAACCTGGAAAATTCTCCAAGAAGCGTAATTAATTTGCGCCATTCATTTGGTCTAGTAAAATAAAAGCTCTAATAAGCAATCTATTTAGAATTGCAGGCCACACATTTTCAGTCCCCATGCATGCCTATTTTGAAAATTGTTCACGCTATTTAGAGTTAATGTAGCCTCGCCCATAACTGAAACGTAGCTAATAATAAAAATCGGATTATGTTCGTTTTGTCATATGTGCCACTAACAAAATTGCGCTCTCGAGTGATGATCATTAAGCAGTAAGGTCTGCACTTCTTGTACATGATAACGGTACAATTGATTTTCTCGCAATGTACGCCAAACTTAAGCCTGGGATACATTAATGTGTCTCTCATTTTCATCGATAGTTGTTTCTTCTGTAACCTCTCCCATACCATCTTGGATTCCAACATGTTCTCCTCTGTGTACTTTGTTTGAACTCCAGTACCCCGTGCCCTTTGAGCAGTGTTGAATATAATTCATGGTGTTGAATGAATACGTTGTAAGAAAACGTACAATCGGGAAACCGGCTATATTTTCACAGCGTTCCGAGAAAATGTCCACCAATTTGTAGTTTTCATAAACGTGTGTCATTATAAGGGTTAACGTGCACAAATTAATAACTACGCGATGCGATTATAAAATAAAGTTGGCAATTTACCACGACTACTCAGTTTTTACATACGCATATGCAAAGTACATATCCCCTTCCTTTTTAATACTTTAATGTAAGCGATAGTTTGCCAAATTACTTATTTAGTAGAATATTATATTCTCTTAAAAGTATTTACTTCGGAAACAGCTGTATATAGAGCCTTGAATTCTCCTTTGCAAGTATCTTAAAACCACTCTTCTACTCTGGCATTAGAACAAAATTGTTTCTTGTATATCATATATGATCTGCACTATGCAGTCCAACCAAGCTAATTACAATATTAAAAATGCTGTATCATTATTAGAGTTAGCTAAGACTCAACGAATACATAAACATCACCAAGGGCCTAATTGTGGGCTTGCATTGCTACTAATAAGTTATAACTTAGCTTTGATAAAAGAGTGGATGACGTATTATCATTAAGTAGTGTAAATCGGACTAACGTCCTTCTCCGAATTTTAATGTCGCGTCATACATGTAAGTGGCGACAAAGACCGGTTTACACTACTTAATGGTAAGACGTCATCCACTTTTTTACAAAACTTAGTTATGCCCTTTATTCGCATAAATATGTAGGTTATTTGCTTTCACCCGAAATTTGATAGTGTTACAAATAACACTACACGTAATGTCCGGACCTGGTGTAAAAGGATCGGAGCATCAAGTATCTTTCTATGGTCAGTTGGAATGAATTTCAGCATCTAAACCACAGGCTCTCCTCATTTTATCACTGTACCACGTGTAACGCAACAGAATAGTTGCCTGTAAAATATGTCTATTACGGGCACCGTGGATTTGGGCAACCATAAACAATAACAGATATCTAAGGATTGCGGCTCAATGAGACATGTTTCACCACATTGCTGATTACTAATGTTAGAATAGAAATTTTACAATAATAGGTCTCTGTTGCCTCGGTGTACTGGAAAATAAGAGGTAGTGGTGATTATCAATTTGGATTATGTATGGCCAGATCAGAGATCATGAATGAAACAATTAAGTTGTGTTCTCTGACGAAATCTAATTTTATCTTTTCCCAACGATAGCCGTAACAGTTTAGAATTTATTGTCGAACTGCATATTGCTCTTACACAAGACATAAAGTACAATAACATATAGCTGCAGATCAACTGTGATATTTATTAGCAGAAGTTTAAACGCAAATTGTTACAAGCGTACTACAATATGTTGTACTCCAGTACCGACGCAGCTTGAACCAATCCCTTTATGAACAAGATAACGCAGGGCCCCATACAGTAGGGATTATTAAAAGAGGTTTTTGGACAAGACTAACATAACAACTGTGACCTACTGACTCGCTAGGTTTCTTCTACATCGAACACATGTGAGATTTGATAGGTAGTTAACTAATTTGCCTCGTCCTCTAAAAAGCTTACGATCATTTTTCTAAAATAAAACGCACAAATCGTAGCGCTTAGTAATAATAATATGTAAGAGATAACTGGGATTATTGTGTGTTTCTTTATCTAATAATCCAAAGATGGATAGAAATTTTAATTCCATTACAAATATTCGATATCGTAGTTATTCGTGATTAAAACTACCTACATAAATCGACAAAGTAACTTCACAAATAATCATCAAATAAATTGCCTTCATTTCCCAAAATATGAATTTGCTGCTCAAAATTGAAGGCATCCGTCTTAAATCCAATAATTCAGTCTAATTGTAAATTTGTATGACAATGTGTTTTAATAATCATTCTTCTTAAAATAATGAAGACAATAATTTTTTTTTTTTTTTTTCATTCTAAACGAACAATTACAGAATGGTGGGAAAGTTGCACATGATTTACCAATATTTTATTAGAAACGTCTTATTTCCAAAAATTGCTTTATATCTCAGTAGTTTCAGTAAGTTGAGCACAAGATTGTTGAGAAATGGCTTAGCAAGCAACGAAGTGAAATACTATACCTATAATAATTAATTAAAACGGAACACGTGTTTCGCTGGGAACGAGGCTAGGATCTTCAAACCATATCTTAGCGAATAAAACGTGATTTCTAAATTTACTTATACGAACTTAATTGTCTGTGGTTATTTTTTAATAATTTTAATAAATAACTACATAAATAACACAAGCCGTTATTAATTATCTAACCGCTGCTGTAGTTGTTATATGAAATTTTGTAGGTAAAAAGAACGTATAAACTGTATGTAATATTTTTCTGACACCAATTGTAAACACGTACTAGAAGCTACGTAAGATTAAATAAACTGATGAGAATAGCTATTTTTAAAATGATCATAATTTGAAATACTCTGGTTGTATTTTCAGGATTAAAAACTGGAATCTGCAAAATAAATGTTTACAACAAAAATGAAATAAGACTCCGAATTACATTACAATATTTACATTTTAACTACATAATAAATATAATTAGTTCCTTGTATTGATTTAGATCATAAAGGTATTTGCTTTATTTCATTATTTTTTCGATAATGTATACACAATTTACTATCAAAACTTGTAGTTTGCTTATTCAAATTAATAATGATGAAAGAAGTGACGATCATAAATACGTATCTCATTGTCAGATTTTGCGTAAACAGACCATCATGATTGACAATTTAATTCACGTGAACGGACAATGATTAGTTAAAAGTTGAATATTATTCATAAACTGCAATTGCAACAAACTTATTTCTGCTGTTTATTCAAATATATATATAAAGCGGACATTGTCAGTAGAATACTATTGCCTTGAATTTATGAATGCTGAGAAGTATACGTTATAAATTTCTAGGAAACAAATCAAGACAGTTTGAAGACAAATTTTACTAACATAATTATATGACCTGTCCTCAAACATTCTACTTATAATTAGTAATTTCTGGTATATATTATGTGTAGCTGTTACACGATTTGTGTAAAAATAATACAGGATCCATAAAAAGTATAAGAGCTTCTCCTGATTTTCGTCCTTTAAAAGGGCAATATAAAATGTAGTTTTTCGTATCCGATCTAAATTTGATTTTGTTTCCAAATTACATTTTTTACGAATGATAGACGTTTTGTTTTCATTGCAATGATGTGCAATACTAAATGTAATAAGCAGTTTTGGAGTAGTGGTACAAATATATGACAAGTTGAAGAACACAGTTTTCGGCATACTATAGATGGGAAGTACCGTCATAAGTTTGGAAGCAGTAAGCAGTTTTACAAATATATAGATATTTACATATATACATATCTTGTTTATGTATAAATTTTTATTGAAATTTAAAAATATATAAAAGCAATCAATTTGTTGACAAGCTTCCTGTAAATAAGCCTACATCTGCTGAACATTTTGCGGTTGTTTTTCTTTAGTTCGATCAAGTTGATCCCACAAAACCTCAACAGGCAACAGGTCTCTGAGGAGGCCAGACCATTATTTTTATCTCACCTGCCGTTTCTTTCTCCTCTAGAAAGTTTTTACATACCCTAGCTGTGTGTTTTGAGTCGGATTGTTGTTCTATTGGAAAATAAACGGTTGATCCATAATACGACTTCCAGATGGCAAAGCGGTATTTTTTAAAATATCCAAATACTGTTCTTTCCGCATTATTCCGATTATTTTCACCAAATCGGCTGTTCTTACAGTACTGAAGCAACCCAAAACCATTTAGTTTCTACCATCAGGTTTCACAGAAGGTATTAAGCAAGCTTCATTAAGGTGTTTACATGGTTCACGACGAACAAAAACTTTAGGACCAAATAATTTGAATTTCGACATCGACATCGGTCCATAACTTGGTTTTCCATTTATCCAATATCTAGTTTGCGTGTTCTCTTGCCCATGCCAATCTTTTATCTTTATGCTGACGTTTCAATAAGGGCTTTTTTGCAGCAACGCACTCTCTCAAACCCGCGGTGAGTAAGCGCTGTTTACAGTAGTGACGGATACCTTCGTTTCTCGCCTGGCATTAAGGTACCTAGTGATATCTGGCGCTGTAAATCGTCGTTCTCGTTTAACTGACGTTACGATGAATCTATCCTTGAGTGCTGTTGTTGTCCGTGGTTCCCTACTTCTTCGATCACAAAACTGCCCCGTTTGTTTTCTTGTTGCTAAGGTGTAAAGGCGCTATTACACTACCCAATAACTAGGGTCTCTAGGGATAGGGTGGACGTGGCCCCTAGTTAGGGTGCACTTATTACACCAGCCTGACTAGCCTCCTTGCTAGGCCCTATCTCATTGTCAGTCAGGAAAAACATCAAGCACTTTGAGTGTTTGCTATGACACCCACGAGAAATAATAAATTGTGCTAGCCGCTGCTATAGTGGTTAGTTCTTTAAAAAAAAAACGCAAGAGGAAGGTGTGGGTTAAAGAATACCTATTATTACGGAATAAGTTGTCTAATATAGAAATCCTCCGAGCTCTCGAACCAACGTATTTGAGGAATTATTTAAGAGTAGGAGGGGCACAATTTGAAGAGTTGTTGAAGTTAGTGAGTCCTCTCATTGAGACAAAGGCATGACATTAAGAAAAAGTGTTAGCGCAAAGGAACGATTGGTAGTCACCTTAAGATTTCTAGCGATTTTTTGGCGTAGAGCTTACGCATATTTTCAATTTTCTTCCTTAACACTTTTACCGTCACATTCTCATCAAAGTTTCTATATATTTCAAGAAGCACTCTAATTCCTTCCGATTTCTTTTCTTTATTCATATATTCAGTGTGGCACTTATCCCATAAATAAGACATATCCTTATAAACATCGTTCACATCGAGCAAAACTTCTTTTTCTTTGTTACACGCCATCTTGCAAGCATTATATCGTCGCTATACAAACACGTACGCAGTATAAGTACACATGTATGTCATCTGTGCGCAGTACTGTTGGTTTCGGTGCCTGCGCGTCAACTCAACTGAGCAACTAGGGACCATTTTTCTATTACACCGCCCTACTGAATGAGCTCATAGGGAGCTAGGGAGGTAGGGACGACCCGATTTCCCTACAGGCAGAGCCTTGCGCCCTAGGCGCTATTACACCAACCTGACTTAAGGTTAGGGACCCTGCTTATTGGGAAGTGTAATAGGCCCTTAAGGAACATCTTTCGGTGAAATTCCCACTCTAGTAGCAATAGTCGTTTCTGAATATCCTTCATCGTGAGGAGTACAAATAGCTTCCACACAAATTTAAAACTTGCATACTGATATCAAGTTAAAAATATTTGCAAGAATAACTTGCCAAACACAATGATAGAAATGGTTGCTGTATAGTCTAACTATTACCTGAATACCCCACTATACTGTCTGACGCACCGTCGTTATTATACCACCCCATCTGTACATAAACAACCTCACTATTTTAACAATGTAAAGCAATAAACCGATTTAAACCGCATTTTTTTCGAAATATTTAGAATTTGTAAGAAATACTGATTGATAATGTTTTATATACTGTTATTTAAAATAGGGATTAATGATTTTATAGAGTTAGATAGATATATGTTATCTACATAAGAACAGTACAAATTTATCTCTCGCCCTTACGATTACAGAATGTTCTGATATATTTCTGTGGACTCCTGTAATAACTTGTAACTAGCTGTATATCTAAATCTTTGTGATTACTGGGATATTCAGTACGTAAGGTCAAGTGGAAGAGTCGATGTGAATTATATGTATTTATAGTATTTATAAACAGTATTTTATCGAAAATGCTTAGTAGATTACAATGTTATATAAGGAATAAGGTCGTACTCAACTGTAAACTTGAATTTAATAGATAGTGATTACGTAAGTATGTATTGGTACCAATTTATGTTACATACACATAAAAGGTCCAACTGCAGCACATTAAGGGCGTGTACTGTCAATCTCTTGGCCTAATATTAACCAAAAAGAAAAATACAGTGCAAACACTTTTATTAATTTTAAAAGTATTCTCCTCTACTTTTTATTTCAATTGTCAATGCTATTCTACACAGAAATGTCTAATTTTTTATAACGAAGTCTACAACATCCAAATTATCTGATTCTCAAATTAATTAATTAATTTGATATAAAACAGAAACCGGACTGTTTTTCTGTATATACTTCTGCAGCTGAGGAATTCGTAAATTATAGCAGGTAGTACCTATTACTGTTTTTTTAAAAAGAAATTTTATTAAGACACACCAATCATTAATTATTACAAAGTTATAATTTTGGAAAACAAGGATTGCGCTGATTCCTGCCCTAACGTTAGTACACGAATGAATAAGCTATAATGCATTCAAATAATATATAAACTATTTCCGCAAAGTTGGCGATTCTGATAAAGCGTTGAACAAAGCGTATGCATTCGAAGAGTGCGTGGGCTTTCCCTTGTAGGCTAAGGTAGCGTCTATATTACTCCTCCATTCCTAGAACGGCTCCGAAGGTGTATCCTGACGAACGATGATTGATCATCCATCGATGGATTGAAATTTTTTCTTATGTTGTAGATTGTGTCCCAATTTTTATATAATATAAAGATACAACATACAGTTATAACTAACATAATGATTACACAAGAGTTCCAAAGCGAATAATTACCTCTTGGTATTAACTTTTAATTTTAGCATTTTCAATATCTTCTTGAAAGTTTTGAATATTTCTCTAATTTATTTTATTTAATGTGACAAGATCAATAATACTACCAATTTTACTTATATTATTTGTATGCAATTCGGGTAAGTGGAAGACTTCCCCTTTTATTAATTCATTACTTGACATGAATTTTTCTTTATTTATTTCCATAATCTAATTTGCATTTAATTCCATTAAGGCGCTATTTATAATTTCTATGATTCCAATTCCGTTACAATCATAAGTTATTTTTAACAAATGCGGTGTATAAATTAATAAATGTTGTACAATCGGTTCGTTAATATGAACACTAATTTTATTACATAGAGTATCGGTGTTTATCATTAAATTTAACAAACACTCATCCGCACTTGGTAACATTAATTCTTTGCACAAATACGTTTCTTCAATTTTTGTACAGCTGTTGGTCCTCGAAATGCTCGCTTTTTCTTTTTAACAGATACGATTTGGGGATAGGTACGAATTGATTATGATAAGGAATATGATATATTTGATACAGTTCAAAATTGCTTTTATGTAATATAGGTATTGAAATTTTGAATAAGATTTCGTCTGTGTGAATATACGTGTGCACAGTTAGATACATATAATAATTGAAAAGATATTTTAGCGGGATTAATTGTTTAGGATTGCATAAGGATTTTAACTGGTGAATAATTTCTGTGATTTCCTTGATGGATATCGTTGCTGGGTGTAATTTACCAATATTCGAGAATACGATTGCATCTTCGATATGTTTCAAAATGGTTTGCAATAATTTGGTGCTATTTTCGATGTAACTGTTGGTATTTTCTATTGTTTGAGAGAATTTTATTTCGTCGATATCAATGTTTAACTTATCAATTTCGTTCCGTAATATTAGTGAGTTTTTGAAATATATTTGTGATTTGTTTTGAGATAGACTTTAATATCTTGTTGATTTTTCTCTAACAGGTCAAATGTCTATACGTTCTTTTTCCGCGCTATCCATAATTCCGAATAAGTTACCGACGTTTCCTATTATATCCAATGGGGATCTTTTGTGCGTTTATAGCCAGGAAATATATTGAAAAGTTTTCGCCTTGTTTGTTCTACGTCTAACATTGTTTGTTGAATTAAATTTTCAGTAACTTCACTTTTGTTCAATTGACCTATGAAAGGAATTGATCAGCGGCGGCTTGTGATACCGTATATTCGGAGCTGCTGCGAAGATAACATTAGTTCGTATATGCTCGTTTATCGACGGCAATTGCATGTTGGTAAATGCCGGTGCTATATGACTATACGAACGACTGCTATCTTCGCTACAGCTCAGAATATACGGTATCACAAGCCACTGCTGGAATTGATAGTTTAACATCGCTACGTTGTAAAGAGCCTATGCGAGTTTTTGTTTTGTTCTCATAGAGTTGTTTAATTGCTTCGATTTGTGTTTGTAATTCTGATGCTATATTGTATAGACATCTCTTACTTCCAATTTATAAATAAAGTTGTGTGTTTTTTCTATAATCTTGGCAGGGCCTAATTTAATGAGTAATAAAAAATTTTCAATTTTGAGCACTTGAACCTGGTTTATGATTATTTGTATTAAGCTCAGTATTACCAGGACCTGGATCATATCCATCCTGTAACAGATTTTTTTCAATTTGGATTTTGCTTTTACAGCGCTTTTTGAAGTATTCTGCGCCTTTTTTCGTAACTTTTATTTTATTTTTATTTGGTTGTGCAAATGGACGTTTTGAAGTGTATATATGGGATAGTGGTTGTTTTTGGGGTGTTCTGTCATGTTTTGCTAATTGACATGCTTCGCAATTGTTGATGAATATGGTAATGCCTCTTTCCATATTTGGCCAGTAATATTTTCTTTTTAGAGTTGTATACACTTCACTGGTACCTCTGTAACACGTTTTACTTTATGGTGGTGTTTGATTTTTTCGATTTGATGTTCTGGATTTTCTACGTCTTCTATGAATTTATTAGCAATGTCTATTTTTACTTTTTTAAAGTTTCTTTCAATTATTTGAATGATTTCTCTTTCTATATTTTTATGTTTGAAATATATGACGTTTTTTTCTATCAGGTAATAAAACTTTTTCATTGCATTTACTACATTTTCGTGTCGGGTATTTCGTGGTAATGTTACGAATATTCTATTTTTTTCAAATACTTTCGCGTGTACAAGTATCGGTATTGTTCGTTTCTTGAACCGTCAAGAATTATTTGTCTGTCGGCTAAATTGACGGGTTTGTCGTTATACGGGATTACTGTTTCTACTTCACCGTTATTAGAGTGTATTGTGTTGTTACTATTTGTTTCGTCATTTTCATTAACTTGTAAAACTCTAATTATCTGTTCTAGTTCATTTGGATCTATTTCATTTAGACTATCTCCGATATTAACTAATCATGATTCCGTGTCTTCTATGTCAGTTTGGTCTAATGTATGTATTTACATAATTTTCTGTCATTTTAATTTTGATTCACGATAAGGGGTCGACTTGATTATGTTTGCCTTTTTTATATTTAATTTCGCAATAGAACTCGCTCAATTTTGAGTCTCCAACGACGTAAATGTGAATTTGGATCTTTTATCGAACACAACCATTGTACTGATTTATGATCCGTTTTGATGATGAATTTTTTACCGTATAGGTAGGGTTTAAATGTTTACATGCCCATACTATTGATAGCATTTCTTTCTCGATAGTGGAATAATTTATTTCCGCTGCATTAAGGGTACGGGACGCATATGCAACAGTATGATATCGTTTTGTGATACTGCTCCAATTGCCAATTGAGATGCGTCGGTTAGTAGTTCGAAAAGTTGATTAAAATCTGGATATTTTAATATTGGGTCATTACAGAATAATGTTGTACATTGTTTTAATGCTTCTATAAATTCAGGGGTGTGTTTTACAGTTTTTCCTTTTTGGAGATATTTCGTAGGCGGTTTAGTTATTTTTACAAAGTTGTATATAAATTTTCTATAAAACCCTAAATGTCCTAAAAGATTCTATCTCGCGTTGTTTTTGGAATTTGGAAATTTTTAATTGCTACAATTTTACTAGGGTTTGGTTTAATTCCTTCAGGTGTAACTGTATGTCCAAGGTACTCATAGTTTTTCTAAGAAATTCACATTTATCGAGTTGTAACTTGGCTCTCTTAATTTATAAAATATTGTTTTAATGTTTTATATGTTCGTTTAGTGAGGATAAAAAGATTAGAATTTATGTAAAACTTCTCTAAGAACATCATTCATTACGCGTTGAAAAGTCGCGGATGCATTTTTTAATCTGGAAGGTAATATTCAAAGCAGTGGAGGCTCCTGACATTTCAAGGTGGGTGGTCTGCACGAAGCACAACGAGTTTAAAGTAATAATAATAATACTAACCCGATAATAAAACTATATATAATATTATTAACCAAAAACAAAAAATATCCGTAACAAAATTTTACATGAACGAATGGTTCTAGTTTTCATTGTCTGAATTCAAGAGCCATACGGCAACCAAGTGGTTTGTAAAAGCAAAACGTTCTTTTGCATTATTTATAATAACATCACAAACTTCTATACAGGCAATGCGGTGGTCTTCTTTGCTATTATTTAAACGTTTCGTTTTTCCATCACAGGGGACTGTACTAAAATTTGAAGCTCGCTGTATGATAGAATCTATTTTATTTCGAACGTTATTAATACTTTTCTCAAAATTATTTACCACGTTTTGTGCTTTTGTTGGCATCATGTCCTTTTTTTCAGTTGGTTATATAAAAAATTAACATGTGGCATAATATAATGAAAAACAGTCAGCCAGAAAGTACAATTTGAATCTTCCAGAATACATCGAATACCTCTTGCTTCTTTACACGTCACTCCATTTGAATCTTCTTCCAGATGTTGCATATATTCTATAATAGAATCTCTGTGTTCATAAATCACATTAACCGTACGAATATTGACATTTCAACGCGTAGGTGCAGAATGGGGTACATTTTTTCCTATGAATTGCTTCAAAACGGCCAGTCTTTGCGGCGAATGACTAAAAAATCCAGGTATGTCATGTAAATCTCCAAAACGGACACGTACCTGAGAGTTAATTGAACATTGACATTGACATCATCAAATTTAATTGATGAGCATAGCAGTTGTACGAAATGTCCATTTTCATATTTTTCGTTGATTATTTCCTGAACTCCGCCATGTATTCCACTCATTACAGCTACCCCGTCATAGCTTTGAGCAATGAGCTTTTTATTATTTTAAAAATAGAGTCAATAACAATTAAAAATTTTGTTATCTAATGACACAGTATTATGATTTTAGGGAAGCAAAGAAGTCCAGAACTTTACCGGGCTTTCCTCCTTGATAACGTAACGAAGAACAATCACCATTTGAAATTTAGAGGATGTAGTTATTTCTGGGGTTGGTGGAACATCTAAGGGCAGATACCATCTTCCATCAGTTTCGTTGTAAATAGTAGAGTTTTCAAATTCGTTCTCTTCTGTATTGTATAATATAATATAATATAATTCGTGGGTAAAAAGAGGCTGAAATGGGAACTCAACACAGATTGCTAACGGCAGAACTCCAAGAACAAATTAACACAGAACAACAAATAGCTGAGTATTATAAAATAGCAATCAGCAAATTAACCTTCCTATACTCACGTCAAAATATGAAACACGTATACTATACTATATAAGTCGGTCTCACAGACCGCATGCGTGAGTATAGGAAGGTTAAGAAACGAGAAGAAAAGAACAGAGTATCAACAGAAAACGAACGATTTACTAGAGAGACATGACAAGGAAGAAATGACACTAGAAGAGACGTGGAGAACTTTCAAGGAAATTATTTATAATTCTGCACTAGAAGTATGTGGTCAAATCAGATACAGGAAAAAACAGAAAAGAACAAAATGGTGGACTATGGAAATACAAAAGGAAGTCAAAAAGAAAAAAGATGCGTGGAGAAAATACGTTTTAACAAAGGAACAGCAATACAAACAACAATATGTTAAAATAAGAAACGAAGTTAAGAAGAGAATCAAAGAAGCGAAAAAGAAAAGCTGGGAAGATTTTGGAAATGATATAAATGAGGAATATAAAACAAATAACAGGAAATTTTGGAACCTAATAAGATCAATGAATGGAAAGAAAAAGAAAGAAATTAAACCAATTTGGAATATCGCGAATGAACTAAAAACAAGAACAGAAGATATACTTGAAATATGGAAGGAATTCTTCACGACAAAATTTACAGATGCAGGAGATCATACAGATTTATTGCCAGAATCAGGAACACGAAATTAATATAATGAAGAACTTGAACAGATAGATATGGAAGAAGTAGAGAAAGCCCTGAAAAGAATAAAAACAGGAAAAGCCTGTGGTGCGGATAATATAGAACCGGAAATGGTAAAATGGTTCGGACAGGTGGGAAAGGTGTGGATCCTTAATATCTTTTGTAAGGCATGGCGAACGAACACAATTCCTGCGGATCGGGAAAACAACCTCATCACTCCCATATATAAGAAAGGCGATCAAAGTCAGCGCGAATACTATAGGACAATATGCCTATCGACAGTATGTTTTAAGATCTATACCAAAATAATAGCGGAACAACTTACACATTTAGTAGGAGACAAACTGGGAGAAGAACAAGCAGCCTATAGAAAAGGGAAACAAACGAACGATAATATCCACATAATTAAAAACATCATAGAACGTAAAATTGAGACAGGGGAGGAAATCTACTTTAATTTCATAGACTTGCGAGCAGCCTTCGATACAGTAGATAGAGGGAGTATAGATATCTGTCTAGAGAAACTAGAGGTTCCAAGAAAAATGCGCCAAATAATCAATAGTCTATACTGTCAGGTTAGGGGGATAATACAAGTGAATGGAAGAAGATCAGCAGATTTTGAAATGGAAGTGGGAATAAAACAAGGAGACAGCTTAAGTCCATTAATATTTATTATAGTAATGGACAGAATCCTGCAAAATACGAGGAAACGCTCCGAAACTGTGAAGACACTGATAGGATATAACAGACTGGAACCTGTAGCTGTGGATGCATTAGTGTACGCCGATGATCTGACTAATAGCTGACAGTTATGTGAAAATGAAAAAACTAACAAAAATATGGACAGAAGAAATAGAAAAGATGAAGATGGACATAGACGTACTGGTGATACATAATAAAGAGCCAACCAGTAATCTAATAATTAAAATAAACGATAAACAAGAAGAAATTGTCGACGCATACGAGTATTTAGGTACTATTATATCGAAGGATGGAAAAATTGATCTAGACATATCAAAAAGAGGACGGAAAGCCACAAACATATACTACGCTCTGAATCAAACCATCTTTGGAAAAAAGAAATAGAACCCTAGATCAAACAGATAGTATACAATGCAGTAGTAGCCTCTACAATAATGTACGTAAGTGAGTCCTGGACAATACAGCAAAAACACGAAAGCAAAATAACAGCTATGGAAATGAAATTTTTGAGAAAGATCGTGGGGAAAACAAAAATGGACAGAATAAAAAACGAACAGATAAGGAATATGATAAATCAAGAAGATATACTAAAAAGAATTGAAAAATGTCAACCGAATTGGTACGGCCACATAATTAGAATGGAACAAAAGAGTTTAACAAAGAAAATAATAGAAGCCAAAAATAACAGGAGAAGAAAAAAGGAAAGACCAAGGAAGAAATGGATTGATAGAGTAAACGAATTAGGACGAAAGCGAGGGAAGACCATAGAAGAAATGAGGAAAATGAGTACAGACCGGACACGATGGAAAGAATGGATTAAATCGTCGTAAGATCCAGAGATAATCCGACGCTGAAAAGCATAAGGATTGACGAGAAGAAGAAGAAGTTGCGAATTTGGTTTTAGGAAGGGATTCACCCCGGGATGATTAAATTGATTTGTTCGGGTTGAAATCTTTGGAAGAAATTTTGTTGTCCAGACGAGAATTTATTGGGAAAAGAATAATTGTTTTGCTATTGTATATGACCTGTATGTTTTACAATTTGTGGTGGCTTGTTTTGCGTTAAATTTGTATTATTCTGTGTGATGAAAGAAAGAAATTCTATGAAAAAAACATTTATCAAATGTTTCAAAAATATTCTATTTCCAAATTTCACGGGTAAAAATCGCCCTAGAAATTTTGACGATTTTCAGGTATTTGCGATTTACACCGTTATTATGACCGAAAAAATTAAATTATAGGTATCTCACGAAATTCTCCTTTTGTAGACTTATCATATTATGGCGAATTTGCTTTTCTTCGTCTTGTTAACACCACCCCTTACCCCTACCCAAAAGGGAATTGAATGAAGCAATGAAAAAAGGGCCCATAGTTGGTCTACTGGAAACACCAATTTCGTGTATGTACATTTTACCTTGCCGATTCAGTTCCGATTAAGTAGAATTGTGAAACTTCTATATAGTATGCTTATATAAAACTTTAAAAGCAGATGACTTTAATTTTAGATGTATTTAAGGACATGTACAAAAAAATTAATGCTGTTTAATATTTATTTAATGAATCAGCTTTGGCTAATTGTTGAATTCGTAGTATTTTATAGTGCACAGGAGAAGAATGTATGTACATACGATACATATACGTATACATATATAGAAATAGTTACAAATATACAGTAACTATGCATTTATTGTTCTTGCGTAATCAAAGTCGTCAAAAATTTTTTAAACATAAATAGTCATTACAGTGAGAACATTAATAAAAGCAGGATCCCCGTATATCGAACATATTGACAAAATTCTTTCATAATAGTGCGCGAAAGCATGCTTTACTGAATGAATAAAACTGTATGGTTCAGTTTGTATACAACCACTTTTGCATCACGAGTATAAAAATTAATTACCGTACATTGAAGAGGACAATTGATTAGGAACTAAAGATGTAATGTGTGTGATGTAATTATGTTATGTCATTTCGTCGATGTAAATCCAGTCCCGTTGTTTTCTTCAGCATTCTAAAAGCATGCGTATTTTTATCGTCAGGATATATTTTTGCAATAATGCAGGACAGTGACCAGTCCAAAACTGCAGCAACAAAGTTGATTATGACCCACGCATAAATCACGCCTAAATACACATTTGTGAATTATTTCTTAAATATATAATTCGACTCATGTTCAATGCTTAACAAATAGTAATGGTGCGTCTGATACATAAAAAAATGCCAATATGTATTAACCCGGAATAAGTTGTCGCGAACTCTGGCCCCAAACTTACCCCCAGTTATTAAGTTTTTCTGCGACTGATATAATAAGCAATATCGTGTAACTGTCATACGAACCCTAACAACTATGTATTGGAACAAAAGAAAATACATATGTATATAATTCAGTTTATTTGTTTTTCTGTTTTTAAATCTAATACTAAGTAACTAGTTAATTAACAACAATTGGGCTCAATCAGTAACATGAAAAAAATATTCTGTCACCTCTAATTAACAAGAAAAATGTTCATATTGTGTGGCAACTAAATATTGAGACATTGTAAAAATGAAACAAGATAAGACAAGTGGGCTGCGCAAAATAATGGAAAACGTCAGATTAGTCGGTAATAGTTTTATCGTATGGAGTAAATTGCTGCGTTTATTTTTTCATTTTATCAAAATGGTGCGTCATATCCCTACAAGTGCAAAAATTCGTGAGTTAGTGTTCTAAATATTATTGCCGCAATAAAACAATAGGTGAGGTGGCGGAAGAATTTATTCCTAAAACTACAGTGTGAAATATAATCAAGTATGGTGGAAAAACGAGATATATCCTAGATAAAAAAAAACGTAAAAGTTTGGGTCGTACAAAAATAGTTTCTGATAGGATAAGAGACTGTTAGTAAAATTGCAAAAAAGGCAGAAGAAATATTTTTAAGGCAAATCACGGCTGAATGGAATCACGAAACTGGATTAAATCTGTCAAGGGAATGCTGTTGCCAGTGGATTCATAAAAGTTGATT
The DNA here is from genome assembly GCA_038088585.1 of Chrysina gloriosa. NCBI lineage: Eukaryota > Metazoa > Arthropoda > Insecta > Coleoptera > Scarabaeidae > Chrysina > Chrysina gloriosa. The sequence continues at coordinate 39,529,523 of CM076089.1, forward strand.
AAAATTTTTTGTTCAATTACAAGTAACAATTTAAACAAAATTGCTTTCTTATGGGCAAAGAAAAGCAAGTTTTGACGGAAAGACAAAAAAGAGAGGCTCGTATGGTTGGTCCAGAGTATTTTTAGCGATGAATCAAAATTCTATGTATGTGTTGGTGATCACCGCCAACGCATAATTCGTACTAAACATGAGGCTTTCCACAATGATTGCCTAAAATGTACCGTAAAATTTTTTACAGGAGTGATGATTTCGGGCCGCATGGCAACTTCAAGATTAGGATGCTTTAAATTTAAATATTGCAAAATAGTCTGCACCAAGTATCGCGAAATTAAATGTTGGCGAAAATTAAATTTTCAACAAGGTCAATGTTCAGCCTTGACCTCAATGCCTTTGAAACAGTGACATTACAACAAAATAGATGTAAAGTGCAAATCCCTAGTTGAATCAATGCCCAACTGAATTCAAGCGGTCATAAAATCTCAGAGTGATTTTACTTCATCTTACAATTAGACATAAAAATTCGTACTGTGTCCCAATATTTGGTTGCCACACAAGATGAACATTTTTCTTCTTAATTAGAGATGATGTATAAGTATTTTGTTTTTTATGTTGCTGATTGGCTCCGGTTATTGGTAATTAATTAGTTATTTAGAAAAACTGTCCATATCTGATTTATGTATATATTTTATGTTATTTCAATCTATAGTTGTTAGGGCTCGTGGATATGACGGACTGCACAGCACATTGAACGATTTTGCTTCCCTCCCTTTTGGGTCTCTCCTTAGGAGGGGAGACCCAAAATAACCGGAATTGTAATGCTGCACATCGTGTGCTTGTACCATTAAGTTCCACCGCTAGGGAACTGTTGTAGGACCTCCCTGAGTCAGTCTGCCGAGTCACCCGACAAGGAGAGTGTGGTTTCTCTGGCAAGTCTGCGTTCGCGACACGAAAAAATGACTGATTCTCACGAACAACGTGCGGCTGTGAAATTTTATTTTTACTCGGCAAGAACGCAGCGAAAACTGCTGCGATGATGCAAACAGTATACAAATAACATCGGTTGAAAAAGAGGGAAATGGCCATTGAAAATCAACCCCCTTCCGGTCGTTCTTCAACTGCTCGAACCGAGAACAACATTGGTAAAATCCGTAATCTCATCATCACAGAAACGTCGGCTTTGTGGAATCCTGGCGAGTGGTTCCTACATCATGACTACGCTGCACGGGAGCTTTTCTTTCGGGGAAAAATATAGTTTTTCGTGTTTTTACGTTTACCTGTTTTCTACTAAACAATGGTTAATCATATTGATCTGGTCGTTCCAGTTCAATTCACCAACTTCGCAAAAATTCCTCCAAAGATATAAACATAACTGAGAATTAAATATTATTAAATAAAAGTGACTTAAATCAAATGTTTAAATTAATGTCCATCTATTTCATGACGCTTGTTGCCACGATAAGCTTTGTTGCACACCAAAAACTCATTAAAAATTTCAAAGAAAACTACACTATTTTTTAAAATTCACTTAAAGTGTTAAGTTTAATTAAACTGACCAAATCGTTTAGAAGGCTTAAACAGCAAATTCCTCAGCCTTTCGAATCTCTTCTGAAAGTCTTCACAATGTAGAATAAGAAATAATTCAAGTATATAATAACTCAAATAAGCGCAATGAACAAACATCAATTTGAAATTTAAGTTAAGCTAGTTGGTTTTAGTTAGTTAATATTTAATTTGTATGTGTATGTTATTCACACTTGAAAATAATGAATTAAGTAATTAAAATGAATGTGTTATATGGGGATTTGTTGAAAACGTTTTTTGACTAATTATCCAAGTACAGAAAAATATATAGGTTGTTCTATTCAAAATAGGAAAATCAGAAGTATCATCAAATTGATGTATGTATATATCAAAAAATGGCAATTAAAAAATCTCGGTAGACCTCTTCCAATATGTTTTGAAACGGAACCAATGTTTTTTTTATCAAATTAGTTCTTAATCCTGAATTCATTACATACATTGTATTATTATGATACGAATTATATAATGATATAAAAAAATAAAAACATTTCTTTCAAGATGTAATTCATAATTTTTTTGTGTAGATTTATAACTTTATTTTTAATTAATTCGAATAACTAATGTTTAAAGTGCAGACATAAATCTAATACAACTTAACAAGTTTTCTAAATTTCAGATACATAAGTGGTCACACACTTACTTTGGATTACCTGTATGGGTAATGTGGTTACAAGAATGCCATATTATTTTGCCAAGAAAACATCATCGAATTCATCACGTAGCTCCACATGAAACATATTTTTGTATGACATCTGGTTGGCTTAATTGGCCCTTGGAGAAGTTGCATTTTTGGAGTGCGCTGGAAAATGTAATAGAAATAGTAACTGGTTGTAAACCAAGAGATGATGACATGAAATGGTCAAAGAAAACATGATACATGATGAAAAGCGTTTCTAAAATGCACTTTCGTATATCACTCAGGTTTACTTATTCAGAACTGCTACATTACACAAAATAATTTTAAATGTAACATTCCTCGGGATACATTGCATTTTACAAATTAATAAAGGAAATTTAGTGTTAATTTAGCCAAAGTAAGAGTAGTTTTAATTTGTGTTTTTCGTATAAACATGTGATACCGTCTTTTAGCCTTAATTTAAAAATTTACTAAATCGGCGTTATCTTGTATTTTCTATAGGGACCATTTAAAAGTATTTTATGATATTATGGATTGCTATTGTATAATTAGTTTGAAAGCGATTCAACAAGCTGTATGAAATCAAACTGCAATATATTTTTCACAGAAGTATTTCCTATTGGGCTAATACAAATTATTCCACACATAATTAGGATTTGATATATGCGTACGAATGCAATTAATCAATGATGTGTAACCGTGACAATAAATTGTATCAATACACTTAAATTTAATATTGATTGAAAAAATGTAGTTTGGTGGCTAATATAACCGCAATTCTTTCATTCTTCAAGCGAATCATATACTCTTTAAGATAACCACCTACTGCAATACGGTGCGTACTAATTAATTTTCGAATTGCATAGGTAAAGTATGCTGATACAACTTAATGTCATTTATGGTACACCACACTTCTTGCAGTTATTAACTGAATCTAACAGTGAATAATTTAGTAAGTTTTATATGATATTGTGTAACATAAAATTATACCAAGCATATGTGATAACTTCCCTCTAAATATACATTAAATGTATTAAACCTTGCTCAATTATTCCCTGTTGTTTATAACGTTCCACCCAATAAATAAGATTTTTATCGACATACAATTTTAATTAATGTAATACCTATTGCATAGTTATGATAACTGTATAACTGAAAATTGTGAAATATGGTGAAATACTATTTTGCAACGAAAAGCTTATAATTTACGTAATAAACGTACAAAACTTGAATTATAATTTCATTGCTTGCGTGCATATTTCTTAAAAACACCTCACCGCTCCACTGTGTCTTAAGCTTTAATACAAATAAGCGTATATATCACTTAACGGATCCAGAGTTTGAAAGATTTTTGTATTTACCAAATTCCACATAAAAGAAGTGTAAATGTACTATAACAATAACATTGTTAAATAAAATTAATATATGAAAGAAATTGTGAACTTGTTTATTTTTAATAAAAATATCTATTTCTAAACTGACACGAAGTAATTTCTCAAGTGGACCTGAATCAGTAAATGAATAAAGAAAATACAAAAAATAGACGTGAAACGATGCGCAGTTCATAAGATTTGGTTTCGTTTAAAAGTATTTAAATCGAGGCTAAAACAAAGATACCTCTTGAATTGCAATTTCGTATGTTTGCAACACAATAGATACTATGATAACAATTGAATGCTGCTAATACTATTTTGTTGATCATCAGTTGTATTAGTAATTTAAAAGGTATTTTCGACGCGTAATTCTAAGTCATTAACTACATCAATTTTCATAGTACATCGTAGTGATTTTAAATAGAAACGCATGACATTTTTTGGCATCAAGGGCAGCATCTCAAACGGTATCTTCTTAATTACATATATAATTATTAATTTGGATGTTACCAGCGAAACACGTCCCGGAATTTATAAACAAATGTAATGAAGAGTTTCACTAAATAATTTAATCTTAGTAATAGTACACCACAGTCTTATAATCATTAATAGAGTTGCTCAATTTGCGTCAATAGTAGTACAACTATCCGAAACGACTACAGTAGACTAACAACATTGCGCTATACGAATACAAATGGCTTCATACTATACATTGAAACTATTATGTATTCGTATGGCGCAATGTTGCTATTCTAGTACAGTCGTTTCAGATAGTTGTAGTACTATTGGCGCAAATTGAGGAACTGCAATTAGCATCATTACCATACTTAATGAAGTTACAGAAATAATTTTTGCTGAAGAAAAAAGTAAAAGATCCGTCACGTTGTCAAAAGTGCATTATTATTATTTCTACTGTCATATAAGTGACTTTAAATAAATACCACCAGTTTGATTTTTTAACGTGCTTTTATAATCAAATGTAGTAACATCAAGTCAAATGAGAAGACTAACATACCACAATATATATTTTTTATTACTAAATATGTTGATTAAATCAATGCTCATAACAAGCAATATAAATTGTGGCTGAGGCACAACAACATAGGTAGATACATCCAGTTACTTCCAATATGTTTCAGCTATATTGCAGGTAAGAAAATTAATATATTGAGAGTGATATATTTTTATTGATATATAAACAAATACGAACAATTTGTGAGTATAGAACATGTAGTAAATATTATAAACAAATTTAAAGTTACGCATACAAAGACAAAGTAACAGGTAAAAAATATAAAATAAGTTTACAAATCTTCACGAAGAATACTCTCATTCTCTTCAAAGTCGTTATCACCTAGAAATTTATTGAGGCTGCAATATTCCTTCTCGACTAGTACTTTAGTAGTAGTTTTTTGCGAAAGGTTAGAGACTGTGATCCCTTATATGTATTTTTGGGAGATGATTAAATAATTTGATGCCCCAATAATGTGGATTTTTCTATGTAATCGTTACCCTATATCTGTGAATACGTAAGTTATGAAAACAGCGGGTGTTGATCCATGGCCCGTTTCATTTTGTTTATATTCGTTATAATGATCGTAAATATATTTGAGCGCATGATATATGTACAACCATGCCATGGTGAGTATTCCCTGCCGTCTAAAGTACCCCCTACAGGATTCTCTACAATGCAAGTTGCAAAGTATCCTCACAGCTCTCTTCTGCAGGATGAATATCTTTTCGACCGCACTAGATGTGCCCCAAAACAGAACTCCAAAGAAGAAATGACTGGAATGCGGAATAGTAAATAAGGATAGGGGCATATATGTTGCTATCAATTTAATTCGCCTAACAGTGTAAATCCCTGAAACCAACGTCTGCCAGCTGGTCTATATGAGTTTACCATTGTACCTCAGCATTCAGAGTAGGGCCTAAGAAGTTGATCGTTGTATGAGTAGCAATCAGTTGTTGAGTCTGTACTTAATTTTATGGAAGCAAACCATGTCTTCGCTTTTTCCAATGCTTCATGGGATTGTTCTGCAAGTTCCTGTTCGTTTTTATGTTTTATGACAATATAAACGGAACGGCACTAATAATAAATTTGAAAAAAAAAGGATTAACCTTTGGGAACTAATCGCGGAATATCATCGATTTCCATCAAACAAACAACAATGCGACTCCGAGGGCACTGGCAACTTCTTAAAATGCTTAATTGGATTAACTGGAACTAAATTATAAATGTTGTATTTGACAAACTAACGACGAAACCGCGCGAACAATCAAATTGCGAATATGAGTTCCCAATGTGAGATTTTACAGCAGACATATTAGCGGTAACTACGTACTCCATTTGTCCCCTATGGTCTACATATCACTTTTATTTTTGTCCCGTATATGGTATACATAGCTCGTGTAGATACACATTTGAATTACTTAGAGCTTATATGAATAAAAATCTTATACGTAATGTTGTTATATACACAATATTTACGTTAAATTTGTTGTTTTTGTATGTAATGCATTAAGCCCTACTGCTTCAAACGCATCTTGATTGCACATTAAAAATACTGGTAGACTCCCTTAAAGATGTTGGGTACATTTTTCAAGATCGGTTAAATTTAAATTTTTGGTATTGATTCCAAAACTATTTTGAAAATTGTATATCTGATCTTTCAAAGTGGTGTGTGTAACGATAAAATACTAGTTTTTACAATGTTAAGAGTTTCTACAGCTTTAATTTTTTGCAATCACAAGTGAAAAACCAGTAAGTTTACGGACTCGAAATTTTGTATACCGTGTAGTAGTTACGATAGCTACGACTTGTCATGGAGCTTTTTGTTGTTACACACACCACTTTTAAAGGTCAGATATATAATTTTCAAAATAATTTTGGAACCGATAAAAAAATTAAGTTTAACCGATCTTGAAAAAAGTACCCAACACCCCTTAATGGCGAAGTTTTTCCTTGTTCATATGTTGAATTTTGAAAGTACTTCCAACTCACACGGAATATGTGTTTTATGATACGTACCTGCACCAAATTCAGAAATAGCTGAATAAGAAACCGAATAACCGCAAATTCTGATGCAACTTGATTGATCGCATCGCCTCTCAGTTTGTTACCAATCTGTTGTATTAAGTAGTGTAGGAGTGTAGGCAAACAGTGGTAATTACGAAATAAGTTACGACACAGCACTACTCGCATACAGCTAGATAAGGCGATGGAAAGTCGGTGATGCTGTCGTAACATTTCGTAATTCTGCGGTGTTACCGCTGTGCGTCCAGACTAGTAGTAAGAGCTGCAAAATTCCAATACGCTGTTGAGCGGTTAACTGCCTTGTTTTAGTGTGAAAAAAAGTTCTTCGACAAAATACAAGCAATGTATTCCATATCGTGGCTACAACGGATATCACCTTGATTTATTTCCATCTTCAGTTTTTTGAATGATTCGCGTAGTTCATTCATTCCCTCCTTTAGGGTTGGTCACCAATAGAGCAGGCACTTGAGCATTTATGGGAAGTCGTAATATTGTCGTAGGCTCCAATAGATCCTTGCCGAAATGCTTCCACCCGAGTCCCTTCAGTTCCTCACAGGCACAGATAATATGCATGGTAATTCTACTTCACATCTTCACTGTCCGCTTACTTTCGTGATGGTAGTAACTAATCGTCGATGGAGCTAAGTCCATACTTTTACAGATAGGACGTGTGGTTCATTTTCCATTCTTCGAATCATCTTTTTTCAAGTGTTATAGATTTGCGTGCCTTTTTAGCACCATGTTCAGATAACTTGTCTTCACTTCTTTTATGAGACATGGTATTTTTACTTTAGCAATAATTTACGTAAAAATATTAAATAGAAAAATAAATGGATTCAATTGTAATACTGCATTCAATAAATGTGCGTACGTTGTAGCAGTTCAGTAAATACGTTATCACTGGAGCATCAACCAGTCGTTGTTTTGGTACTTCCCCAGTCAGGCCGAGGAAGTCCAGTACATACGTACTCACAGTCATCAATCGAATCGGGGAATTTCAAGACGCAGGCATGTGGATCAGCGCAAATGAAACCGTCGTAAATCGAGGACTACCAGTACTCGAATTAATGTTCTTTAACTTCATTATAACCTAACCATTGGAGTTGGCTGTTTATTCTTATTTATCATATCTTAGTTTGGATAACTAAATTAGTAACAAATCTAACAACTAAAACATGGGAAATTCAGTGGAACAATGACCCTAGTACCTACTTACACCACTTACACTATTACTATTTTAAATGTCATGAAAGACAGGCCATGACCCATGTTCGTGATGAACATTCTTCACCCGCCATCGCCTTTTTCTTTTCCGTTTCTTGTGATATGTAATAGCAAACCTTAGCAAAGAATTCATCTTCTCGCATGAAGAATTTCACTTAGGCCATTTTTAATAAAAATAACTTTTTCAACTTAATAGAATTATGTAAATTAAAATACATTGAATATTGTTGCTTTCATTTGGTTAATAAATTAAATTAAACCTTCTAATTGATATACAAATGTCTAAAGTTTTCAAATGAGTAACTCTATCCCTCTCGCTGTCGCATTTCTCCATGCTCCCACGCTTGCTCGACAAATATGGATCTCTTAGGTAGGTGGACACGCATCGATTTCGATCGTACGGAAAAATATCGTATGATCAAATTCTTTTAGTGGAACAAAGAAGAGCATAGGAGCGTGCACAAGCTTCGAACTCAACACGATACGGCACGATCTCCGTGTTGATGCCGTGCATTGCCATTACGATCGACTTGCCGTGATAACACGTACGATATTTTGTCGTACGATCGAAAATCGATGAGTGTGCACCTATCCTTAAGTCGATATCTCAACAGAGTCAAACGACGCTGCATACGTCAACTTCCACAATGTTTTTGGCGCAGACTTGGCGTATTATGCTTTCGGTTTTGTCTCTCTTCTCTTTGTCTTCATTCTCGAATTCTATTTGTTAAAACAACATAATATGCCGTCTGCCAGATTCAGTGGTGTAGTGACTCCATAGTGACTCGCATGTCGATTTCTAAACCTGAAGATCGCGGGATCAAACTCGACCGATGACGGTTATCTTTTATTGCAGATAAAAATCTGGCGATATTATCTTCTCGGATAGGAAATAAAACGTAGATCTCAGGTCCATACGTTTGACACGTTCAAAATTTCCTACTGCAGAGGTGGAATTCCACCAGGTTGCGCCAAATATACAAAGTGCAAAGAATTTCTGCGTACCTGGCACTTAACCTGTACAAACAAAACAAAACAATATGTCTGCTACATCTCTAGTAGAGCTGTTTTTATTTATTTTATATTTAATTGGAAACTGTACTATATCTTTTTAAATAATTTGTTTATTCGCATTTATTTTGTGTTCTATGTTTTCTAGTGTACTTTGCTATAAAAATTAATTTCAAACAACTTCTGTTAATAAAATTTTGCGACAATTACAATATACAAAAGAAAGAAGGTGTTACCAGCGAAACACATGTCTTAGAGTTATTATAGGCGTAAGACTTCGATTTCCATACTTTTTTTCTATATTCGGCTAATGCTATCCATTCGTTCACCGTAATAGTCTCGATATCTTCCTTTACCGAATCCATTTCCGGCACAGGCGCCTCCTTTACTATGCTAGATATGTTATGATTTTTGCGTCGTTTCGTGATACTTTTAGGTGTTCTTTTCTCTTTTGGAGTTCGGCAATATGACCAAGCCACCTCAATCCTTACATCTTATTGTTAGCTAGAGTCATTATTTTCAGTTTACCATACATTTCCACAATGTCATTAGTTTCGCTTCAACACAAAGGTCCCTCTTTTGTATCCCCAAACATCTTTCTAAATATCTTCTTTCCAATCTCTTTAGTTTAGATTCTAGATGATCTACGGCCTCATTATGAATCCACATCTTATTTGCATATAGCAGCGTAGGTGGAATAATTAAGGTATGTAGGTATGTGCTCTTGTTTTAGCATTTTTGTACATTTCCGTTGATTTAAGTAACGTAAAATATGGAAGAAAGGTGTTACACCGGCGAAATATTAAATTACCAATGTAGGTTATACCAATCGCAGTCCCTGTCAATCATTATGAAATAACTATTTAATGATTTGAAGTTTCTAATGATGTAGAAGCGATTATTCATATCAATATTTTCTGAAAAGTGGTAAAAGCCTTCCTACCTTCCATATGATTTATTTTTTGTCTGCCACTGTATATCGGTCCTTTTGTTCTTTAAAGGTGGCAATAACTTTAAAATTTTAACGTACATGTATATTTCAAGATGATTGGCAACACTTAGAACTGACAAGTAATTACAAATGATTGAATTGCAATTTGCAGTTTCATATGTGAATGTGGTTTTGGCAGTTCATTAGTGTTTGTGTACTTTAGCAACTGTAGTATTGTGTCCCTCGTCAGTGATATTGTCTATTGTAGTCGCATAGCGTGCACATAGGTATATACAGTGGTTATTTAATCTATTCAGATTTTTCTTTTATTTAATTTCTGATTTAGGCACTTTCAGTTATAGTTGATGGGTCATTCTCAAGAAATAGCTCGAATCTTAAAACCGATAAAAATTAGAAACTATTTCGTCATATTACAATTTATTCTCCTATTCCACATCATTTGAGTAATGTCAAATTGGAATACTAATAATTACAATTTTAACCAAGAACAATATAATGGATATCAACAGCATCAGATTTATTCCAATAATTCCCATGACAATTATATGAACTCTTTTGGTTCTACTCATAACATGCCATTTAACCCAAATAACCCCAATTTCTTGAGATTGAATGCAGGTGATACGGGTAATTTCACGTCTCTCCCATCTAATCAAGCAAGTTCCAGTAGTTCAAATGAAGTTTCAAAATGTATCGATATTAGGTATTCCACTTTAACTCCTACAGCAGCAGAATTTAAACCAAGAAATCAGAATTATGTTACTGTTGGAAGTGATGTAAATAATGGAGCCATAAAGAAAACTCAGCAAGAATTACGGAATAAAAGATCAAGTAATACCAGATTCTCACAAAGATATGATAGACCCAATAATAGCCAAGATCAATTAGAACCTGCAGATTTAAAGGAGAGTAAAGGAATCAAGGACAGTAAATTGCAGCCTACAAACAGACAAGATGAAAGAAGTTATGCAATAAAAGATATAACTGATAGAAAGCCGATTGAAAACCGTAAGGGTCCTAAGGAAAATAATAAATATTACAATAATAGTAATTATGCAAACTATAATACAAACATAGATCCTAAAAAAGTGGAACAGAAATCTTCATAAATATAATAGAAAATATGAAGATCAACATGTTAAGGGTTTTGTTAATAGAGAAAATTGGAGATATTCCTCCAGTAATGCTAGTGATACAGACAGAGAGAAGAAAACAAAAATTAAGCTTCAGTTAGATTTAAGGTGTAAGTATAGAATTAACATACTTTGCAACACATAAATTATTTGGTTTATGATGGTGTACATTAGTAGAATACCTTTTTCTTTGCCTTTTTTAGGTATTTTGTATCTTTTTTGTGAAAATTTTGTTCCATATTTAACTTAGTGGCTGATAATATTTTTGTTTAGATGGCTGTTCTTTGGTAGATAAGAAATCTTTGAATTTGATATGAAAAATAGTTTTTCAAAAAGTTAATTGAATTTTTTAAGAAATTGGAAAGTCAAAGATTAAGAATGAATTAAATAAAGTAGATCCCACAAATTTGGATCATAATCCTTAATAGAGAAAATGTCTTCATCTCACAACAGAGTATCTATTGGTGAGATAATAAAGTAGGTTCTTTTGACAGCAAATTTAACCAAAATTCAAGTGACATTTTCTTTTCTTTGTATATTTTCAACTGAGAATGACAATTTCATTGTTGAAATATGTAGTTGAAAATAGCCAAATCAGTGGGGTAAAGATACAAAAATTGCAAATAATATCTTTTCTAATACATAGCCTTAGATTTATTTAATAAGCACCTTAAAACATCTATTTTTCCCATGTACCTTAGAGTTAATTACAACATCCATTCTTGGTTAACCTGCTATTGGATTGTAATAACTATCAGCAAAAATATTGTCCTACTCTTTGAATAGTAATAAACGAAATTTTTGTATGTTCACATTCATAATGGTCATTTAAAAGTTCTAAAATTGTCATCTTTATGATGACATGTTTATTGGGGAAATATCACATTAATATATTTTATTTTACCTTGTTTTATTTTATATTTTATTCTAGATAAAGTTGTTTCTTTGCCTTCTTTAGATTATATATCTACATATGTGCATGAATGGATTTATACTGTTACGAATATTGTCCTGTTATTGGGCTTGATCTGTTGGACAAGAAACGATTATTATTACTATTAACATAAACCTTCAAGATCGTATAATTTAGTGAAATTTTCATTGGAGATTCTTGAAAAGTAATGTGTATATTAATAACCTCCAAACAATTATTGAGTTAAAAAACTAAATTCGGCGTTATATCAAAAAGGTTTAAATGTTTCTAGGATTTGGCTGAAACGGCGGCTACCGACGATAGGCACTTGAACAATATTCTGATTCATTTAATGACAATCTTTTCTTTTCAATTTTCAATAAAAAGCTTCAACATTTTCGTATAATTATGTAATGATAAAGTACTAATGTCCCGTGGCAGGGGATAGCCTCCAAAGTGAAATGCCAGGGGACACCGTATCTTTGCTTTTACATCTGGTTGCCGGGTGCCAGCCCACTCAGGAATTGTTCCAGGTGTATACATATGTGGTCATTAAAATACGGGCTATAATTTCATGAGAAAACGTATATTTGTTTCTGTTTCTTCAAATTCAATTCTGATGCTTAATTAATTGTTTAGTAGTATAAGTAAACAAACATTTTAATTCACACTTTTCTATAAACTTAGATAAAAATAAAATAGCGTTTAAAAAACTAAAATAAATATTTTACATAACTAATATCCACTATATTCTCCCCTGTTTTGAATGATATTTTCTATTCTATTAGGCATATAATTCATTAGTTTGTGACAAGTTTCTATTGAAGTTCTCATACCAAGTTTCTTGTGTTTCTTACCATAATTCGCATTTAGTGATAGGTTTTCTTCTCAGTTTTTGCCTGAAGATCCCTCAAAGACGTTCAATTGCCTTAAGATCAGGTGATTGACTTGACCTTTCCATTACTTGAATTCCATTGATCTGGAACCAATCACTTAACAGCGTTGAAGACCATTTGCGATCTTGGCGAAAAACTGAAGTGGAATAGTATCTTCAGCATATCCTGTACTATACCTTTGTAAACCTTTTTAGTCATAGTGTTACTAATCACATGGATTCATATAACTCCATTCCAGGAGAAAAACTTCATACCATGATATTTCCGCCACCATCTTTAATGTTTTTTTTTATGTAGCGCGAGATAGATTCTTGACCTTTTGGACGTCTTATATTCCTTCCACCATCATTTTCAACTAAATTGATCTTAGTCTCATCACTCCACAGGACATTACGCCACTCTTTTTGCAGCCTCTTGCTCACTCCACGTTCTATGGACAAGTGTAAAGGCTTTCCTCTTCTGTAAGTTCGCTTTCTTAAGTAACAGAACCTTACCAGCTATTCAACCAGGTAGTTTCATATTGTATAGTGATCATCTAGTATGTTATTCATAAGGTCTAGTTGATATTCAATTATTAATTCCTGTTGCAATCGCTTTAGATGACTTACAGAGATCCTGTTTGGCCAGAGTTACAATGTAATCGTCTGTGATATCAGATGCTTTTTTACACCTCAATTTTTTCGACCGAGTTTTGGGGTTTCAAGCAATTTGTAACAACAATTTTGATCATCCTAATGCTTTGGCAACGAAATTATAGGATTTATTTTGATTTCTAGGATTGATAAGAAGTCTCCTCTCCTCCGCTGTGCAATGCTGTCCACGGCCAATCTAAAGATCATATTCCTATTAATATTTATTTTATATTAAATCTGCAATACTAAAACATACCTTTTAAGGAATTATTTTTGTAAAATGTATAAAAATGTTGCAGATATTCATAACGTACCTATTTAGTGGCCACTGAAAATTGTTACTGAATACTTTTAATGAAAGTGCGTAGTTATTGTAGCGAAGTTAAATAATGGTTTTAACAAACTGAACAAGCATACAACCTTGCCAGCTGAAAAAGAATTTAATATTATTCAGAATTATTTTAGAACAAAACTTTTACACATGAAAGTTTAACGCCAAAGGCTATTTTATTGACCACATGTGTATGTGTACCAATTTTTGTATAATTACCGTGTTTGATATTCATCTTAAAATTCACACCTTTGAATGGGGCAATCATCATTAAATTGCTGTGGATACATATATATATAAATAACATCATATTAATGCATGTAATAAATTATCTTACCCTTATCAATTTTTGGAAACTACAAATACATATTTTGGTCATTCAGTGATAGGTGTGTTCTAAACCATGGATATTGCTATTTTTATCTCCTTCATGAATACATGTTTTTTTTTGCACACAAGTTCTCGTAATATTAGGACATATTTTTGGGCACTAATTTGTCTATGTAGGTCAGAAAAAGATGCAATAATAATAAAAGTATAGCTATAGATTTTTATTAGATCATTAATCATATCTTTGTGCAACCCTCTTTCTATTTTGCTTTCGTTTTGTATTTTTAGCAGGAACAGCTTCCCAAAGAGAGCGTCTACAAGAGATGTTAGAACGTTTACAATTAGAATGTATGGTTTGTTGTGAAAAACTTCGTCATGTGGATTTGGTATGGTCTTGCAAACAATGTTACAATATTCTTCATCTTAATTGTGTTAAAAAATGGGCAAATACTTCAAAAATCGAAAATGGTTGGAGATGCCCAGCTTGTCAGAATATCTATTCTGTTATTCCAAAGGAATATTTATGCTACTGCGATAAAGCTGTGAATCCTAAATACGACCCTGGAATATTACCTCATAGTTGTGGAGAAATATGTGGTCGTAAAGGAAAGAATTGCGATCATACATGTGTACTTCTGTGTCATCCTGGTCCTTGCCCAGATTGTGCTGTTCCCGTATTAAGGGCATGTGGATGTGGAACTACCAAGGCAAAAGTAATCTGTGGCACTGATGTTGCTGTTAAATGTCAGAACACATGTAACAAACTTCTAAATTGTGGTATTCACGCCTGTCCCTCTACTTGTCATCCTGGTGAATGCCATAAATGTGAAGAATTCATTAAACAGGAGTGTTATTGCGGGAAATTAGGACGTAAGGTTTCCTGCACTTCTGAAATCCAAGGAAGTAAATATTTTGAATGTGATGATGTTTGTGATAAAATACTGGCATGTGGAAATCATAAATGCTCACTTATTTGTCACTCTGGATCATGTGCGCCATGTCCGACGTCAGTTGATGTTGTCAGTACGTGCCCATGTGGACAAACAAAATTAACTATTGAACGTAAATCATGTTTGGACCCAATACCATGTTGCGAAAAGGTAAGTAGTACTATAAAAAATTATAGATTTGTAAGTCTTGTGAATAGCATTTAGTAAGTAGTAGCGAGTAGTAGAAAATATTTTTTTTTCGTATTACAAAGTACTTCTCTTGTTACCCTATTTGATTTCCATTATCTAATATATAATATTTCCGTGTCACAGTGTTTGTAACAAAACTCCTGCGAAACGGCTTGACCGATTCTTATGAAATTTTGTGTGTATATTCTCAGTCAGTCTGAGAATAGGACGTAAACTATTTTTCATACCCCTAAGTGATAATGGTGGTCCACCACAATTTTGTTTTTTGACAACATTTTTTGTTAATCTTTTTTATGATTCGGCATTAAAAATACATACAACCCTAAATTTTCACCCTTCTACCACCAACCCCTATTTTTTAATAGCGATATTAGTACTTTCATAATTTTCTACTCTCGACGGTCGATAATTGATCAGTTACCACTCGATCAGTTATTCCCTCCAAGCGTCTACCGGTGTCACTTCTCACTCCGTAAACAGCACAGAGTAGGGATGAGAACGAAGCCGGTCTCCTGTCTTTCTCACACAATAAGCTTTCTCTCACTCACTAAAGTTTAGGGCCTAAACCGTTGCGTCGATCGTAGCAGTGACGCTTATACTTATCAGTTTACTTTCTCAGTGTAACTCTCATGTAAGTATATTCTCATAGTAAATGTATCATCAATTTGCAGTGCTATAATTATTTATTCCCATTTTGCTCAAGATAGTTCTCAGTTAATTAAGTGATCTCATATAAATTAATAGTTTTCAACACGTGTCACAAGCTCCCGCCAACAACAACCATTATGTTACCTGTATAAACCCTTCCAGAATATTTTTTATTTGACTACCAAAATATTCACTAGAAATAATTTATATAGCAAGACAACGTTTGCCGTGTCAGCTAGTTATTGTATAAATTGCACAAAAATGTATCTAATTCATTGACAGTTGGCCTAGTATTTTAGCTTGCAGTTGAAGCAGTAAAGTACACCAAAATTCGTTAATATTTTCTTCATAGCACAATCAATTATGTATTCGTTTGGGAAAGTAATTTTGTTGTCAATGTGAAAGTGATAATGCTCGAATTACATAGAATATCAAATTATACGCCTACATTTATTGAAAGCACATTTCGCTGAATATGAATTCTTTCTAGTTTGTTGTAAATTTAAAGATACACAAATTATTTTTTTGCGTTGCAATATATTATGTATTAAGGATAACGCGTTATAAGATGCAGTTATTTTGCCCCAAAAACGTTGCAATGTTGTTACCGTTTAAATTCGTGTTCGGTATTAATCCCATTTTGTTTCGCGTGAATACTTTTGTTTCTTTATATTTTTATGCCTTAGCTGTAAAGTTAAGAGAAAACGACCTTCTTCCGCAACGTTAATCAACTCTAGATACTGTCCACGTGTTGTACCACCGTCCCGGCTTAAGATAGAAATTTTTCATTATACCTCTTCGAGGACGCCTTCGGTCCTTTGTTTACAAGATCCACGACGCCATAGAGGCAGTGTTCGCGCCTTAATTGGATACAGTGTGTTGCGCACTTTCATTTGTATACGTATTTCATTCATGCGATAAATCAGGAATTTGTTAATCGTTATTTGGCTTGTTTGTGGGTTTAATGTCTCTTTAAGTCCCGTTTATCGCGTGTGTCCGTGAGTGGAGACGAAAGCAAATCATTAAAAGCAATTGTAAGACCCGTCGCTTCTTTACGAACCGTCGTTTTATTAATGTGGCTTTTATCTTCTAGGGTGTGGAAACGTCTAATTATCGCTTTTATCGAAACAGTGGCTCTCGTATTTTTTCTTTCAGTCAGCGGTTTGCAAGTCTCATAGGAGATAATCTGATAACCACTTGTTTCTTGGTCACCATGCTAGCTTTTAATCCGTATTTTCGGGAATCTTAAAGAAATTCTTGCTCTTTGGGTTTGCGACCTATCGGAACATCGTGTGGACGCACGTAGCATGTTTCGGTAGGATAATGTTAATATTAATTTGAATCGTGTTGCACAAATATTGTTTAGACAATAACATATGCACGTTCTCGGTTGGCCATCACTTTATGCTAAAGTAAACATAAATGTAAAAGAGTACCTATTGTAATTTCAACCACAACTTGAAAAAATTGTAGTAGACATTAAATACAGTCTGTCAGAATGCCTTTGAAATGATGTGAACTGTCTGTATTCAAGTGGCACGTTTCTTTTTATCTGTACAAATACACTTTTCTCGTATGTAGTTGACCCTTGTAACGTAATAGTTTCGTAATTCTTATTACCCAATTTTGAAAAAGATTGAATCTCCAGTATAACTCGGTTATAACGTACACGGTCCTAGCGTACTTTCGACTATAGCGTACTTAATTCAACGGTCCCGGCTAGGTACTACCTTCTCCGAATGATGAAATATTCTACCGGGGTTTCCCGGGTTTTGTAAATTCACAATCGAAGCGTCAAGCGAAACGTTAAGTTACGATCATATAAATATTAGATGTTATTCATAGACAGTTACACGTGTTCTTATAAAATGCCCGTCGAAAATAACAACAAAATACGCCGCAAGGCCGTAACTATTCAAGGAAAAGTGGATATTACTGAAGCTGTGGAAGGTGGTTCAACACAGTCTGAAATCTGTAGCAAAAATCCTTAAAAAAACAACTATTTCAAGCGTTTTGAAAAATAAAGAAAAATTCTAGCAGCTTACGCCAGCATCGGCAACGTAAGTGGTATAAAGAAGCTTAGAAAACCCATTCGACAGTACATTGATAAAGCTTTGGTGCAGCGGTTTACACATCATGGAAATGTTAATAACATTTCGATTAGCGGTTCAGTTCTGCAAACGAAAGCTGAAGAGCTGGGAAAGTTATTTAGTAATGAGTTTATAATAATATAATAATAATAATAATAATAATAGCTTTATTGTCCAACGGCTAACCATTTACAGGACAAATTATATATAGAATAACATACATACATTATTAAAGATACATAATTAGAAATATTACTATGTGCGTGGAAATGAAATGAAATATGATTCAAAAAGAAAAAGTAAAACTAATAAAATGGATTAATTGTGTTGTAGAAAATATCAGAATATAACAAATCTGCAATACGACCCATTGATGTGATAGGAGATGAATGGAGTAACAAATTCGTTCTAGGGAAGGGTAATGCAAATGTAGGAGAGGAACGAGCGGAAATACGTTTAAATGCACTTGGGGGTGGTTAAACAGATTCAAAAAACGATATAACATTAATGCTAGTAAAGTTCACGGTGAAGCAGTAGACGTGAATTGCAACAATAGGTGAAAAGTGAGTTGCAAGAATTAATAAAAAATTACGGTGAAGCTGAATTTTTAATGCAGATGAGACCGGTTTATTTTAGGTTTGTTCGTAGAGTAAATTGGAAACCGTTGGCAACTAATATTCAATGCGCATGCCCGACTGGAAACAGTTGCAAATTTGTCCTAAATTTAATGCTCTACGAACATTAAAGGAAGAAGGAATGCGTAATTTGTTCTAAAGGTGGCGCAAAACTCAGGTTTTGTAGGTCTTTTGAAGCATTATTTATCTAAATGTAGTAAGAATGTGGAGAAAACAACAAAAACGACACATATTCACAAATTAATATCGTCAACGTACAGATGTGGCACAGATCATGGAATGGATCACCACAGATTAACAAGTAATCTGGGAGTCAACATTGCTAAACTTGGCGCTTGCCATTGCGCATGTCTCAAACCAAAAATTTTCAATTCTGTAAGAAATTATTCTGACGGTTGCCAATCGGTTGGAAATTGAATAAAATTCACTCTGCGAACGCCGGATGTCTAGTCATCAGTTTGAAATTTTACTCTACGAACACAAATATATGAATACGCATGCGTCTGACGGTTGCTGATAGTTGCTGATTGCTCTACGAACAAACCTTTTATAAACTTACTCCAGATCGAACACTAAAATTTAAAGGAAAAAAGTGTGTCGGGGGTAAGCAATCTAAGATTAGGATAACTGTACTTGTATGCGCTAATAAATCCGGAAATGAGAAGCGTAAATTAACAGTCATTGGCAAATAAAAAACCCAACATGCGTGCAAAACGTGAAAAAACTACTTGTTAATTACGAAGCTAACGCACGCGCACGGATGACTTCCGAATTTTTCAAGAAGAATTACACGCTTAGGATCTGGAGCTAATTAAATAAAAACGGAATATCCTTTTGTTTATCGATAATTATCCAGTTCATCTTCCCGTTCAGAATTTATGTAACATCGGGTTAGAATTCTTACTACCAAACTGTACTTTCGTGTTACAATCGATGGATCAAGGAATTATTCACAGTCCTAAATTTTACTATCGACGCCTTTCTATGATTAACTACATGAAGTCATTTGATTGGGATAAAGATTAATGTTTCATAAATGAGTGGATGACGTGTTATGATTTAGTAGTGTAAACCGGTCTTTGTCTACACTTACGTGTAAGGTGCAATATTATAATTCGGAGAAGTAAGGGCGTCAGTCTAATTTAAAGTACTTAATGATAACACGTCATTCACTCTTTTATCAAACCTTAATAATGGCCGACCCTTAAATTTGCTTGATGCTATTAACACGAAAGGGTTTTGGTTGTGGTGGTTTGTGGCTTGCGCCGGGTAGTTCTCCCCTGGTAATTAATTAGGAAAAACAAAAAAACAAAACAAAACGTAAACACTACTAGAAGCTGCAAAAGAAAAGACAGGAACTTGTCCTTAAAAGTTATATTGAATCACTACAGTATTTATGAGTACGAGAGTAATAGAAAAAGAAATTAAAAAATGGTTTTGATATGCGATACTAAACGGTCAAAACCGGAGGCTTGAGATATACTCGAAAAGTCTTGTTTCTTCTGCAAGTAGGAAAGGTTTTAAAGAACTACCGAAATCAACCGCAGCCGATTAGGAACGGACGAGTAGGCAACTTCCAATTTACGGCATGCAGAAGAGAGAAAAAATTGAAAGACAACAAACAAAAACATGCAGCGATGATCGGCAGCAACCTTATTCCGTGACGTCGTCAACTTTGAATAATGAAGGCTGTAAAAGAGAAAACGGTTTTTCTCTCGATGCAGTCGATATTGCCTGAAATAAATCAAACTTATGGACTTCTGGTAGAGGTCGGCGAAAATCCAAAACTGCAAAAAGGGTCGTCTGGAGAACAAAGCATGCTGTAAAATAAAATACGAACAATCGTTCGAATGATAGACGATTTTAAGTCGCGAAGGAATTCTATGCGCAGTTACGCTTCATAAAAACTCTAAAAAAGGCTACATAAGTTTTATTACTAGGTTTAGAAATTCTGTGAACGCAGATGTTGTCGTTTTTAAGCTACAAAACGAAAAAAAGTTTTGAGCGAAAAGAATGTTGACCAACGAAAATAATTAATTAATAAATTAATATAATTGCTATTTTCTTTTAGTACGCGAAGTGTAGCAATGCAAAGGAAATGATTGCAAAACCATGGCAACAAATGACGGAACAAATAATCAAACGGCTTCTAACATGCATGGGCGGGGTTTGAAGATTTTGATGAGGATGACGACTTACGTTTAACTCACTGGATTGCTAAGCATGCTGACGAAGAGGAAGACACAAAGAGTAATCTGTCTGTCAATAGCTTTCGATAAATGCTGGAGATGTTTGACTTTATTACGCGGAACCTGTTACGGCCACAAAAACAGTAATACGATATCTTGAAAGTGTAGACGTGACAGGTGATATAATTTTAAATGCATCTTTGATGATCGAAAATCATTTACAGCAAAGTATGTTTGAGTTACGCACACTTCAAACTTATATGACAGATTATGTTTAATCTTTTTCTACAAAACAATCTATTCTCGAAATTTTTATTATTATGTATGTTAAAATATGTATTTCTATGGTTAAATGCTTCTTCACCTCGTTTTTATTTATACGTTCACTTTACACGTGTAAGCGCGTTTTGATATATGTCTACTTATAGGAGCTTGTATGGGTTTATAAAGACGAATATAAATACATACTTCACCTGAGTATTCACTTTTTTATAGCGTACCTCCGATAAAACGTAGCAAAAGCTTCGGACTCGTCAGGTACGTTATAACCGAGTTATACTAGAACACACAAAACACACAGAATCGTGTAAATAAGTGTTTATATGTGCTGCGAATTTAACAAAACTTTAGAACGAATTGTGCTACGCCAAAATCGTCTAAAATAAGAGTTTTCATTATGTTTATTATATGCAGATCTCCGCTCGACGTTGTGTGTAGATGAGTTGTGTTCACTTTCTATTAGCTGGAAATGCTAGAAAAGGTGATACCCTACAGTTTGGGTGATTGACATTGACCTGTAATCTTGGATATTGTTTTATTATACAAATATAGATTAGTATTTAATTTACTTTAATTTTAATCAATTGTCCTTCATTGTTCACGACCTGCTCCCACCTCTCGACCAATTTGTCCATGCCGTTTCGCCAAAAGTCGCATGACCTGGACTCGAAGAAGTTGTTGAGTCAGTTTTGTAGGTCCTCGTCGTTGTTGAAGATAATACCCCTCATTTGGTTCTACAGCGAGAGGTAAGGGTGATAATTCGTTGGCACAAGGTCCTCTTGGAGGGCAGCTTTGACAATCTTTGCGGTATGAGGTGGTGCGATGTCGTGGAACAGAATGACTTGGCGTTGTCTATGGGGCCTTTTCAGTTGAATGGCCTGGTTTACTTGGTAAAACTGGGCTATATAGAGGTTTTTCTCGATCATCTTGTTCTTCTTTTTCTTCACTCTTAGCTTTGGCGTGTGTCCTGGAGCCACCCATTTCTTCCTTTGCTTCATATTGACGTAGAGGCACGATTTCTCATCTCCTGTGATGATTCTATACAAAAATTGTTGCTTTTGGCCGCGTGTTGCTCAGTGTTGGGCCGTAATTTGGAGACGATTTTCCTCGTTTCTTTCGGTAAGCTTGTGTGGCACCCAGACTCCGAGTCCTTCAAGTCCCATTGAGTGCAGGTGGTTTAAAATGGTCTTGTCGCAGTTCATCTCCTCGGCCAATTCCCGACTTGTTTTACGGCCGTCCTTCTTTAATAGCACTTAGTTATTTAAAAAATATTAATACATGCTTGTAGACTAGACAAATCCCTTTAAAATGGTACAGTACAATTGGACTCCTCTATATAAGATATACTATTTCTTTTAATTTCATTTCTCAAGTCACATACAAAAAAATTAACTCTATTTAAATGTATACTACTGCTAACGAATTGCAAGAACTACAATATGTTTCTTCCCTAAACCACATATTATTGATAGTGTTATTTTGACTGATCACTGACTTTTAGATTTGTAATAAAGTATTTAATTGTGGACAACCAAGTGATCCGCATCGATGCGAAAGCAAATGTCATTATGGTGCATGTCCATCATGTCCTTTAACAACAGTTGTAAAATGTCGTTGTGGTTACATGGATAGAGATATTGCTTGCAAAGATCTTACCACTAAAGCTGATGATGCTCGTTGTGAAAAGAAATGCACAAAGGTAAGCGTTACGTTCACTCATACTATTAATCTCCAACTGACTAATTTTCAGTTTAGACATTGTGGCAAACATAGATGCAACCAATTATGTTGCATTGAGATGGATCATATTTGTCCATTACAATGTAATCGTTCACTCTCTTGTGGATTACATCGATGTGAAGAAAGCTGCCACAGAGCTCGATGTCCACCATGTTGGAGGTCCAGTTTTCAGGAATTATATTGTGAATGTGGTTCTAGTGTTATTTACCCTCCTGTTCCATGCGGAACCAAGCCTCCCGCATGTAATGCACCTTGCTCGCGTCCTAGAAGTTGCGGACACGAAGTATTTCATAATTGTCATCCTGGATCTTGTCCTCCATGCACTGTGCTTTGCAAGAGATGGTGCCATGGAAAACATGAGCAAAGAACTACAATATTGTGTCATCAAGATGATTTTAGCTGTGGATTGCCGTGTGGTAATTTCTATAACATTATTATTAACTAAAAATACTATTTTAGTTACATATTTAGGTAAGGAGATGCCCTGTCGTCAACATAAATGCATCCAGATTTGTCACTCTGATGATTGCCTTACTCCATGTACACAACCATGTCCAAAAATTCGATCAAATTGTGAACACGCTTGTAATCAACCGTGCCATCTAGGAAAGTGCCCTGATGTACCATGTAAACAAAGTGTGCGTGTTACTTGTCAGTGTGGTTTAAGATCATCAACAAGAACGTGTATGGATTTGACAGGAGAATACCAAAGTTTCACAATGACACAACTTGCTTCAAAGATAGCGGAAATTCAAAAAGGCCAAGCCGTTGATATTACGGATATTATGACTAATCAGAGAAAATGCGGAGCTCCTAAAACGTAAATCAATTCTAAAATTACAAAACTACATTTATTTTATTTTAATTGAACAGTTACATTATTCACCCATGAATCAAGTTGGTTATAAATACAACAATTTTTTAAAATATAATTTTGTTTTCCTTCCAAGTATTACGCGTTAAATCTGATTTTGTTTGATCTTGTAAAATATTAGTAATGTAGCTGTTAAATTGGAACAAACAGTTGCTTATTATTTATATTTTAGGTTGGAATGTACTGAAGAGTGCCGGGTTGCAGAAAGAAATAGGCGATTAGCTATTGGCTTACAAATTAGAAACCCCGACTTAAGTGCCAAATTAACGCCCAGGTATTCAGATTTCATGAGAGGTTGGGCTAAAAAGGATCCTCGTTTCTGCCAACATATTCACGATAAACTTACCGAACTTGTGCAGAAGGCAAAGCAAAGTAAACAAAAGAATCGTGCGCATTCTTTTGAAACTATGAATCGCGAAAAACGGTTGTTTGTCCACGAATACTGTCAATTGTTTGGATGTGATAGTGAAGCGTATGATGCCGAACCTAATCGTAATGTGGTAGCCACTGCTTACAGAGATAAGTCGTGGCTACCCAGTATAGGGCTTTGTGAACTAATACAACGTGAAAACGGTCAACGTAAAGTGCCTGGTCCAGTACTAGAAAATAAAACTACTGTGTCAAAACGAGAATTAGTTCCATTAAGATCATCTAACAAATTAAATCGTCCGTCTACACCACCAGGAGAGTACACAGATTATTTTGATGATCCTCCTATTTAACTGTTAATACCTTTTTAGTTTTGAAAATTATTGGTATGTATTATTAAACTTCACTACAGAAACAAATATGTAATACTGTTTGGTTAATTATATAACATATTAATACCTTAGAGATACAAATATATAGTGGTGATAGCTATTTTGACTCTTTACTAGAAATCTTAAACGATATTCAAAACAACAAAATTTGAATGACAGAACAAACTCACAATAACAAAGCATAAGTTGATTTTAGATATGTATCAACACAAAAATAAAAGTTCCACCGGATATCAAAAAATTTTGTCGCGAGTCTACTGCATTAAGAAGTACACTACCATCCCACTAGTTTTAATTTCGTTGGAGCGACTTTTGGAATTATAGTTTATTTGAAACACATTTATACAGCAAATATGTTTAGCAACTTCAATAAATTTATTACAGTAAATTTTAGTATTATTGAATACCTTTTGACATTTCATTTATAGTTTTTGGTTATAAATTAGTCTTGCTTTATTCTAAACTAAACAAACGACATTTGAAATTATAAAATCAATTACGTTTTTACGAAGTACACTAGAGTGACAGAGTAAAATAGACACCTAACAAAAACACGTAATTTCCTAATTTTATGAATTCTAGGAAAAAGGGGACAGCTATCTGCTTGTACTACACCGAGTATAAACATATTCACAAAGTTTAATAGTGTTACAACCACGTCACGGTTACAAGGCCGCACAGGTATAGATGATTTTGCTCATGGACGTATCGTAAGCCACAGCGAACGGGATGCGTTGCAACGCGAAATAAGCGAATTCTTAGGAATTCCTTTATCAACAATTGACCGCGTTATTACGCAATTTAAACGTAGCGGTAAGACGACAGTTGTATCGAGACCTGGCCTTCCTGGTCCATCTGAGAGAACTGAAAGAGCGCTTGCCCGTGAGGTGCTAAAGGATCCGCGAAAAAGTGTAGCCGAACTAGTAGAAACATATCCAAGAAGTATGGGCACTATCAAGCAATATTTACGCGACATGGGTATTAATAAAAGAGTGGCGAAAAAGACACCTCCCTGTACATAGTTTCAAAAAGTCGACAAGCTTGGGCAACAGACATGCAAGCAAAACCGGACAACTGTTGGCGATCAGTAATTTTTCTGACGAAAGTCGATATTGCCAATTTAGTGACAGTGGTCATGGAGACGTTTATCACAACAACTGGACAATAAATTTCTTCACCAGACAGTGAAATACGGATCATTAGCATCATGGTATGGGGTATGGGGAAAATACATTAACATTTTGACAGAGGAGTTCTTGTTACTTTTCACTAATAACGTTCTGTCAAAACAATATGTTACTTCTATGGAAGATGGTGTACCCTGCGACAAAGCGCGAACCAGAACCACGTGGAAAGAAGCTCAGGGGATTAAAATTTTGCCGTGGTCTGGACAATTGTCTGATATGAATGCTATTGAAAACATGTTTTATTTATTAACAATTTAATTGAATAAAGGTGATTCAACCAAGTATTGAATACGTATATATAATCTCAGTGTATATAATCATAAAAGCATTAAATTTGTTTTTTGAATTTTATACCTGCCTATTTTACTGCCACCCTGGTGTATTTTTCACACTTGTGTGAGAGGCGGTACTAAGCTGGCTGTCTACTACTAACTTCCTGAAAACGACACACAGTTACAACCAGATTGCGTTTGCGTATTGAAATCGTCTCGTGGGCTACTCGTGGTTTATAGCAATACAATATATGGTTTATTTTAGCAGAAAAAAGTCAGAACAACTTGCTGAAAACATGGTGAATAGGTTATAAATTTTAATAACAATTATAGGATACCGTGTGTCGCAGATCGAATGAGATTGCATGGGTTACTTTCTTATTATTCAAGATGGAGTTTTGGTTTAATGGTTGGTTGGACCACTTGATTAAAATGTGAAAAAAGTTAATTTTGTTTTATTTTTAGTTATGTTTTGTTCAATCATACGTTATCTTACATCGTTGAAAAGAGAACAAAAAGTTTTATCCAATAACCGGAAAATCCAATATGGTGGCTTTTTAACTTTGAGAACTTGATACGAGTACTTCAAAAGCAGCCACCTTGAACTTTTGTTCGACATGAATTTTAAATTAGTCTTATCGAAAACAGTGACTTTCATTTGAATTTTTTTTTCGTATCTCTTATATTGACGAAGATATTTGATATGCAAAAAAATGACAGTTTTCTTTTTTTATTTTGACGGGTTTGACACTCAACCTTTTCAAACAGATTTTAAATCACCATATAACGCTGCAGAACATATGCCATTTAACCAAATCTCCATTTTCAATAATAAGAAAGTTATCCATGCAATCCCATTCGAACCGGGACAACGGTATATTTGTTTATATACAGTTTGTCTCCGGATTGAATTCACTATAGGTATATAATCGACTAAAAAAATTAAATCTTTTAATATTTTAGGATGCGGCCCTGCTTGGTCTGAAGAGAACTTCAAGCTCGTTTTTCCTTTTAAAAAATCAAGGCCGTCGTGGCAATCGAGCAAGAAACATTTTCTGCTGAAGTAAAGTGTCATTTCGGTCAATAACAGGGTAATTATTCACAATATGAAATTATGACTCTATGGAAAATTTCACAAATATCGGATCACTTTCATTAACCTTCCTATACTCACGTCAAAATGAAAGACGTATACTATACTATATAAATCGGTCTCACAGACCGTATGCGTGAGTATAGGAAGGTTAAATCAGTGTATATTTTTTGATGAAAATCAGAGCAACAACCACACCAAAAATATTTGCGGAGTTTCGAGTTAGGGTGGAAAAATTAAAAATACTTTATTAGAAACTTACATTAATTATTTCTTTTTACAACTTATAGAAAATTTTCTATGGTTATAATGGAAGAATACAAAATATATATTGATTTAGTCAAAGTGATCCTATATTTGTGAAATTTGCCGAAAGGTCATAATTTTATATTATGAAATGGTTCCTTTCTTTAACAGAGAATATATTTTTCTCAATTGTTATGACGGCCCTGATTTTTAAAAAATAAAAATGTGCTTAAAATTCTTTTTAAATCAAGCAGCAATTTTTTTTATTAATTATACCTACAGCGAGTCAATTCGGGGACATACCTCACATACTATATATTACAGCATTCATATTTTGTTCTATAGAACAGATTTGACGTTACGACAGCAAGGAGCAAGAATAAGAAAGACTGCAACATATTATGGTCGAACGTTTTAGAGAAAATGAAGAAATTTTTGATAATGACGAGGGAAACGCTGATGCACTTGAAAATGAGTCAGTGGAAATTCATTAGTCTAGGTAAAAAGCGGTAATTACGAAATAAATTAGGACAGCCTACATATACACAGAACTACTGGCATACAGTTAGATAAGGCGATGCTGCCCTAACTTATTTTATTAAAATTGGGGCATCGATGTCCATTTAAATCACCACGATATTGCAGGGTAAAAATACATAAGTTTAAAGCGATTCTCTGCATAAGAAAGTATGAAATTGAGCTATGAGCATTATCGAGCTGTGATTTTTACTATTTATTACTATTAAAAGTATACTATTACTATCATAAAACAGTGGTACATTGATTTTCAACGTGACCGATATTCCTTAAATGACAGCTTTGGAACTGCTAAGTGGAAAGCGGTTATTACCACAAAAACTCTCAATCTTATTCGGAACATGATAAAGAACGGACATGTTACTCCAATGCAGCGGGGTCAAAGATACGGCCTGCAGGCCGTGTGCGGCCCTCCTATGTAAAATTACCGGCCCGTGGCGGCCAATGTTAAATACTTATAATTTTTTTATTGAAATAAGGAAACACGGTATTATTGTAATAGAGCTATTGTGGTTAAAATTTAACATTATAAACATATCGATATGCATTTCCAGCGTTAAGCTTTGTAAAGGATTTCATTTAAAAGACACTACGAAGTCAACCATAATGTTAAATTTGATTCGCTCACTTATAAGATACCAATGGACAAACTTTCATCGTTTCAACACAAACTCAGAGGCCAGCAGTCATTGTTTACCAAGACGAAAACAGATTGTGATGATCCATTGAAAGCGAGTCTTTTTATCGCCATAAAAATTGCAAAGAAGTCAAAACCATTTAGTGACGGCGAATTTCTAATAGAGTGCATGTTGGATGTGCCCGAAATTTCCAGAATATATCACTGTCGAGAAATACCACTGCTTCAAGAGTAAATGAATTGGCGAAGAACTTGGATTATCAACTGAGAGAAAATATCAAAGATTTTATTTATTTTTCCATTGTCGCTGTTGAAAGTAGTGGCACATAGTACTCCACATAGGACGCGGCTTTGCTGCGATAAAACGCCAGCAATCCTCCATAGCGACCAGACATTGATTGAGCTCCATCAGCATATGCCAATGCACTTTTCCCAATCCAAATCATTTTCGGTTATAAACTTGCCCAACGTCTTAAATAAGTCTTGAGAGTCTTTGCCGTTGTAATGATGTTTTTGGAGACCAGAAGCCTTAACGATATTATCATCCAGGAGACATACATAACAAATAAGGTGTGCGTCTTTGTTACTGTCCGTGACCTCATCACGTTGCAAACTAAATTCCGCGTCTTTATTAATTAATCATTAAGACCGAGAGCTATATGGTTGATTCTTTGACTAGTAGTGTTGTTGGACAAGGGTACCTTTGAAATTAATTTTTCGGCGATTTGCTCGGCATAATATTAACCGTGCT
Source organism: Chrysina gloriosa (assembly GCA_038088585.1). Classification (NCBI taxonomy): domain Eukaryota; kingdom Metazoa; phylum Arthropoda; class Insecta; order Coleoptera; family Scarabaeidae; genus Chrysina; species Chrysina gloriosa. Next base: position 39,558,651 of record CM076089.1, read on the forward strand.
GTGTAGAATAAGTTCTTCTGCGATGGTATGAGGTTGTTTGCACTTAGCCACTCCGTATGCCACCTTAAAAGAAGCTGGCACTGCGTTGCTTCTGTAAATCTTGCAACTACCCACTAAAGAATTCGCGTGGTTTTTCAACCATGTTGAAGTGATTGATTTCGAGATGACGCTCTAGCTTACTTGGGAGCATACACTCGGACGCTAGCACGTTTAAACGGAGCACATATTGCGGTCTCTTCATTGTTTATTTCTACTGAAATAAAGTCAAAATTCAAATAGTTATCATCGTATTTACGATATTTCCGTTTCTTTGTTACCCCACCACTTGTCGATCACTTTCACTTTAACTGACGACTTGTTAATTTAATAACAATCTTTCCATTTTCCTATGACTTTGGGAAAACACAAAGCGACAAAGCGGACGCTCCTTTGCTAGTGGTCGTCTTAAAAATGGTTTACTTTTCTCTTGGGATGTTTATTTTTCGATTGTTATTTAGAAACTAAACTGGTTCTCATGGAAGTTCAATTCAATTTCTACGGTCAGCGAAAACCGCCTTGCACCCTCCTGTCTCCGTGAATAGACTGCTGCAATCGCGCAGTCTTGGGAATGATGATAAAAATTTAGTTTACTATGTGAACTAAATGGGGAATTAAATGTATATATATATATATTTCGTGACCTTTTATACTTATCTTATATGATAGAGATCTACCACTAATAGGTCAATAAAACAAGGCTGGTTTGAGCGAAAACGTTTGTAAACGTTCTGAAAATATAACTATCGCTCAAACCAGCCTTGTTTTATTGACCTATTAGTGGTAGATCTCTATCATATAAGCTAAATGGGGAATGAAAAACATTCTTTTTATGTATAATAATGATAATTTATTTATCTATTTTGTCATCGCTAAGTGTGGAATTTGGGGGTCATCAATGGACTTAGGACGTTACCTCAGCCAATATTGAAAAAATCTCCTAGGCGACGAATCTTCGCTCGAGGAGGGGGTCGATCTTGGGGATCGATGACCATCTGAATGCTAGAGTTGTCGTTGACGTAGACTCTTCCCCATGCAGAACTGAACTGGTTTCCAGAAACCCTGAAATACAAATCTCAGCTTGCGACGTTTCACGTTTTTTATGCGATACCTTTCTCCCATCTGATCTGTATCTGGCATTCGGTCACCTCCGAAGAGGAGAGGTAATTTAGAATAAAAACATGATAGGAAAATCCTACCTATCACAGCTTGGGGAGCTTAAGCCCGAAAATATTTGTTGCAGAGGCTAATCACCGTAATTAAAGTTGATAAACAGAATATTGCGGTATTTTTTCATATTTTTAAAATGTGAGTTTTAATCGTTTATCACAACTGAAAATAATGTTAATAGAAAACGATAGAACGTCTTTTTTTAGTAAATAAATCGTAAAAATTTTACTCCCGTTGGATCTCCATGAATCTTACTGCTGTGACGACAAGTTGTTGGGTAGCGCTATCTTCAGTTGCTGCACAGCCACTGCAAACTGGTCGAGGAGTTCTTGAAGCGCGAAGGTGGCCCGGTTGATATTCAGCTGTGGAAGCTTTTTCTTCTTTTCGTGGACGCGGTGTTTAACGGTCTTTCCCGGGTAGAGGGACGCTTTACTGCTTAGAGTTCTCTAGGTTCTGCGCAGAGCGAGTTCGGCCACTAACGTCTTGATGAGTGTTTTGCTAGGAACCTTTCCTCGAGATCTTCAAACTCGCTCTCGGTTTCCTGCAGTTCCATGCCGTCGTCGCTGTCGATTAAATCATCGTTACAAGCCGGGAAACCATGGCTTACCCGGCCTTGTTCACAAGAATAGTAAAATTAATGATAATTTTTAAGAAATTTTCAGATAATTTAACACATTAAATGATAATTGAAGCGGGCTCGACAAGAAAAAGTGAACTGGTTGAAGTGCTGCCGTGTTTATACTAGCCGCCCCATCTACTTAGAACTTTCGCGAAACTTCGTCAATGTCCTATAGTATGCTATATAGGTCTAGGAGAAACTTCTATAGAGTTCACGAAAGTTCCATATATTTCTAGAAAGTTCTACAAACTACTGTAACGATCTAGTCCAGATGTTCTACAAATTTGCATTAGCTACGAGGCCGTTTCGAGATGTTTACTTTCTAAGGATAAATTTCGATAGTCTTTTCGTTAAATAAAATGTCATTGTTTCGAAAAAAAGTGTTGACACGTTTGGCGGAACTATGTGCAGAGGTGCAATATTCTTGATGAGCCATAACTAAGGTTTGATAAAAGAGTGGATGACGTGTCATCATTAAGTAGTGTAAACTCGACTCACGCTGTCACTTCTACGAATTTTATTGTTCAATGATATAATTCAATGATACACTACTTAATGATAACACGTTATCCAGTCTTACCTTAGCCATAACGCATAATTGGCGCCGGTTTTAATTGATGACGATTGCGTGTGCAAACCGGTGTATTCCGACAACAGTTTTTATACAAAAGGTGTTTTCTTTTAACTGGAAACATGGGGATGCGTAGAAAAGAAAGACCGAATTCTTCCCTCTCACAAAAACTTTCTTGAATGATAATAATATCCATTTAAAAAAAAATACAGAAAAATGTTTAGGCGTAAATCAAACATTATCGTCTGACAGCCTTAACAAAAAGTGTGATAATTTTAAATTGCTGCTGATTGTATTCAGCGTGGCCAATGGAATACGAAATCCGTATAGATTTGCCTATCCACAGCGAACCCAGTGTACCCGTGCTTTGGTGTATTTACAAGATGAAGTTAAAATGCTGGTCTCAGAGAGCAACATTAATATTATTGTATTTCTGAACTTCATGTTTCTGTGAAATGGAATTTTTCGTCCATACAAGTGTTAAATCAAAATATAAAAGCCGTTTAATGCAAATCAGACATTCATATTCAATTTATTACGAATGCAAAAAGTATAACGTTCGATGTTATTTCCAGACCTCGGTAACAGACAAATGCTCGCAATTTATAAGCGCACGGACTGTTTCTTCACCTTCATTCGTAAAAGCGTTGCAGATGATTCTCATGTTTGTTGTGAACAATGACGCGATAGATAAATGGAAGCTAATGATTTTCTGCGAAAATCACAATTTCATTTCATACATAAAATGGTTGTAAAGTATTCTATCCTATTCATAGCATGCGTGCGATAGCGTAGTACACTCTTTTTGTCTAAACAATAATAATAAATATATATAAAATAAAAAATTGGTGTGTGTGTAGTTTACGCACGTTTGAAGTGCATACCCAATAATTGTCGTATTTCTTATTTGGAGGTCATCGCGTTTCTGTTCCACGTGTTTTTTGATGATTTGGAAATCAGTAGGATTACGTTGTACAAAATCTTTTTCGGATGTTTAATGTATAATGTTTTATTTTAGACATTCTTATACGTTAAATTAGGATGATTCGGAAGTCATTATGATTAGGTTGTATAAAATCTTTTTCGGAGGTTTCACCTCTCGCTCGCACATCATACTCTCTCTATCTTTCCTTCACAAGCACGCCACGTATCCCCTCTGCTCTGACCGCCCGACTCGTCGCCTCCCGCTCGCACATCATACTTTCTGTTTTCTTTGACGGCCACGCAAAGCGAAGTTCCGCATAAATATAATTCTCTTACGCTTACGGTTACGCTTACGCGTAAAATTATTTTCGGAAGGTGTGGTAAGGGTAATTTTATTTATTTTATATATTATTTGAACCGCAGTCTTTTTATTCTTATTTGCAATTATGGCTATCCGACCAAAGCGGTTTATCAGGTTCTATAATTTAGTTACTACAATTAGGTTATTGATTGCTACTATTAAATTCCCAAAGCAATGCAAATGAAAGAACATCTTTCCCATATTTATGAAGGTAGATGTTACTTTCAACTGTAAAGTCCTAAAATAGTCGATTCCGGCTTCTATCAGTTCTTCGTTCGACCAAAATCTCGTTCGAAATATTTTGAGTTTCGGGAACAGGTGGTAGCCTGACGGAGCCAAATCGGGCGAATGCGGAAAGATTTCCAACTTCAATTCTGTCAATTTTTGCTGAACGATTGCACTTAAATTAGCTGCCGTATTGTCGTGGTTAAACAACACTTTCTTCTTAATCATCCCCGGGCGTTTTCCCCTCAATGGCTTCATTTAATTTGTCCAAAAATATTGTGTAATATCGGACAGTAACAGTTTTGTCTTTTTCAAGATAACTAATTAGCAAGATTCTTTTTGCGTCCCAAAAACTATGACATCGCTTTTCCAACCGAGTGAATGGTCTTTGCCTCCTTCGGAACCGATTCACCACTGTTTTGATTGCATTTCTTTTTGTTTTTGGTGTGTAGTGTGGATGCTGGTCTCATCCATGGTCACAAATCGTCTCTTGAAATCCGTTGGATTCCTCGTAAACACTTCCAAATAATTGGCTGAGGCTCGACGTCAAATCGGTTTTGCTTGAATAGAGCAAATCTGTAAAACTAGTCAATCTACCCGCGTATTGTATTAAATTCAGATTTAGTACAGGATTTCAACTGTTACGGCGGCATGAATTTTAGATTTAGAATTAGTATAAATACAGGTTCTTTATAATGGGAGTTCAGTGTCAACAGTGTTTTGGTGTGTTTTGCGTGGGCGTTCAGTGTGTGATGTTCATTGTACAACTTAATTGCCAATATACGTATCTAAAATTATTTCCGAAAGGTGTGGTAAGGGTAATTTAATTTTTTTATATATATGTATTATTTTGCTTGATCGACATTTCATTATGAATTTTACAGTGTACTGCTTATATCTTGCTTTACTCTAGTTATTTCATGTGTTCTAATTTAGACCAACTGTTAGATTACAATCCGCTTTAGTTGAAGTATAGATAACACTAAAATTAAATTTAAATTCAAACATTTTAAATAACACGTAATCAACGAATATCTTCACTTTGAAAGAGACGGCTATATAATTTTGCTTTATCCTAAATAAACTTTGGTGGTAAAGTCAACTTTGCTGTATAATTCATGTAATCAATAACTAGAATGGACGACTAAACTTGTGCAAATATAGTATAATAACAGAAGGGTGTATGATTAAATTTAGCTTCTTGAATTGTATTAAGTCCGTCTTTTCATTTTTAGACGTAATGTATATCGTATTATATCATTTTCTTGTTGCTAGTGAACTATGTTATGCATCTAAAGTACTCAATGACTTTGTTAGCAAGAGAAAAGTTCATTCTCACCGATTCACAATCACTGATGAAAACAGCAGTCATATTTGGGTTGAATATAATTATGAATTTTACAAAAGTAATGGACATGAGAATGTTTCGGAAGAATTTATTCAAATGGAAATGAATCTTTTGCTGAAGAGTACAATGAGAAAGTGGCGAACTTTTTTAAGAATATGATTATGTCCAAGTACGGAATAAGAGGAATAGTGAATATTTAACAATTTATTTAATAAGAACATTATACAAATGCGTACCAAAGTTTCAGTGGGTGTCAAGTTACAGCTGATTGAATGTAATAGTATAAAAACGACCAAGAACACGTAAATGAGAGACAACATGAAACTAACCTTGCACTATTATTACTATTGGTTATCAAATCGTGTCTATTCTTACTCTATACACTCTAACCGTGGGTTTATATATTACGTAATATATTCAACATGGCCTATGATAATCAAGTTTGTTGGTTATCAAGACTCTAAAACTATACTTCACTGGAAGAAATGTACATAGAGAAAGTAACCAGAGAGGCAAAGTACTCCCTCGTTTATCTTGTTGTCGGAAAACAAATTTGAGACAACCTCAGAACAGCTGCACATACTTTGACAAAAGGAACTAAAGATCAGTGGAAGTTGGTATGATGTATTTAAATATTAATATAAAGCAACCTAAGTTTGTGCTTTAGCATCAATACTTAAATACACGAATGTCATCTGGGTACTCTTGGTCTTTTGTTATATGCTTGACATTCAAACAGTTGTCTTTTTCTAGCGGTTTATTTCTTTTAGTTCGTTTTTGTTATCTCCAAATAATATCAAGTTGTTAGCATATATTATTTCCGTTAATATTACCGGTGTGCAAAAAGTTAGCAGACTAGATGGACTGTAACATCTCATTAACTTCCATTGAGATCTGAACCATGATCGTTATAAGAAGCAGTAAATTTAAGATACTTCCCTGTCTGAGTCCTTTATTTATAGCCAAGGATATTGACCTTGTACTTATTCAACATTTTTACTATTTTTATTTAATTTAACAGGATTACCTAAGATTAGAAAGGATGTTGGGAAATCATTTAAAAAGACCAGAATTAACCAGTGTTAACAGAGTGCGGATATATATGTCGCAGGGAAATGGTGAAAATGGAGATTTGATCAAATATTTAAGGTAGATGATCAATTCACGGAAGATGTTAAAATAACAACTCTGTGCGGTGATTTCCCTAAAGAAAGCAACTGATTTGATCAAATCCTTTAACTGTTTTAGTAAAAAGATGAAATAATATTGTTTAAATATTAAAAGTATTTATTTAGTAAACTATGCATTATTAAATGTAAGAGTAGGTAATGCAACGATAGTCATTGAAACACAAATTATTTATTCGAAACTACTTAACAAAAGAAATAGATAGGTAGGTAATGATATTTTTCAAAACAAGAGGATATTTTTAGTGAAATTTTAAACATTTTTAGTGAATGTAATTAATCTGACTCTGATCGAATTTGTATCTGAAGAACAGTTTAATGAAACTACCAGGACAATTTTGAACAAGCGGCAAATGAAGAAAACCTTTGTGGACTCGCGAAAGGATAGAAGAAGCTATCACAGTCACTGAAAAATTTAAATTAACACCTTTACTTAAACTACAACGGACACATAAACAGTTCTATTATGAAAAAAAAAAAATACGATGTTATGGAAGTAGATACTAAGAAATCTTTGATTTTTAAGAGAAAGTCTGACTCCGATCTAGTTGTGAAAATAGTGCCAACGGAAAATGTTTACCACATACTTCGCGAAACCTATCAGTCAACTGGCCACGGAGGAAAAGAAAAATGCTATATACTTTGAAATCGAAATACCTCATATCTACTTCAGTTGAACTGGACTTTTTAAAGCTGTGCACGGTATGTCAGCCTGAAAAGGTATTTCCAAGAAAAGAAATCGTTGTTTGTCCAATTGTATCTAGCATCTTCAATTATCATGGTCAAGTCGATTTAGTTGACTTACAATCGACCCCAGATAGAAATTACAAACGGCTATTACACTATCAGGGCCACGCGACCGAAATTCAGCTTTCTTCGACCATTGACTTCAAAAAGAGCTGCTGAAGTAACAATAGAGCTATTAAAAATATTTTTGGAAGTAGGTAGTCCTCATATACTACAAAGGGACAACGGCGTAAATGGTAGACCTAGACATTCAGCTAGTCAATGATCTGCTGAGCGATCAAATCAATATTTTGAAGCTATGTTACGTGCTTGGCTAATTGAAAATGACACAAAAAATTGGCCCATAGGTTGATACCTTGTTGAATTCCAAAAGAATTCCTCTTTTCATGGAACCATGAAACGATCACCGTAGAAAGCTTTATTTGGAACAGAACCAAAAACAGGACTCCAATCTCATCATATTTCGAAAAAGTTGCTTGAAAAACTTGTTATTGAAGAGGACTTAGATCTACTTCTTAATCAGCAGGACCATTATTTTAACACCAGAAAACTTAACGCCTCAACTTCAAAAAGTCTACCAGTATCTGAATTAATTAATTACAATACTTCAACTTCAAATGATCTATCTATAATAGTTAAATCAACCAACAATAACACTTCAACGTCACACGATCTACCGGCAGCTGATATACTCACCAAAAAAATCTCTAAATTTAGATGATCTACCAGAAATTGAATCAATTTCTTTATCGACAAGAAGACAACTAGAACCAGTTAACAACTCTACTTCACTCCTGCTTCAACAGTTAAAACAACTGTAGTGTTACTTGCATCAGAAGGGAAACAGCAGTCAGCGACAGTAAAGCATGTTGTGTTGTTTGTGGAATGAAATCTATATGTGACATTTGTAAAAATCCGGTGCACGCAATATGTGGCAATACAGTAGGGGAAGGATATTGATCGAAAATTGTATGCTATTTATACCAAAAAGAAGAGAGCATTCAAAGGGATCAAAGGTAAAATGCTGCAAAACACCTGAAAATATGAAAGAAGTTTCCTTGAAGAAATTTAAAGACGTATTGGTGTGTGTACCTAAGGTAGATAAACGCCCACTAGATGCATATAACATTATGAGGATCGTCTTAGATAAAAATAATTTATACCAAATTGGTACTTCAGTTGGAATTATAAAACATTGTCTACCTAGAAACGCTCTTCAAATAGCTACTACAACGTTAACCGAAACAATTCCAAAGACTGACCTAAGTCTGCGTGAGATTGCAGGAAAATTATCCTTATTTGAAGGTCAAGGATTTAAGAAGTGTTCCTGTAAACAGTCTAAAATACAATGTAAAACTTACTTTGTAACTCGTGATGCCACAAATCAACAATGTGTTTTAATAAAAGTGAATAATTACATTCGCTAAAAATGTTTAAAATTTCACCAAAAATATCTTTTTTGTTTTAGTACCTATAGTATATCGTTTATTAATTAGTTTCGTATAAATAATTTGTGTTTTAATGACTATTGTTGTATTACCTACTCTACATTTAATAATGCATGGTTTACTACATAAATGCTTTTAATATCTAAACAATATTATTTCATCTTTTCACTAAAACAGTTAAGGGATTTGATCAAATCACTTACTTTCTTTAGGGAAATAACCCCACAGAGTTGTTATTTTAACATCTTCCGTGAATTGATCGTCTACCTTAGGGATCTGATCAAATCTCCATTTTCATCACCCCCTGCGACATATACAAGACTCACATTTATTGAATACCAGCAATGATCTAGCTAGATGTACCAACTACAAAGTAGAAGAATGACTTAAAACAGGACTTTCGGACTTTTCCATCCTTGTATCAAATTTATTAGGACCCTATTATTAAAAAGTGTCCGTCCAGGTAAGCATAGAGAATTATCCTTCTACATCATCGTTACATCACCATCACAATACAAATGATGGACCACCTAGACAAAATCCAAGCCAACCATCCGTAGAGAATCAATAATAAATAGATTGCAACCCAAATCGTAGATCTCTAGCTAACTATGCTCAGCATTTCACGCCTTGAAAAATTAATTTATAAAATTCTAAAGGTTGTCCGTGTAGATTATTGTTATCCGTGTACAGCACAAGTCATACATTAGATAGGCCAGATGACAGTCCAGCTAACCACCTCCAATTTACTTTCATATACCATATCTATTAAAAACATTTCTTTCTTTAAACTTGGTTAATGTCGTTTTTGTATTGGCAATATTGTACAAAAACTAGATTTTTGGTTAGTAATGAATTTAACAATCTTGTATGCATCACGTTATTTTCGTCTATTTTTTCCTAAACCCAATGGTTTCCTCCCTTTTTTCTTGTGTTAGGTTCCCCTATCGTCAAAGAAAGGGATAGAACTGGTAGAAATTGATTTTTAAATATTACCGTATACAGCTCCTTTATCACAATTTTTTATGTTCCTAAAGATCAAGAATAAATTGCCTGGTTAACCATTGCGGTTGTCCTAAAAGAAGCCGATGCCTTCGATTATCAGAACTGAAGATTAGAAAACTGTTAACATTTCCTTTTAACGAATGCAAACGTGTATCAACCTTTGTGGAGGATAGTAATAAAAATCATGAAGCGGTGGATCTCCTGCTCGTTTCTTATGGCTATATGCAACTCTGAAACGACAAGTATAGGTTTTGGAAATAATTTCGTGTGTGCAACATTAGTTAAAAACGCTTTTCTGGTTACAATTTCTCAGGCCATCATTTAGTTCTTGTATCATACTTGATTAAATATATCTTTACTTCGACTTTTTCATTGTGTATTTTTGTATAGTCGTACCAACAGAGATTTATGTAATACTGTTTTCATTTCTCGCCATTAAGTATACATATATGTATTATGTGCCTGCCGCGAATGTTGCGTATGCCTACCACATAGTGTTATTGTTATGGGAATAGTCTTTTTTTGGTTTTGAACTAAAATCGCCAGTCTCTAGGCATTAGTTTCCTTTTTAACCCTCCGTCCGGCAGATATTCTAATACCTTTGGTCCGACGGATGGTGTCTGGCCAGACCCCTATACATTAACTTGCATTTCTTTGCATTCTGGTGCGAATTAGTGGTGCAAAATTCATTTTAATACAAACCAGGTATATATTTTTTTATTTCTTACTTCTCTCAGAGTTAAAATCAATGTTGTTTGATGTTTACAAGAAGGGATTACAACTTTTTTAGTAATTACGATTCGAACTCTCTCATGGGTTCTCAGAAGTAGAAACAATGCATGAAAAACATGAATATCGAACTTTAGAATGTTGTTGACATACTGGCGCTGAACACATTTAACAGAAAAAACGAGTTTTTCGGCGAACTTTTTCCTCTCAGTGTGAACAAATATTGCAGGGGCTGGCAGGGGTAGCCACAATACTTCTTGGGATGTTTATTGATCTACCGAAGAACGATTCAATAGCCGAACGAACAGTAAAATGCTTCATTATGTGAATATTGTTCATGCGATTTTCAACATTTGGAAGGACCAATGTTCTGGATAAAGTATAGAGAAAAGTGCGTCTAGCGTCATTTTTATTGGTCCCATCGACTTCTTTGTAAATGCAATAGGCAGCCAATGCCTATCCAACATGTTGAAGAAAAATGCCAAAGTCCAACGTCTGGTTGGCCGTTTTGTTGTAAAATGAGTAGCCATTTGGTCCATACAATCGTCGCCGGCTTTATTCGCATTGTAAAACAAAATTGCCTCTGGTTTCATTGCCTCGCATTCACAACATTTCGTATAATGCACAGTGGAGAGCAAATTCACAGTCCTGTTTCTTTTCGGCACGTAGCTACAAAGCGAAACCAAGTTTTTATGAAAACCTAACACAGATGACAGCATAGGCCGAGAAGCATTCTTCTTCACTTCTTCAGGGAGGAATTTTTTTGGACCGAACAGTGCCGACACAAGCTAATCCAAGCACGTGTCCGCAAGTCCATCGATGCAGGAGGAGACTATTTCGAAGAATTTTAAACATTTGTACCGGTAAGATCAATGAATCTATTTTTCCCAAAAAGTGCGCATTACTTTCATAACGGACCATGTACGAGGCCCATATGCGTGAACTTAAAAGGAAGTTAGAGTGGATAATTACAACATAAAAGTGCAAAAAAACCAAAATGTATCATATTCCATGCATTTTCATACAAAATGTATGGGATCCAGCCAGATACCATCTGTCGGACCGAAGATAAGATTTTAAAACGTCCTTTTTGTCCTTCGCGAAGACTAAATCCTTATTGCTATATGTCTAGATCGATAGCCAATAAAATTCAAGGAAGGCACCTGGAAGCCCAAGTCGATAGATAAACAAGAAATATACTTAATTAACGATTGAAAACGAAAGAGGTCTGGCTGGAACCATTTATCGGACGGAGGGTTAAATACCACATTGTGAGTAATATTAAAGTGAGATCAATGACAATGACTTTCGCTTATGCTAACTATTCCTTGTTTTCTGCAATTTGAGTTTCACATCATCTTGTATGAAAAGTTTTGTTCCTAATATTCTTCTTACGATGTTTTCGACAAGCGCTCTTTTCTTTTTGTTTTTTGGTGGATAATTAAAGTAAGCCTTTTCTTCTTTTCCAATGCTTTTCTCTTTTGCACAGTGTATACATATATTCCAAACACCTTTAATCTAATTTGTCTGCACATATCTTTAATTAATCCTACCAATACAGAAATTGCAATAATTTTGGAAATACTTTGATGTAATACTGTTACTTAAGTTACAATCATGCTCTATATCCTATGTCCCAAACTTCTTTTTGTTGCAGCATAACCATAAAACAAATAGACGAAGTGATTTCAAACAAAAATAATATTCTTAAAATGTTTGATATTATTGTTTACAATCCTGTTGACATCAATATTCAGCCCACAGAAACCATATTACCTATTATCAGCAGCAAGTAATTTGTTTAACCATTATTTACAATTTAATAACTAACATTTATTACAGGTATGTACTTATCTACAATCCCACAAAATTAAATTCTACTAAAGACATTTTTGTTATAACCTTTAATGGAACATTGTGGTTACTATTTGCTTGCATATTGATAGTAGCCATTGTACTCTTACGTATATCTACGAAATATTACCATATTATACATCAAGATCACTCCTTGTGGTCATGGGTGGACATCACGTTTTGTGTTATTGCAGCAAGCTGTCAGCAAGGTTAAGTATTTTCCAAAACCTGTGACACTTACCAGTTTCCGTTAAGTTGCAAACGCGCTGAAGCATCAAAGCGATACGCCACCCGAGGATCATACATAATGAGATGAACATGCGTGTGATTTCCATTACTTATTGGAGCTCACACCATGACACGGCCTACCTTTACACTACAATCGCTTTCGAACAATTTGTGGGTCATTCGGGTTAAATGTTTAAATTCGGTATCAATGAATAATATTCTAACCATCAAGTTTCCAGTTGTTATAGGCTTCTGTCTCCATTCTACGGGCTCTTTTATGATTTTCGATCAATGCAGTTTCTACTGCCGACCTTCTCCCTTTTATCAGAAAAATTAGTCCACGGTTATTGTTTTGTCGACAGAGTCCCCGCCAAGGTCTCTGGTAATTCCTAGTAAAGGTTCATTTCTCGATCAACCAGTATACTCCTGCGGTCATTCAACCTCAATGACATCTAATTAACCTTCCTATACTCACGTCAAAATGAAAGACGTATACTATACTATATAAATCGGTCTCACAGACCGTATGCGTGAGTATAGGAAGGTTAAGAAGATTCGTCGTTACGGCTATTATCGACCACCACTATATCAATATAAAATTCACTTTCTTTGTTTTATTGTTGAGTAATAATTCAGGACGATTATGTATTCCGTCTTTTGCAACAATTCCACCGGTGCGCCATGATCACCCGACATTTATTCACGAATAGTAATAATAAAACATATCAGTTGTGGTAGCACTACTAGCGAAGTGCGAATCCCAAATAAACAGAACTAAAGTACAGCACAGTTCATCGTTCATTGTGAAATAAAGCAATAATCTATTTTGAAAATATTCCTAAAATGTTTAGAATATGTAAAATATGTTTCAAACTTATTTTCAGAATGTTGAATATATTTTGAAGTAACAAGGAAAGGAAACAAACACTAAGAAAATGTAAACACGTTTTATTAACACACGTCGTACGTTTTCGTACGCCACCCATGTCACCCAATGCTGGCAAGTCGTTTCTAATATTCGACCTCTGTCACCCATCCCGTCGTAGGGTGCCACGTCGTTCGTTTCCGTACGACAGCGATTGTTTCTGGAGCCTGTCGCTTTTATGTACGACACTGAGTGAAATTTGTTGTGATTTTTAAATAAAGAATCCTTTAACTGAAAATTTTTCAAGAGCACTCATTGCTCTAGGATAATTTTTTGAGCTTTTATAAAGTGGAAAACGTATGATATATCTATTTTTAAACAACAGTGTTTGGCCTCCTGGGAAGGTTTTCGCCAAAACCGCTTGGCACTCAATGTGTTAAACAGATACCTATCACTTATACTTCTACATTAAACATTACATTCCTTACTGTAAAAACAATTAACAATCAAATGTTTTTCAATATTTTCAATAGTTAAATTATATTTCCTATCCGTTAGTAGCGATTTGTACGTTGAAAAACTTCATTCGACGTCAACTGATGTGATAGGTGCATACAGCGTGTCCCGAAATTGCTGGGACATAGAGCTACCACGTATTGTAGAGGTCAAAATAAGTCGAATGGACGCAATTTATATATATACCAAAATGTATCGTTTGTCCGTGAGAAGAGTTCAAAGTTTACTTAAAAAATCACGTTTTTGTACGCTGTTCAGAAATGCGCGAAACAAATTTAATGAAATTTGGGAAAAGTACATTTTAGAGGATTACCCTACTTTCAGTAATCAAAGAAACAGAAAGGAAATTGTAGAAGGGTTAAAACCACCCTTACCCCTGATATATTTTTTTAATTCTTTCTTAGGGGTGGTAATACGGTTCTAGGCATTCTTTTAGCGAGAAGGCCTATTCATCATCTTCATTTTTTGACTCTTATAAAAACTCCGTATTTCGCACAGTTTCGAAGGAAAAAATGTTTTCTCAAATACTGATCATTTGCATTCTTAGTACAAGTTTAATAAAATTATAATACAAAATTTACTTGGTGGTGGACACAAAGACAAAACTTTTGTTACAACAGGTGTTCAATGTGGCCTCCATCTTCATTAATGCAGAGGTCAATTCGGCGTAAAAGATTGAAATGCACCCTTCTTAAAACATAGTTGTTATCTCGTAGTGCGTTTACAGCATTCTGAATTCTGTCCCACAGTGGAATTATTAATTTGAACCTGGTACACTTGTGTTTTTAAATCTCTCCAGATGAAGAAGTTGCAAGGATTTAAATCTGGAGATCGTGGATACCATTGAATGGGTGCTTCTTGTCCCGTACTAATCCATCTACCAGCAGATTGTTCATTAAGCTACTCTCTTACGGCACGTGCAAAATGAGGTGATGCACCGTCGTGCGTGAAGAACATGTTTAGACGAAAATTAAGGGGCAAGTGTTCTATTAATTCTGGCAAAATTTCTTGAAGGAAACGAAGGTAATTAGCACCATTTAATCGGAACGGCCCAATCAAAAAATTGACAATAATTCCGACCCAGACATTAATTTTAAATTCTCGTTGATAATGTCTACCTTTAATAGCATGTGGATTTTCATCTGCATAAATATGCTCATTGTGTAGGTTCGCCGTGCCACGACGTGTAAAACAAGACTCATCAGTAAGCAAGATATTAGTGTGGAATACGTTGTCGACTACTCTGCGTTCCCGAACAATTTGTGAACAATTTAAACGTGAATCTTGATCAAGAGGTAATAATTCTTACACTAGTTGGATGTAGAATGGACGAATTAATTGATCGCTAAGGATCGGTCTTACAATGCTTTTTGAAATCCCAGTCTCTCGTTGCAATGTTCTGGTACCGGTCTCAGGATTGTTATCAATCATTTGAAGAACAGTTTCTTCCGCAATGGGTGTTCGGGCTTGTCAAGATCTTCCAGCGTTAGTTCTGAGTGGCTTCAACATTCCTGTTTCTCGAAGACGTCTTTCGATTCGGGTAAAAGTTTTATAATTTGGAATTCTCCGGTTTGGATACCTCTCTTGATATACGCGGACACTTTCGCGGCAGTTACCTTGACAGTATCCAAGAACTAATAGCATGTCTGTTTGCTCATTAAAAGGGAAATCCATATTTGACAGCCGTCAAAGTAGCTGCAACAACAACAGAAATAGCAATGACGGTAATCCCGATAAAAAACAATACAAAAGCAACTAAAAGTGAACAGATTATTGGAATCATTTACTGTCAACACTAAACTGAGACGATTATGAATTTGTTTCCTCTCAAAATCATGACTTATGTCTTTGTGTCCACCGCCAAGTAAATTTTGTATTATAATTTTATTAAACTTGTACTAAGAATGTAAGTGATCAGTATTTGAGAAAACATTCTTTTTCTTCGAAACTATGCGAAATACGGAGTTTTTATAAGAGTCAAAAAATGAAGATGATGAATAAACCTTCCCGCTAAAAGAAGGCTTAGAACCGTATTACCACCCCTAAGAAAGAATTTAAAATAATTATCAGGGTATGAGGGTGGTTTTAGCCGTTCTACAATTTCCTTTCTGTTTCTTTGATTACTGAAAGTAGTATAATCCTCTAGAATGTACTTTTCCCAAATTTTATTAAATTTGTTTTGCGCATTTCTGAACAGCGTACAAAAACGTGATTTTTAAGTAATCTTTGAACTCTTCTCACGGACAAACGATACATTTTGGTATATATATAAATTGCGTCCATTCGACTTATTTTGACCTCTACAATACGTGGTAGCTCTATGTCCCAGAAATTTTGGGCCGCGCTGTATTTTAAAACACCAACAATTTCCGGATTTAAACCGACCATGTATGATGCAGCATCGGAAAGCATAAGCACAATTTTATTAGTTGGAACAATGTCGGGAAGGAAAAAATTCATGAAAGTTTCATTAATAAACGTAACCATTCTTACATGGTTAGTTTTTTCAATTTATTTACATGAAATCAAATAGAATTTGGCAGAAGTGTTGTTATTTAAACAACCTATGAATAAATTTGCCATATACCGTCCAAAAACATCTGCGGTTTCATCACCTATATAATATATAAAACTGTTATTTACAGTTTGCTGGATTTCATTAATTACGTCGTTATATACATTTGTAACATAATTTTTCCTTAAAGTACTTTCGTCAGGTACAATATTTCTGCAATACTTTTTCAAATTTAGGTTTTGTAACTTACTAAGTGGGATATTAGCAGAAAGCAAAGCTTTGGTTAATTCCGAGTTAAATAGTTGTTGTTCATCCTGATTATTTGGAGATAAAGATGAACCTGCTAGTGACTGACCTACAGATATTTGCACTAATTTTGATTCTCTTATTTTTCCTAACTTTCGTTTATGAAGGTTAGTCGGGAGATTTCAGTAATTTGGGATTCCTTTTCTCACATGGAATCTATAAAAGAAAAAGTTATAGTAGAAAATGTATACAACTTTTTAGATATAAGATATAAGATATAAGATAAGAAAATGATTTTAAAATTAAAGGAAAATATTTTTATTAACGAAAATAATGTTATTCAGCAATCCAAAGCAAGTTTAAAACATCATAAACATGTAATTTGAATTAACTAAATAAAATAAAATTGTTTTGTAAAATTATCAACTTACCATTTTACCGCATGCTTTGCAGAATACTTTTCCTTCGTTCAAAAGTAGTTCTGGAACGGTCTTGATCCAGGGAGCTACCAAATCGCTTTTTACTTTTAGCATTTTTTGATAATCCTCGGTAATACTTCACTTTATTCGGTGTTTGTAAATGATAACATTTTTTAAATGATAATGCTGACACATCCCCTACCTAATTATTTTAATCAATCAGACCTCACCTTTATTCGTTTAATTTCTGCTTTTATTCTTAGAAACCGTAACAAAATAATCTTTGCTCTTCGGTATTGAACATGATATTTGGTTCGGAAGTTTAAAAGCAATTGACAATTTCTTAGAAAAATGTAGAAACATAAATTTCTTGGCAAAAGCATTAATCCCTATTTAAATAATATTTATTTTATTATGTTTAACGAAACATCGGTAATCGTACAATGTAAATTTCCCGGAAAATCTTCTACGATATTTTTCATAAAAATTCAAATGGAAAAATATGTCGAATAATTTAAAATATGTAAAATTAAAGTAGTGCTAAACCCATTTATTTGCCCTAATTCGTGTAGATCTTAAAGCGTTCAATAGTACCTGTTTCGGCGTATCTGATTTGTGTGCTAAAGCGCGTGCGCAGAGGAAAAGCAAAAGATTTTTTATTGCGCAACAACAATATATATAAGTATGTCAGAAAAACAGTTATAACGAACCAGCACGTAAGTAGTAGATTTCGTCGTGAAAATAATTCAGTGACGTTAATCAGAGCAGTATTATTTCATCATCATAGCCCCATTCCTTCAAAGCAGGAGGAATCATCAGTACCTACTTTCGATATGCACAGCACACAACTCTCTACTCAATCAATTAATCAGAACTTGTCGTTTTTTAATAAAAAAAAAAAAATTCCTTTGTAATTTATTCCAATGATTAATATACTATTTACCACAATTTTCTGTGGCCTAACGGTATCGCTCAAGCAACTGAGTTACAATTACTACCAAAAAGAAAGTTGGCCTTGCGAGGAGAAATATTCCTCTAACTCCGCTGAAACTTTATTTTAATTTGTAACGATTGTTGAATTAAAATTTTGGTAGGTGACCGGAGCAGAAGGGGATTGGACGGCGCAGTATCGGGTGAATTTTTGCAGGCGGCTTATAAATTCCTAGTTCAATCTCATCAATTCTTCCTAGCTTTGTAAAATTCCATGCGGCAATAGGGATTATTATTAGACTAATATACGTCTGTCCTTTTCACAATATGTAATATTATATTACAGGGGACAAAGAACAGATGACTGATCATACCGCATATTTGCCCACTTTAATTATTATGCTGAAGTGATAATCTTCAAACTTGAAGCTGTTCACAATAGAGGTTACTTGTTACTTGCATTACTGCCCATTTGGATCTCATACAAACATTAGTATTGCAATTGTATTTGACTGGTTGCTCCGTTTTCGCATGTAAACAATATAATAGTTGTCCATATTCATAGGTGTTATTCTGTGTACGCCTGGAAATAAATTGATGGTTATAGGTATATATGCTGCTTCCAGAAAATTAGGCTTAACAAGATCAAATTAAATAAATAAGAGGAATCGATAATTGACGGAGGAGATGCATGTTATAACTCCATATTAGTACATTACAAACAAACCAAAAATTACAGTACTTGAGTTTAATTAATCTTAGAATTAAACTGTAAAATAGAACAGTATTTTCATGCACATGATGAAGCAGCAGTATGGTGAAATGTATGTAGTGTCTACATCACATTTTTTAAACTCAAATATTGCACTTTTTGGTTTGTTTGTTAATTAACTAAGATAAACTTACAATTAGTTTCAACGTATGAAAATCCAACAATTTCCGACAAACTCAATTCTTCTTTACTTTTCACTTCCTTAGTATTTGAGTGTACATGTAAATATATTTGAGTGTATCTTTATTTAAAATGTGCCTTTATTACAAGAATATGCCACATTAAAAAGTGGCGGGAACTTTTGATATAGCTCAATAGTAGTAAATTTTACTATCACTAAATTAATTAATCATAAAATAATTAATATATGTATTTTATGTTTTAGGTATTAGTTATGCTCCATATAAGTTTGCTAGTTGTTTGATCTTTTTGCTAGTTTACATTCTAGCATATCTTTTGTACACCGTGTTCACTGCTAGAATAACATCTACTTTGCTACAAGAAACAACTAATCCTATTTCTGTAGATGAAAATAAAATTAATTTTCTGGTATTAAATGGAATATGTGATTTGGACAAAATGAAACCGTATGTATGTATAGCCATATTGTTATTTTACTTACTACAGTCAGGATGATAGATACTGTAGTGTGTAGTTGCTAACAGGAAGCGTCTTTATCTCTTTTGGCTGCAGAAACTAATATCCAAGGTGTTTAATTTTTACACTATTCGGGCCCTGACACTCACAGAGTTAATAGTTAGTAGTTAAGCTTCCTTTTCCTCTTCCTTTAGGAAGCCCCTGAACTCAGTTCTTACTGCCTTACTAGCTGTTAAGCCTGTCCCTGCCAGGCAGGAAGAAAAAGAAAATATAAGCTAAAATGTTAAAAAATTTAATTTTGCCATGCCCCTTTTTCGTCTTAATTCTCCGCCCACAGGCCAAAAATCAAAAATCCGGCTGCGTTAGGATTTGGCCTAGGCGTTTTACTATATGCATGCCAATTTTCAGCTTTCTAGCCCATCAGTGGGCTTCAAAAGCTTTGGATAGACAAAAAAGAGGAACACACAAATAAGGACATTATATATATATACATAGATAAGCAATTCAACCCCCGACTTTCGTTCCTTTTTCTCGGAGGAATCGTTGTCTGTGGGCCTTGGTCCATTAAGCAGGTTCAAGTTCTCTCTTTGCTGCCCCGCTTTCTCACCCACGCAGAAGCTTGCCTTTTTATTTCTTTCTACGCTGCGGTAGCCACCATGAATTTATTCTGTGTTCTGTAGGAGACCAGCGCATCTTTCTTAACAGCTGTACATCGTATTGGATAGTTTTGTACCGCCTTGATAGCTATCTGGTTGCCAGTACTATCACATGAGCTCCCAGGCTCATGGATAAACTTGGGAACAGAGATCAGCTTTAAGTAACATTAATGCAGTACCAGTATTCATCTGAGATATCGTAAACTAGACGGTACTATTCCCTTTAGTGGTTGCTGTAGTAGTTTCGCAGTTCTAACTTCGCATTTCCATCAGTGTGAACAGCTAAATAATTGTCTATTTGCACCTACAGTAGGTACTAATAATTGTCTATTTGCACCTAGAATAGGTACGAATAATTGGCTGGTTGCTTTCTTTAATCAGCTAATCTATTGAGTACATATGATGAAGAATTCTCCATTTTGGTTGCACATTGGATTATAAAATCTTCGCAAGTATCTACATATCAGAATTATCACTGATTCTAAAGCAGTATTAGAGATAAAAATTTATAGTTATAAATTTCTAACTTTTGATTAGCCTCTATCACTATTACGTGAAATATATTAATGAATAGAATGTATTTCATAATGTTGCAAGAATATTTTCATGCATACAGTCCTCCACTGAAATATCATTCTGCATGTCTATATTTTAATGGGTAATGACAAAAATAAAACAAAACGTTCTTAATATAGGCATAGGATCCAAAGTAACATTTACATGTGTTATTTTTATACGGGGGCTGTTCGTGAATGGTATCGAAAGTTTAAAGATGGCTGAACTAATATGCATGCAGAAGGTCAACGACGCAAGTCTGTCCCTACAGACCACCTTGTTCAACAAGCTCACCAAGTGGTTAAGCAAAATCGAAGGTTCACCATAAGTGAACTATCGATGAAATTTCCGGAAATTTCAAGATCTTCTCTGCGCTCTATAGTTACTGAACAGTTGCGCTATAGAAAACTTTGTGTTCGCTGGGTCCTAAAGATGTTGACTGACAACCACAAAACTAGCCGAATGACTGCAGCTTTGGCGTTTCTTGACCGTTACAATACTGATGGAGAAAATTTTTTCGAATCCAGTGTAACAGGTGATGAGACATGGTTTCAATATGACACGCTCAAAACGAAACGACAATCACAATGGATACACACTAGGGTGGGTCTTACCTGTATGGGCCAAAATTTTTTGCAAGTTTTCAGTCGTAACTCCCCCTCAAAATGTTCTTCACATCAAAAAAATAAGCTTCGGAAAAAATTATTCGGATCGCATAACGGGAAGGAGTGGCTCATTCGCCTCTAAATTAGTGATGTACGTCCAATATCAACAAAATCAATACAAATGTTATTTATGTGCAAAACCTTCCAAATAAGTATGTATATTTTTAAGTGGAGAACAGTTAAACAATGTGTTTTAAACCAAAATCCCTAAAAAGTTATCACACTACAATTTTTTTTTAAATTCTGTAGAAGTACCATTAATCCTCCAAGTTTGAACATTTGTACAAAAAATTAAAAGGTTCAATTTTATACACACAAATAAAAGATTTTTAATATTATTTGAATCCAATCTTCGTTATTAACATCTGTTCTAGATATATCAAATACAGAAAAATATTTTTTTTTATTTGTTTTCAAAAAAAAGATACTTATAAAATTTGTTTACAATTAATTAGATGTTTGTTTTATGTTTATTTATACGTATTAATTTTTTAGGGTAAATTTGGTGGTTGAGGGTATTTTTCTATAATCTGCAACTGTTCGCATTATTATTTGCTTTCTTTCTCGTCACGTGACAAGACTTGATTAAATTCTTCCATCAACTTTACCGCCCGTTCTGCAGTGTCATTAACTACTTTTAGGTTACTTACAATATCTAAGCCTGCATTGTAACCAGTGTCGGTATGCCATTCTTCTGGATCTTTCTTTAAAAAATCCGTTGAAATAGAAAATCTCTTGTCCTCTTGTATTAATTTTGCTTTAATTTAAACCTTTTTTGCTAGTTAGCCACAAACAACAGAGATAATTCAGATTTGTTCTTTAAACTTTAACTTTAATAATATTCAATTGAAAGTAATATTCACTGAAAGGTTTATTTCTCACAATGTATTTCGACTATTAACATCAGTTTTTAACACACTTTTAATTAATGTTGAAGAATAAAAAAATGTCATTCTCATTAGGGAGTTCCCTTTTTATGTAGTTAAGAAAAATATTTTCGCAGTTCGGAGTTGCCAGAATTTGTTAATATTTCCATTTTTTAACTACATGCTGGACTTCGAGTTTTAGTACCTTTGTGGTTTGGCGGTCAATATACAGTCTGTCCGCGGATGGGGATACCCATTAGGGAAAAAATCTTTATTATTCATTTTACGACCAAAAGGCATTCTTTATAAAAAGTTCTGCTTGTTAAGAAAATGAATTGACGATAAGAAAATTTTAGATATCATGTACAGGCTGTTAATAAATTAGGAAAATATGAAAATGCCTCAAGGGATAAGTACCATTATTTATTACTTTTTACAAAAATGTTATAAAACAAATTGTTTATAAACTAACGTAAAGTCTAAATACACACTTTGAAATAAGAATTCGAACTAACTTAATAAATCTACCGTACACTTTACGAATGGTTCGCGGCACATTGAGATCATGGATTGCTTCTTCTATGCGTTGGTTTAATATTTCCCTATCATATGGAAGATCATCTGAATAAACCTTTTGTTTTAAGGCACCCCACAAAAAGAAATCTAATAATGAAAGGTCAGGCGACCTAGCTGGCTAGTGGTTTGGGCCAAACCTCCCTATCCACCTTGCCCCAAAATGGACATGTACCCATTGTCTGACCAAGGCTGTGCAATGAGCAGGGCAGACGTCTTATTGCCAAAACAAATTATTGCGTACTTCTGGCTCTAACGCATTAAGAAATGGTAAGACAAAATGTTCCAAAATGTTCAAATACACGTGCTGGTTTAAATTTCCCTCTATAAAATATGGGTCAAGTATCCGATCATAAAAAATTCCACACCATACATTAACTTTTTGGTAACATTGATTTCGTTTGTTTATTATGTAATTAGGATTTTCGTAAGGCCAGTGACGATTATTATGTGAAGATACGAGCCCATTTGTGCTAAATGTACATTCATCGGTAAAAAAATAAATCTATGAAATCTTTGGTTTTGAAGGGAATTTTCACCTATCCATAAACAAAACTCTAAACGTTTCCTTTCATCACCAGGTTCAAGTATATGCCGCACCTTTGGCTTAAACGGTTTAATTCTGTTTTCCTTAAAAATTGTGTGTAATACACTTTTGCTTAAATCCAGTGTTTTTGCACGCTTCCTTAAAGATAATTTCGGGTTATCTAAAACTGACCCTATTGCTAACAATGTAGCTGCATCATTTTGATCGTATTTTTTCTTTGATTTCTGTACATTCATCACCGACCTAGTTTCATTGAATTTTTAATAATCTTTTTTGACACCGGCGTATTAGGAAATTTTTCATTAAAAACATCAATAGCGTATTTGATAACACACATTTCCAATACCATAACATTGTATTAAATAAATACGCTCTTCTTTGGTTAATATTTTCGAAAACAGAATACTGACAAATCTAAATAAGATTCTGATGTAACATGAACGTATACAAAATCGGTTACCTTGATTTCTTTTGTGAAATACAAATAAATAAAAACCGCTGTTATTTTATTTTTAGAAATTCGAATTTTTATTTCAAAATTTGTATTTAGACTTTACGTTAGTTTATAAACAACTTTGTTTTATAACATTTTTGTAAAAAATAATAAATAATGGTACTTATCCCTTGAAGCATTTTCATACGTTCCTAATTTAGTAACAGCCTGTACATGTTATCTAAAATTTTCTTATCAATTCATTTTCTTAACAAGCAGAACTTTTTACAAAGAATGACTTGATTGTAAAATGAATAATAAAGATTTTTCTCTAATGGGTACCCCCATCCACGGACACACCGTATTTATTTCTATGTATACCGTAAAATAAATAATAAAATGGTTGCGTGAGTGTCTACAAGTAAACGAATAATTCAATACTTTGTAATATGCCATTCGATGTGTATATAATGTGTATGTAATAATCTAATCAGATACGTACGCAGCTTAACTTTTCGGAACAATTATAAAAGTTTACCTTTTGGTGCGAGGGTAAATAAAAGTCCCCTCACCCCTCCTTTGGGCCGCGGCTGATCCATTTGATGAATTCGGATTCCTATATTATTATGATCTACTTTGGAAAAGTAAACTGTATTGCATTAGTTTAACTCAAAATAAACACCATGTGAAATATTGAATATAGGTTGTCATTTTATCGCAACTTAAGGGCGGACGAGCCACGCCTTCCCGATATGTGATCAGCCTAATGTTTTGCGAAACATTGTGTTTTGATGGGAAGAACATTTCTAGGGGAGTTACGGTACAATTTTGCGAGTTGAAAAATAAGGCCCACTCTAATGCACACAAATTCTCCAAAGAAATCCACAAAATTCACACGAACCATCAACAACCGTAAGGTAATGAGAACTGCTTTTGGGACCAAAAAGGTGTGTTGCTTGTGGAGTTTATGCAATCGGGGACAACAATTACTGCAGATTCATATTGTGAAACTTTGCAACGCTTACGGAGAGCGATTCAAAACAAAAGAAGAGGCATGCTGACCTCTGGAATCGTTCTGATCCATGACAATGCCCATCCTCACACTACTCGTGTAACCCAACGGCTGCTTGAGCAATTTCAATGGTACATTTTCGAACACCCACCATATAGTCCCGATCTAGCGCCGAGTGACTATCATCTTTTTCCTGAACTGAAGAAATGGCTTGGGGGCAGCGCTTCCAAACCTACCGGGAGCTCAAAGAAACCGTTGCAACTAGTGAGTGAAGTGTCAAATTATTGGCGGCAACATTTTATGAAGGGGGTATTGCCAAGCTTGTTCACAGATATGACAAATGTCTCGATCGTCAATGTGATTATGTAGGGAAGTAACCTTTATTGTACATTACTTTTGGTAATAAAATATTTTTTATATTCACTCGTCTTTCCTTTATAGCCTATCGGAGGTTGACAAAAAAAACAGCCCTGGTATGCATGTGGTTTGGCACACATCCATTTTCTGCAGAATTGTATATCCCTTATATTTATTAATACAATACTAGCGATTACTGTTATCACTGTTTTATGATAATATTATGCGACAGTATGGGTGGTTTAAAAACGTCTTAACTAAGCTTTAATCACATTTCAGGCCCACATTGAAAAAATTGTATCAATGAAAGATTTACTTCTACAACTGAAGAATATTTATACTATTGGTGTGGTGCCGAAAATATTTGTATTGAAGGAATTTGTCAAAGTTGATAACAATTATTCCTTTTACAATATGATTGACCTAGACCATCAATGTAAGATAGGAGTTCGAATTTACAGCACAAATTACACAAACATGTATTTGAAACAAAGGTAAAACGGCAAAGTAACAAATCTAAATCATTTTAAATAAAATGTAACTAATTTTAGAATGCTCACTTTACTGCATAGTGGATTACTCAAGAAAAGTTTTGATGGACTATTTCCGAACGATATTTATACAAAAAGACGGAATACTATCAGGCAGGCTTTGAGCACATTAAATCTGCTATACTTTTATTTTATGGAGGTGTTGGAATCTCTCTGTTACTTTTAATTGCAGAATTAATTACAGCATTTTGTAAAAATTAATTAAGTAGAATGTTTAAAATGCATGTATATAACTGTATATGTACAATATGTACACTACCGTCCATATATATGAAAGTAAAGAAAATCATAGAAATAGTAATACTAATATCTTCAAAGTTTATATTATACATTACAATTGTAATTGGTAAATTTATAATGCAGTTTAATCAAACAATCCCCTAATATGGTACACTTTATAAGTAATTTGCATTTTACGACCATTGCTTTATTTTACATTTTACGATACCTGAAACTCTATTAATCTCTACAGTGATAAGATTAAAATAAATTTTAGGAAAACATTGTTCGCACTGTAAGACGAACAGGTTCCAACAAAGAAATTATAAAAATATCAGAAAATGTATGCAAGTATTTCAAATAAAGCGTCAGTTTAAAATTTGTTATCTTCCATGTCAGATCGTCGTTAAAAATGACAAAACGACAAAAAATATCAATTGAAAAACGTGCGGCTATTATAAAATCACGTGCCGAATGGTATTCAATATCAAAAATTGCTAAAAAAGTGAAGTTATCAAAAAACGGAGTCATCAGTACTCTTAAGAGAATGCGGGAAACAGGTTCACTTCGAAATAGAAAACGGTCAGGGCGAAAAAGAACAACGACAGCCGCTGAAGATCAATTTATAATAGTAACTTCGAAACGAAATAGGTTTCTCATGGCCCTGGAAATTACTCAGTATCTGAATATCTTGAGAAATACACCAATATCTGTTACAGAGTTAAACGGACACTTCTTGCAGCAGGACTAAGCGGAAGAATAACTACGAAAAGCCATTGCTGGAACCGCAAAACAAGAAAAAGAGACTGGAATGGGCCATTCAACATAAGGATTGGACACTTGAGCAATGGCATAGATTGTTATGGACCGATGAATCCAAATTCCAAATCTTTGGTTCAAAACGTCGATCGTTTGTGAGGCGGCAGACTGGAGAAAGAGCAAGTGAACAATGTCTGGTTCCTACAGTGAAACACGGTGAAAGTAGTGTGATGGTTTAGGGTTGTTTTGGTAGTACAGCTGTAGGCGATTTGAAAAAATAGACGGGGTCTTGCGTAAGAAGGGTTATCTGAATATCTTACAGGAAAATGCTGTGCTAAGTTGGGAAAGATTATGTGGCCAAGGTTTCGGTTTCCAAGAAGAAAACCACTCCAAATATTCATCTTGTTTATGTAGAACTTATTTGATGTCACTTGAGGAAGAAAGCAAGTTGATACGAATGATATGGCCACCTTATTCTCCAGATCTGTCGCCAATAGAGCTAGTGCGGGATGAATTAGATCGCAGTATTCGAAAAAGGGGTACGAGATCTTGGGAGAAGCTCGAGGTAGCATGGACCGAAATTACAGGCGATTATCTGGAGTCTCTGATTAGAAGAATGCCAAGAATATGTGCCGTAATTATTAAATCTCTAGGTGGGCATATTGACGAAACATCAGTTAAATTTTATTTTGTAATATTGTGTGCTTCTTTTTGTTATTAAACATTGTGTCCGCAATTTCAATAATATATTAATAAATATTACTACAAATCTACTCTATATTTCTGTTCAATTCAACGAAAACATCAATTTTGAAGTCGTCCCCATATATATGGACGGTAGTGTATGTAAACTTGTTTTACGAGCAATGTTTCTACAGTTTTAGGAATTTCGCTATAATTTTTTATTTCGTCAATTTTCACCAAAATTAGAACGTAGTCTTTCAATATAATCTCCATTTAATTGAATACATTTATCCAAACGTGAAGCTAATGTTTTTGATCCGTCCTCAAGAAACCTTTTTTGAGTCTGCAATTCACCGATTTATAGCAAGTCTGACTTTATTTAAGGCCTCAAATCAAACACCCCTCAATAGTTCTTCCAAACCTTCACAAGAGAATAACAAAATTGACAGCTACGAAAAAACAGAATAACAGTAATATTCTGTTAGCAATGGTAAAATATTCTGATATCAAACAAAAGTTGTAAATATGGACAGAGTATGTGCGGGAGTTACTTGAAGATGAACGTCCACAGGACATGCGAATGGTGAAAGCGGTCTAAGCATAACTAAGGAAGATGTGATACATGCAATGAAATTAGCAAAACTTAAAGAAGCTCCAGGTTCTAATGAAATAACAACAGAAGTACTTAAATTAATATCCGACGAATAGATAAACCTGCTAGTAGACCTATATAACACAATTTATAACAGTGGAATCATTCGTTTAATAACAGTCACATGTCTAATTCTTTCTGAAGATCATACAACAAAGAATTTTCCGAGAACTAGATCAAGAAATATCTTGATCTAGTTCTCTAATGGTTCGCTAATAAGGGAATTACTATTTGGATTTAGAAGAGCAATGGACACAGCAGAAGCTTTATTAGGTTTTAGTATATTAACTCAGAGATGTTTGGACAGTAATCAACCATTGTACATATATTTGCTTTATCGATTCAGAAAGCGCTAGAAAACCTGACAATCGGGATAAAAGTACACTGAACAGCCTGTGAATAACATCAAACAAGCAGATGTTACGGTATTAATCGCTGGAACATTCGAGGATTTACAGAGAGTGTTAGACAGGGTAGTGGAATGTAGTGAGAAAAGCGGACTTACATTGACTATGACTATAAGAAAACACGTCACAACCGAAAGCCTTATGGATACGATTAGCGCAGGTAGAGAAAGTTGCCAGATTAAGTACCTGGGGACAGTGGTGGAGGAAAATAATGAATATACGGAAGAAGTAAAATCAAAAATTAACCAGACCAGAACCATATTTGACAAAACGAAAAAGATGTTATGTAGGAAAGACGTTAGTCCACAACTTACAACAAGAATGTTGAGATGCAACGTCTTTTCGGTGTTGTGCTACGGACTGGGAGCCTGGACCGTAAAGAAATATATTAATACCCGGATAGAAGCATGAAAACATAGAAGGATCTTAGGAATAAGCTGGATCGACAGAATAATGAATGAAGAGGTACTCGGAAGATTGAAGGAAGAGAAAGAGTTATTAAATAGTATAAAAATAAGAAAATTACAGTATCTGGGACATGTAATGAGGGAGGACAAATATATATTACTGCAGATAATAATACAGAGAAAGATACAAGGTAAAAGAAGGCAAGGAAGAAGACACATTTTGTGCAGATAGTGGCATGAATATGGAATTATTTGGAGCAGTATCTTGAAAACTTAAAATAACCATGATGATAGCCAACCTTCTTAGAGGAGACGGCACATTTCCAAAGAAAATCCGTTTTAAACATTTTTCTTCTACGTGTGGTATGGGATCTTGCGTTATCCTGTTGCAAGAACGGATACTTATGCAACTTCCCAGACAGTTTCATGCAAAGCGCCTGCCAGAATGACCCAGATAAAAGATTAATATTTTACGTTAATTGTAGTACCTTGAAGTTGGCGGCAAGTCGGACCTGTTGAGTTTCTGGTCCGGTCCCAACAGCCTTTGTATCGCTGTAGATTTGGTCAGTGTTTTCACTAACACTGTAAAAATCTTACTTTTTATAAAATCGCATGCTATAAGCGTTCGTCTATTACAGGCGCTTTGTGAGGACTGTGGAAGCCATTTCTTTACTAATTCATACCGTTCGATGGCTTTTTTTCGGAAATTTATAACGTTCGTACAGTGACGAATTTGGAGCAACATGTTTTCGATATATGGGAGCTGTTACGTGCAAAACTTAGCGCGCTCAATGCGTAATTGTCTGCGGATGTGCATAGACAGCCGTGGATACTATACCAAATATGAAATAATGTTACATTATTTTCGTAATTTATAGTTACGAGTTGTTTTTTTCTTTTCTTTAGAATAGTTTTTTGTTTTCAATTCTTCTCTTTGTCATTGTTTTTCTTCAATATTTTATTTATTTATAATATGCGTTTCCATGCAATGTAATTTATTGCGAATTTATATTTCTTTTGTTGTTTTAATAATTTTTACTTTATTTTTGTGTGGAGTATCGATCTACATGTTTTCTTAATATTGTAATCTGCTGAAGTACGTATCCTGTAACTTTATAATTAGCGTAGTTTTGATTATGGGTTTATAATTTTCCGGAAGCTGCTACTTCGAGCCGTACCAGACAAATGGTTGAATAAATACATGTTAAGGATTGACTTTATCTAGTCTGCACCTTTCCATAACACGTTAAAACAAAATGTATTTTGACTGTAGTCGTTAAAATGTCAATTATATGTATGTCAAGATTTACCGCTTACCTGCTGTACATATTTATATGTTTCACATATTAAAACATGAATAGTAAATTATACTGGTACTATATTGATTTATTCAATACAAAACCCTAAAAATACATGTAAATAAAATTATGAGATCTACACAAAAATTAAAATAAAATAGAAATTTGTCTTTGTTACGGTATACATGATCAAGTTGTATATATAATCGTATTAAATTGGCTTTAACACATTCATTACTCTGAAAACAAAATGAAATTTACAAGTTTATTAGTAGGTAAGCGCAAGTGGATGCGATTGAACTGAATCTGACTGAACTGAACTACGATAAGCAAAGAGCCACAAAATTTGTCATTTCTAATAACGTAATGTTTTCAGATTATCACTTTTTTATTAAAAAAATTTAACCGAATTAATACCATATAATGTCCGCTGT
Source organism: Chrysina gloriosa (assembly GCA_038088585.1). NCBI lineage: Eukaryota > Metazoa > Arthropoda > Insecta > Coleoptera > Scarabaeidae > Chrysina > Chrysina gloriosa. The sequence goes on from CM076089.1 coordinate 39,589,038, forward strand.
ATATTATTTTGTTCTGTTATACATAATTAATTTTTTTATATATATACATCTACATTGACATGTGCATCCTACAATTATTAAATATACCGCATCTACGAGTAATTATGTACGCATCAGATATTAATTGCGATAGAGCACGGACTTAAGGAAAGTATAACGTTACCCTTACTACGAAAAAATTTAAATAGTGAAGACCTATGAAGCGTGGTACAATATTTTGATGTTGAGATTTTCGAGTCAGAATTTCATAAAGGGTTACGTCACCTGTAGCTTTTTCGCCAATTTATACACACGCTGTATATATATATATATATATATATATATATCTTCTAATATATAAAATTCTCGTGTCACAGGGTTTGTAGCAAAATTCCGAAACGGCTTGACCGATTCTTATGAAATTTTGTGTGTATATTCAGTAAGTATGAGAATACTACGTAAACTATTTTTCATACCCCTAAGTGATAAGGGTGGTCCACCCCAAAATTTTTTTTGTTTTTGACAAAATTTTTTATTTTAATTTTTTATGATTCGGCATTAAAAAATACATACAACCCTAAATTTTCACCCTTCTACCACCAACCCCTATTTTTGAATAGCGATATTAGTACTTTAATAATTTTCTCCTCTCGGCATAATTGATCAGTTACCACTCTACCGGTGTCCTTTCTCACCCCGTAAACAACACAGAGTAGGGATGAGAACGAAGCCGGTCTCCTGTCTTTCTCACTCAATAAGCTTCCCCTCACTCACTAAGGTTTAGGGCCTAAACCGTTTTCGACCATTATTATTGATTGTGCGTCCATCGTAGCGGTGACGCTTATAATTATCAGTTTACTTTCTCAGTGCAACTTTCATGGTAAGTATACAGTCGAGTTTCGTTTATCATCAGTTCGAACGAGTTTCGTTTATCTAAGTCGACAGGGGCCCCCACTACCGCCACTGTTGCCATGCCAACCGGAATTGCGTCAGCTCCACCCCTCCCATTTCTTTCAAGCGCACTCTAGATTCTAGCGTGACGGTGAAATTGTGGAACATGGAGGGGCGCGTGGAACTTAAAATAAACGAGACTCGCAAGTTAAGATAAATGAAACTCAAAATACATGAGTCTCCAGATAAACGAGACTCGATTGTATTCTCATAGTGAATGTATCATCAATTGGCAGTGCTATAATTATTTATTCCCATTTCAGAGATGTAATTTGAAATTTATTAGTTAAGATAATAAAAGTAGAATGAATTAAAAAAATGAATGTTTGGTGTTTTGTCATTTTTATAGGCCGTCATCGTTCACAGCGCTCCATTCCTCTTTCAGTCATATACCACATCGCCACACACTTAACTAAAAATCGAGCGAAAAACTCTATTGGGGTGGTCGGTCCGTGAAATAAAAAGTCTCATTTGTTCAACTTCTATATTTCGTCACCGTTTGGTAACTTCATCAGGAGTATGCTGAAAAATGTGCTATCACAATGTTGCAACTTAAGGATTAAATTAAGACTTACAACTAGAGTAGATCACTAGCCCTCAGATACATATTAACGTTGTATTAGACCATCAGATTTTGTACGTGTAATCACATGTAATCGTATGTGTAATCACGTATAAAATCTGATGGTCTAATACAACGTTAATATGTATCTGAGGGCTGGTGATCTACTCTAGTTGTAAGTCTTAATTTAATCCTTAAGTTGCAACATTGTGATAGCACATTTTTCAGCATACTCCTGATGAAGTTACCAAACGGTGACGAAATATAGAGGTTGAACAAATGAGACTTTTTATTTCACGGACCGACCACCCCAATAGAGTTTTTCGCTCGATTTTATATATTCTACTCTAAACAGTACGGTCGAAATACATTTTTACTATACATATATATATATATATACATATATATATATATATATATATATATATATATATATATCATTGAGTTAAACAATTTGACAATTGTGTCTAAACTTACTCTATCGTAACTATACTTACGACACCAACTTAAGAGATATTAACGAAATAATCAGCACACGTGGGTTTCATTTTTTCGGATTTATTTCAATAATAATAGAAATGTATTTTAGATTAACATTTCATGTTTATTTTATATATATATAGTACAATAGCTTTATGTAAACATTAAATGCATACTCTGTAAAAAATAAGTACAAAAAAATCAACAAGATTTAGAACTACTACCTTTTAAAAAAGAGTGTGTTAGTGCTTGTGCTGTTTTTAATTTATCTAATTTTGTGTGAAATGATAGATATCACACATCAAAGTAAATTTATCAACAATAACACATTTTTGTAGTACTAAAGATACTAAAAAATATCTGAACTGTTGAAGGTTACACAGTTAACACAGAAAACATATAATTTATATTTAGTCAACAAGTTTCTTTCGTAAGTGCAGGAGGAATGCTTTCCTTGGTTTTAGACATAGTAGAGTATCCCAGCAACTCTTGACACGAAATTACCCCCTCTTGGATGTTGCCAACTGTTTTTAGCAAATCGTAATTGATCTCATCAGAAATTTTTGAATCTTGTCTGAAAAAATAATAACTGATTTGAAAAATGTATTGTTTATATTGAGTTCACTTACAAACAGAATTTTCCACTAACATCTCCAAACTTTATTTAAAGCTACTTTATAAATTTTCAGTGATATTGCATAACAATGCTGAATAGAAGTTTATGTAAACATCTGATATTCGTGTGCGTTTTGATACATTAGGTATATATAATCGGTCACGAAACTCTTCGTACACCCCACAAATTTCTAATTTCCATTGTAATAACATTTTTTCAACAAGCAAACAAATTTATTTAAATATACATTATTTACAAACTGCAACTATATGTATTAAACATTTTTCTTTCTAAAAAGAATTGTTATCGGGCACATTACATTAGCCATGTACACGTGCAATATGTGACAGTTAAACAGGTAATTCTCCTATTTCATGGCTTATTTTCGGTAATGCATTAGTTTGCTTTACTTTGTCATCTTATTCCTATCTTGTTTACAATTTTTGCGTTTATACAACCACTAAAAATGGGTTCGAGGAAGGAAACAGCGGTCTTCATATACAAATACTTGTTAAACTGCACAAAGGAAAAAAGAACTCACTGAGCAAAATTGCAAACACTATTAAAATAGCCTGTTCGACAGCACAATACATAATTAAACGGTACAAAACAACACAAACAATTGAAAATAAGCCTCGTACAAAGCACTCAAGAATATTAAATAAACGGGATATTCGAAGTATTATACACTAACTAAAAATAACAGCCTTTACAAGAGCTCCTAAAATGGCGAAAGAGATAAGAAAAACTACTGGGAAAGTTGTTCATTCCGAAAATGTCAGCAGAATACTATGAAAGGCCGGTTACAATCGACTAGTTCCGAGAAGTATACCATTTATTAGTGAGCTGAATCTGAAACATGGAATGAATACGCAAATGACCACATTAACAAGGACCTAGATTTTTGGAGCACAGTAATGTTTAGTGATGAAAGTAAATATAATATTTTTGGTTCAGATGGGAAAGGAAGTATAGACAAAGGCCAACGAACCATTGAAAATACAAAATTTGGTTCCCACTATAAAAAGAAATTATAATTGAGAGATCGTTAGATATTTCAACAAGATCGGGATCCCAAACATACTTTTGGCGTTGTAAGAGAATGGTTGCAGTACAATGTGCCTTGACAATTACATGCCCTTCCCTAATCGCTGGATATGAGTCCTATAGAGCACGTATAGGATTATTTAGAGATGAGAATAAGAAAACATACAATAACAAATAAGGAATCACTAAAAAACGTATTATTAGATCAATGGGCAAAAATTCCAATACAATTTCCAAAAACTGGAATATTCGATACCACGACGTTTGGCGGCTATTCTTTAATCACGAGAGAGTTCAACAACTTTTTTATGTGAAATACGATCATCTTGATGATATTGCTGATAACTACACTGGGTAAATGCGGTAACAGGAAGTGACGTTGCGAGCGCAAAAAGTTTGCACATCAAATTAATTATAAAATATGTTGAAACACTTAGTGTTTTAAAAGTCTCCGTGATATCACAAACTGGGTAACATCTGTTAAATATTTCAATCATTAGATGTGTTTCAGTTAAGTGAGCACGACGTGCGGAATGAATGTACAGTCAAACCTCCATAAGTCGAAATTTTCTACAAGTCGAAATTTTTCCTTGTTCCCAGCACTTTATCTACAATTTCCATGTATTTTGATCTCTCTACAACATTGTCCTCGCCATACGATCGCTAGCGAAATCAAGCTTCCCTGCATAGTTTAATGGGAACCCCGAAATACCATGTGATTACCAATGTTTTATTTCGTATTCGTTTTGCCTAGTACGGCATAGTAGTCGACGACTGTCGTGTCTGAAAGTGCGAATAGAAAGTTCGGTGTTGATAAAATGTCTCCGCCGCGAAAACTTAAAAGTCTGACGATCCAAACAAACACAGAAATTTTAAAAAAGCGGAAAGAGGAGTTAAGAAAAAGACTATTGCTCAAGAGTATGATATACAGCAAAGTACATTGTCTACAATTATTAGAATAAAACTGCTATATTAAATTTCGGTGGAAAAATAAAAGGTCGAGTTACTCTCAAGCGAAATAGGCCTAGAAAGACTGTTAATACAGCCTTGATAAAGCAAAAAGCACTCAGTTTTGCTAAAAATTAGGTCAGAATTTTAAAGCTAGCTCAGGGTAGCTTGAGAAATTTTAACCTTCCTATACTCACGTCAAAATGAAAGACGTATACTATACTATATAAGTCGGTCTCACAGACCGTATGCGTGAGTATAGGAAAGTTAAAAGGTAAGAGCTACACTGCGTATATAATATACAATACATGTAATTTTAGGTACGACAGATTACAAAAAAGTTTGTGGTGAAAGTGCGGCAGTAGATAAAGAAAAATGTGATACGTGAATGCATAACACCTTGCCAGCTCTTTTAGCCTCCTATAATGATAACGATATATTCAATGCAGACGAAACTGGTCTCTTTTTTAAGTGTTTACCATATAAAACAGCATTTAAAAATGATAAGTGCCACGGAGGCAAACTCAGCAAGGAAAGGGTAACCTGGCGACAAACATGACTGGTACCGAAAAATTAAAGATTTTTGTAATAGGAAAAAGTGCTAAACCACGATGTTTTCAAGGAGTCACGCACTTGCCTGTTACTTATAAGAGCAATAAAAGGCATGGATGACCGCCGACTTTTTCGAAACATGGGTTCTGGAATTGGATAAGTATTTTTTTCGTCACAACAGGAAAGTTTTGCTCATTATTGATAACTGTCCTGCACATCCCCAATTGAGTCACAAACTAAAAGCCATAAAATTAGAATTCTTTCCACCGAACATGACATCCAAACTTCAGCCTCTCGATCAAGGCATTATAAAATGTTTTAAGTTCCATTCAGACGCAGAATCTTGGAGAAAATTTTGGACAATTTTGTAAACCATCTCTCCATTCCTCAAATTGATCTTTTGATTGCCTTAATATTGTGACCACAGTATGGAACATTGATGTTACTCCTAAAACAATCCAAAATTGTTTTAGACAAACAGGTTTTGAAAAGCATAAGTTCTATTATGAAGAACATGAAATGACATTCTCAGAACTGAAACAAAACATAATCACCGAGCAAAACACCATCTCCAATGTTCAACAGTCGTTTAATAAGTGTGTTGAATTGTGCAATGCAAACCATGTGATTTTAATGGACGATTTTATGAACCTCGATGACGATGTTGTTACCAGCGAAACTCCCACAGATGACGAAATTGTTGCTAGTGTTACTAAACATGATGAGTTTAATGACAATTCGGATGCCCCCGACACTGAGGATATTCTTCGAGAAAAGCCTTCTCACCACGAAATGGCTAAATCATTTGAAACAATACAGTTGTTTTTTAATATGACCGAGAGTATAACGGATGATGTATTCCTTTTACTTAATAAAATAAAACAAATGTATGAGTCAGAGTGTGTAAAAGAGCATACGTCAAAAGTTAATCACCGATTACACATTTTAAAAATACATAGATACCTATACATAACGTACAATGTATGTAACTTTTTATGTAAGAATGTACTTTTCATACCATAATCTTATACTATGTACTTATACTGTTAAAAATGTTTTCATTGTTTTCTGCAATAAAACATGTAATATATATATATATGTATACATGTTATACATTTTTCTTTAACTCGAAGTTTCTATAACTCGAAGTAATTTGAATGTCCCTTGGGATTCGAGTTATGGAGGTTTGACAGTAATTGTTGTGAATAGTTTGTAAATCTCTTTTAACCTGACTATCTTGAAATATTTTCTGGCTTTCCTTGATAGGGACAGGTTCTGTCGGAACGAATTTTAAAACTACCTTCTTTACTTGATGATAATATTTGTTGTAGTAAAATGCAGCCTGTCACCATGTTCTCCAACGTGTAACAATCGACTGTGGTGGTTCAGGTATATCGGGGCACAGTGTGAAATAGTTGGGTACGTTTGTGGGACTTTAGAAACACTACATTTGTACTAGCAATTAATGCAACTACTAATGGATAACATGTAGGAATCATTGATGCCACAAGATTTAGAGCATAGATTGTACACGCTACATGCAAGAAGTTACCACTGTGTTCGTTAAGAGATCGGCCCAAAGAAAGAATGTTTGCGGCACCATCAGTCATAAACATTAAAAGGTGCTTAGTTGAAACTTCAAATTCGTTCAATAAGTTCAACACCACCTCCAAAATCTCATGGGCAGTACAATTTACTCTTTTGGAAGCAAGTGAGATGGAGGATAACGGTTGATGTGGTTCCACTCTGCGTACCATCACATTAACCACAGAATGTTTTCTGCGATCTGTTGTTTAGTCCAAACACAACCACAGTTTTTTATCTTTCATTTCCAATTTCATTCTTTTTTCAATATGTTCACGAGCAAATGGCACTCAATTTCGTATCCATGTCCGACTAGGTATTTTACAGTCCGCATATTTATTCCAGAAAGAAACAAATGCTTCCTTGTCTAGTAAACGAAACGATAGATTACATAAAATAAGAGTAACACATAAATCATATTAAATTAAATTTGCAGAAGAATGCTGTTTGTTTTCGATGTGATGTTGACAATGGCTTCTGTACCAAGACATTAGAGGGATATTACAAACTAGACATTGAATTTTAGCGCCATTATCAGTTCGGCATGTTCATTATATGTTTTTAACTGTGTCTGCCATTGGTCGTTTTCGCGACGTACCTAACTGCCACATTTTTAAAGCAAACATAACCGTACAATTACGAAATAAGTTACGACAACCTACATATACACAGAACTGTACAGTACTGACGCTGTGAACGCGTGTATAATAATATGAATAACATATTGTTCCCATCTCCTTATCTACTACACTGACTGTTACCGATGTTTGCCCAGATTATTGGTAACAATTTATTTGAGTTTACAAGAGTTGCAGTATAGAAAAATGTTTCGTGCATGCAGTTGTAGTTTTTAAGCCATGTACATATGTTAAATTAACTTAAAAACAAAATGTGTTATTGCCTCGAAGTCCGCAATTTATGGGGCGTAGGAAGAGTTTCGTGACCGACTGTATATACATATTCGTGCAATATGAGTCAATACATTTTAACTATTTTTGTTTGAACATTTGCAATTATGGCAAGTAATGACAATCGTTTTTTTATTATTTATTAAAATCAAAACTCCAGTTAGATTAAATGCACATTATTAATTTAAGTAATGGTAAAAATTGGGGTTAAATTTTCATCTTATTAGAGAAGGAAACTAACTGACAAAAAATTGTATTTCTACTCGATATGTAGAGCAAAAATTAAAAGAATGATATAAAGTTGTCTGCTTAGTGCTACCAATTGTTGTAACAAAAGACACGATTTAGAATTAAAAGTAAAGCCAATTAGAGACAATATTGTGACGTACAGAAATTCTCAGTAGATATGGTCTATTACAAAGAATCCTTTCTAATAGATATAGGGATAAATTTCTATTGTGGTATATTAAAAAATTCTTGAACTCTATCTTAGTAGGAACGATGTTCAAATACAATGTTCTTCAAATATTATATTACGAGATTTATAAAAGAAATAAAATTACCCTTACCATACTTTTTGGAAATAATTGAAAAATATTTCCGAAAGCTGTGCTAAAAGTAATTTTATTTTTTTGATATATGTAATATCTTAACCCCAGTCTCCTTATTCTTATTTAATATTAAGAGATGACTGGAAGGAGGCCATTTTATAAATTTAGAACCCTAATCAGATTTTAAAGCTTTTCTTGTTAAAAAGCTTAAGTGTATGTTTAATTATATATAAACATAAATAAAAAGAAAAATTGTACTAATTGATTTTCTGTATTTTGCCTGTTACCATTTGGCACACTGAATAAGGGAGCTTTTGAGAATTTCGAAATTATTTTAAAATCCATATAATTTGAGAAATAGTATTAAATAATATTTGTTTTCATTTCATTTGTACTTAAATTAAATTAAGTTTTTAACTTTATTTCATTAAATTATAAATCAGAACAACTACTTGTTTATAACAAAATTCTTACTTGTAATCTGGATGGTTCGTAACAAATTTCCTAATCCAAGATGCAGTTGTTAGAATATCTCCAGCAGCACGTTTCTGAATAAACTTAAGGTATTGTTGGATTGTACAGTGGGTGTCTGCATCAACATCCATTCCAGATAAATAATTATTAATTAAAGGTATTAAACCAGGAAATTCGCCTTCCTAAAAGCAGTAGATAAATTATTTATAAATTTCACTGATATTTAAAAGATGTAATACCTTGCCGTTAATAATTTCATTCACCGTCATGGGTATAAATTGATCACATAATACCACATCACAATTTGTGGTGCCTTTACAACATTTATTTGCCTCCGGCGGGCTGACTTGTGTAGTTATATCCTTGCGGAACCAAAACTTTTGATTCAGACAGGCACCCCGTTTCTGTGCATTTTGCATGTTTTCATCCACCTGTTAAAAGAAATGCACTTAAGAAATGATGTAACACTTACAAAGGTTATAACATACCTTGCTTATAGGAATGATAAAGTTTAACTGATAGGATAGTATTACTCGTGTCAACAAAACAACAAAACAAACGATAGCAGCGTTCTCAAAATCTGTAATTTGAATTTCGCACGGTCTAAATTCAACCCTCCAACCAATAGTTGAATTTGGAGGAGGAGGTTTAAATCTCATAGTCTGCCAATTGGTGGACTGAATATTCTGGAAAATTATGAACATGACAGAATAATAAATAAGTTGGAATACAACGTATAATATACAATTACGAAACACCCGAACTATCATAAATGTGTTTCATAAAAAGATAAAATTGTGCACTGATGCGGAAACACTACAAATTTCAATAAAGAAAAGGAGTGCCTAAGAAACATTCTAAACTGAAGAAAATCAGCAAATTCAGTATTTTTCTGGCGGTATTTAACGACATTGAGCGATATTATATAGTGAAAACGTTCCTGTTTAATTACTAGATTTCTATGTACTTTATTCATTTGCTGTCAGTTCTAGATTAATTATTACATTAGTACAGTTGTAGTTAAATCACAGTTAATTTTAAATAAATATTAAATTTATTGTAAGACAACATACATTTCAATTTTTATATCCTTTACCTAACATTATACTCATTCCGAACCCTTACTCACATTATTAAACATGTGATGGAAAGTGCATGTCACGTTGATGTGTGTTACTGAGTCTTCCCGAGCAATCACTATATCTGTTTTCATCTACCTTTCCGTTTTATAGAAAGCCACATTGAAAATTACTGTAGCCTTATTTAACAATTAAAGTGTAATTGAATATAAACTCACCTCAAAATGATCGGTGTCTTTCTCGTCATCCTGGTGTACCTTCTCAGAAAACAATGACACTGTGTCCCTTATAAATAAGTGTGCAACATGTTGAGCTAAAAGGTGATCAATGCCGTTGTTTTTCAATTTTTCAAAAATTGCTCCATCATACACAATAGGCACGTCATTATATTTTTCTCCCTGAGGTGACAAATATGAATCAATAGAATCATAGCGTGATTTATTTATAACAAATGTATTTTCTTTCAAAGGTTTCAGACCACGCTCTTCTTCTGTTCGGCAATCAACAGAACCTGATATAATATTCCAGCGACAATCCACATCGGTTATAAAACCGCGATGTAGTGGCGATGCTGCAGTTAAGGCTAGCTGAAATTAAATTAAATGAAAGTTCAGTTTACGGTAATCCAGTCGATTTACCATTATGGGACAAAGTGGTGCTAATTGATCATACAACGTTCTAGCTTCTTCGATATTACATGCTTGAAATGTAAGTTGCAAACAACAACAGCCCATACCGAAACCCATAGCATCCATATAAACATGATCAGGCAAGGCTGCTTTGCTGTGCAAATATGAATCATCTACAGGTATCACAGTATTTACATCCTTAAAGACTGAAATTAACAAACACGATTTTTTTATAAAATTTGACACAAACTTGTTTCAAAATAATATTTGAAATGGATGCAATATAGATATTATTATTTGTTTGCACAAGTCTCTTTCCTTTTGCAAAAAAAGAAAACCCAATAAAGCATTAAAAGGTTTCCAATTCTGTAGAGTAAATGAGAATTAAATAATAATACGACTATATAAAAAATTGTATAAATGTATACTATATAAGTACTTGCGTTATTAAAATATTTTTGACTCGGTTAAAATACACTTCAGGTATTTAAAAATTTAATTATAGTTGCAGATGTATGAAAACTGTTTCTATTAAACATGATTATTATATTTGTGACTGTGTAACACACATCTTTAGCACACCCGATTAATTCTAGGCAATACATAATTTTATAATTTCAAAATATGTTGTCGATAAGTTCAAGGTGGTTCAAAGAAATATTGCATTTACGCGAACACACAATGTATTAATACATATTTCTGATATCGTGAATTACGGATAATATAAACATTGCTTTTCTGCAAAACAGAAGTGTTAACCCTCAATAACAAAAACACACCTGTTCAGAGAAATGCTCAAATTTATTGAACTTAAACTCAGAGCAAGTATGTATGAGTATTTACAGACATTTATATGCCCACGTACATGTTGTGCATATTCTCCTCAAGTGTGTGGTATATCCCCATTGTTGTGGGGTGTATAGTATTTAGTTATTTATTAATTTCCTTTTACGTTACAATGTATGTATCTACGAGCGAGTGATAACGATGTACCAAAAGTGTATTTTCGAAACGCCGAGTGATTATCGGGATATTTGTTTTTGCACTTAACTTACTTTTACACCATACAATCTTATAAATAAATTTGACGCATTAGTTATGAAAAGTTCTGTATAGTCTATTACATCCCGAACATTTTTAAGTTCCGGAATAATCGTAAGTGACATGGTGACTTGAAGCTAATAGCAGTCAAAATTGGTAATAGGTACTTAGTTCAATTCAAACCGATTTATTTGCCAGTATAATAAATATTTTATACATACATACATGCATTCATATTTTGTAACTTTTAATACAATAATTACAATTCACTACAAATTTGCACCAATATGTAATTCTAATTATACATATTTTTTATACATTGAATCCAGAAATCGTTGCCATAATGCGATCTACGTAGTTACCGAAAATAGACGAAAAGACATGTAACTTTACATTCATTAACTTGACAACATTATAACAAACAATTGTATCACCTGGTGTTATACTTACTAGGTAAATTAATTGTTACTTTTTCACCTCTGCGCTCTCTTATATTTCGTGATAAAGTTATAAAACGTGGATGTCCAGGAAATACAGCTTCATCTGGGAAAAAGAGAGATCTAGTTCCACCTTCATGTGGTGTAGGTTTAGCTACTGGATCTGAAAAATTATCACAACCCAACCTGAAACCAAATAATAGAATATATAACTTGTACCCTATTAAATGCAGTATATATCTGTAAAATCAACCAACAGTATGTCGATTGCTATAACAATTCCCTAGGATCAGTGGTTGTCTTTTTGACGAGGCCAGGATGGCCACTTGTAATTGACGTTAAGTTTTTAAAATCACTAGTTGGGCGTTAAGTTGGCTAAAAATGTTGATTATTGTACAAATAATTAGATATAAAATAAAATACGATTCATATTTCATCTAGAAATAAAATAGTAACAGCAGGGATAAAAGAAACTCGTGCAATTATAATGCAGTGTAAACTATACACCTTTCCAAGAAAAAGATGAATAGCATGCGGTCTTGGTAAAGATAAGAGTTACGTTATTGGTCAAATGAGACAAAAGTTGCAGTGTTAAGATACTGCATATAGGACACAAATACTTCAAATACCTGGTTCGGTTTCAGATATACATATTTAAAAAGAAAATGAGTTTACCATTTTCGATTTTATTTTTCTCCACGTTATTATAAGTGATAAGAAAATAATAACAATCTGTTACTGTTTTAATATTAATTTTAAATTCTCGACAACGTGACGTGGAGAAAATTTTGTACGTTTCGTTTCCAAGAGTACATAATCGGCTCCATTTTTTAAAATGGACCTAAAAAACAATGTTATTGCTGGATATAACGTTTTATTGCAAAACCAATCATATATCACACACAAGGATTTCTTACTTATTTTGTTAGAAATAAGGCGATTTTTTAATGGACTGCAGTCATGAGGTTTTGCACAAAATAGGCGATAAAAATAACATTACTTAGTTTTATCAGTTTGTCGTTTAGTCTCAACTAATTACAATATTTTGTGATATCACTTATTTATAACAACGTTGGGAAAAAACTAAAATCGAAAATGGTAAAATTCATTTTTTTAACTATCTCGGAAACCGAGGCAGATATTTGAATTGATCATTTAACCGATTTCATAAGTTTTACCGTTTCGAATTTGCAGTTTATCCTTATCTTGGCGACGGTCACGGTGGATGTATATGTATATAAAATAGCACTGCAGGCCTAGCAGGTCCATGGCTTCGTGTGTCATACTTCTCCATTCCTTTTTATTAATAATTTTCTTCTCCCACAGTGTAAATTACTATTTTAAATATACATATAATGTATATTACATATATATTATTGTATGATCCTGTATATTTTTTGAATTTTATAGAAATAAATCGCAATGAAATGGACACTTGAGGAAGATGGATCAATAGAGCTTAGTAAAAAGGTTATGGACAAAATCGGCAAAAGGAAGAAAGAAGGGCAGACCAAGGAATACAACTACAAAGAATAGTAGAGTTAGTGGAGAAGAGTAGAAGTAATAACAACAAGAATACAACAACTAATACAACAATTATTATACTGCAGTGTAAATTTATTAAATATTGATACACAATTTATTCAGTGTGAAAATAAAGAACAAAAAAATTATTGTTTGAAGCAGTATTCCTTAATTTTTGTACTAGAAATTTATGAATTAACTGGAAGAAAAAAAATGGAGTGACACAAGTACTTGAAGAGGATGGATTATCAGAGCTTACTAAATACAGTAGAACCCCGTTTATCGCAATACCTCCGAATCAAATGCTTTTCGTTTATCGCAACAACGAAGGGCCCCACTCTCCTGTGCTGGCCCGATCAGGTGTTCTTCGGCGCATGCGCCTTCACGAACAGGTTTACACGCGCTTATTATTCACGGTCGGAAAACATAACCTCGGATTTTGTGCTCGTCGCATAAACGTACATATGCACATACTACGTGCCAAGAATTGCAAAAATGAGCGGAAACCAGAAAATAAAAGACGGTACGTAAACTTCAATTGCAAAAAGTCAATTTTCGTTTTATCAATTTCTGATTTGCATTTTCCATAGGAGGGGGAACAAAAAGGAGAAATTTGGTGCGATAAACGGGTGAGACGCGTTGCGATAAACGGCAGTTGCGATAACCGGGTGTTGCGATAAACGGGGTTTTACAGTACAATATATACGGGGATAAAAGAAAGAAAGGTGGAGTAAGGGAAACACATGTAGTTACAAGGAATGGAGGAATTAAAAGGGAAAGGAGGAAAGTGAATAGAGGAAATGAGAAGTGTAATGTACCTGTAATACCTACACACCTTGCAGGTAAAAGGGGTTCTTTGATATTAACATTTCTACTTTAAGGAATATAGTTTAATTGAATGATATTATTGTTAGTTCTAAATCCATAATAATAATAAATAGATATGATGCCAGGAGCGGTACGGCATATGTATGTATATGGCTCGATGGCTGCGAACAAGCCCTGGGCCTGTAGTGCTGATATATCCCATTACATATTCACATTTCTCAGTCTTTGAATATTTGAATCACTCATCACTCCCCAGGTAGCATAAGGTCGTCTTATTGACGTCATTTCTTGGTATTTATTGGTCGACGACGTCAGATGACCAATTTATGACGTCTGCTTGACGTCTCATTCTTGACGTTTCTTTATGGTTTTCTATTTGACGTTAGTATGACGTGTTTAATAGGTCAGGGTCCGTGGGTTATAAAACTATTTAGAATAGAAATACACAAGTAAGTTATACTTGTTTAAAGCTACAGACTGTGTAATATATTATATAACAAAATTTGCTTAATTATCATGATTATGAGAATTCTGTACTTATTTTCTTTGTGATCTAATAGTCTAAGAGTCCGGTCCTGGAGTGTTTGACGGTGTGTGTGTTGTCGGTCTGCTCCGTGTTTATACCCAAGGTTCTCGCAGGATTGTGATCTTTTAATTGGTAACACATTGATAAATATAAAAACAAAGTAAAAGTGATTATCTCGGAATCAAAATAACAGGTAAAATTAAACAATTTATTCCAATATCATTGATAAAAGCCAGACTTCCGACGGGTCGACCGGGGCTCGGCTTTTTGCGCGGTGATAAGAAAAGAAAACAGAAAATACATATCCATAGAGAACAGGGGCGGAGTAGGAAATTGTATATATCATAGATACGGAGGAATACAGCTCGGAAGATAGGAAGAGAAAAGGAAAAAGAGAAGAGGATGAAGAGAACAGGGAAAATATTTTCAAGAAAAGTAAAAAAATAATAAGATCGCCTATGAAGTCCCAGAAAAAGCTGGAAGCTTGGTGTAATGATGAAGATGATTGAGGAAATGGGAGCGAAGATGAACAATTTATCAATAGAAACAAGAGAGATGCGAGAGGAACAGAGAGAATATAGAAAAGAAATGTCAGAGTTAAGAAAAGAAAATGCGGAACTCAAAAGGCAAAATAAATTCATTAAGGGGTACTGATGGATATGGAAGACAGATTGGAACGAGTAGATAATGAGAAAAGACGGAATAATGTAGTGATTCAGGGTCGAAAAATAGATACAGAAGATAGGGAAAAACTAAAAAACGCAATGGAAAATCTCATAAAGAGTTACAGATAAAAGTACATATAAAACCGGCCATAAAATTAGGTGAAAAAACCTGTCTGGTTCAATTGGACAGGACAGAGGATAAGGTGGAGATAATGAAAAACAAAAAGAAATTAAGAACAAAAATAGGTGGAAGGATTTTTATTAACGATGATCTATCTAAGCGGGACAGGAAGATACAAGAACAAATTAGATTTAGAGCTAAAACTGAGCGGGAAAACGGAAAACAAACAAAAATTGGGTTCAGGAAGTTGTATATCAGGAATCAGGAATGGAGATGGGATAGAGAGAAGGATAAGTTGATACAGATACAGAGATCAAAAAACTAGAAGGCGTGAACGAGCAGGGAATAGAGAGGACGTACCTGGCAATGAGAGCGGATACAGAACAAACTCGAACGCGAGAATACATGGATGTGAGGATGGGAAATAGGAAAAACAAGGTAGAGACAGAGAGGAATGCTAACACGATGACGACCACAGCTATGAACAAGGAAAATGGAAAGATACGCGTTGGAACGTGGAACATAACTTCCCTAACGGGAAAAGAATACGAACTAGCAGAAGAAACGAACAAGTACCAAATTCAAATACTAGGAATAAGTGAAACAAAGAAAGCCGGAGCAGGAAGAATAGGGGTAGGAAGTCAATATTTTCTGTACTATTCAGAAGTGAGGGCGGATCAAACGAAAAAAGAGGGAGTAGGGATATTGTTAACAAAGGAACTGGATAGAAGAGTAACTATACATCAATCACTCTCATCAAGGTTGATGGGCTTGAGAATAGAATTGGAGAAGGAATCGGTTGACATCATACAGATGTATTCACCAGCAGAAGGAACAGATGGAAGTACAATGGAGGAGTTCTATGAAAAACCGCAGGAATGCTGGATGAAATAAGAGAGACAAACTCAAAAGTAATATTAATGGGGAACTGGAATGGTAGAGTGGGTAATGATACAAATAAGGGACTGAGCTGCTTGGGAGTATATGGAAAAGAAACGTTAAACGGAAATGGTTGAAAAATGATTAATTTTTGTATACGTAATGATCTCCTAATAGGGAACGGTTTCTGGGACCAACCACTGGAAGAGAGATACATCTTTGTTGCGGAAGAGAGAAACGCGAAGAGTATAACAGACTACATAGTCTATACCCAAAGTATGAAAACTAATATACGAAACATAAAGACACAAAAAGAGGCTGAAATGGGAACTCAACACAGATTGCTAACGGCAGAACTCCAAGAACAAATTAACACAGAACAACAAATAGCTGAGTATCATAAAATACCAATCAGCAAATTAAGAAACGAGAAGAAAAGAGCAGAATACCAACAGAAAACGAATGATTTACTAAAGAGACATGACCAGGAAGAAATGACACTAGAAGAGACGTGGAGAATGTTCAATTATTTATAATTCTGCACTAGAAGTATATGGTCAAATCAGATACAGGAAAAAACAGAAAAGAACAAAATGGTGGACTAAGGAAATACAAAAGGAAGTCAAAAAGAAAAAAGATGCGCGGAGAAAATACGTTGTAACAACGGAACAGCAATACAAAGAACAATATGTTAAGAAGCGAAAAAGAAAAGCTGGGAAGATTTTGGAAATGATATAAATGAGGAATATAAAACAAATAACAGGAAATTTTGGAAGATAATAAGATCAATGAATGGAAAGAAGAAGAAAGAAATAAAACCAATTAGGAATACCGCGAATGAACTAAGAACAAGAACAGAAGATATACTTGAAATATGGAAAGAATTCTTCACGAAAAAATTCACAGATGCAAGAGATCATACAGATTTATTGCCAGAATCAGGAACACGAAATGTATATAATGAAGAACTTGAAGAGATAGATATGGAAGAGGTAGAGAAAGCCCTGAAAAGAATAAAAACAGGAAAAGCCTGCGGTGCGGATAATATAGAACCGGAAAAGGTAAAATGGCTCGCACAGGTGGGAAAGGAGTGGATCCTTGACATCTTTTGTAAGGCATGGCGAACGAACACAATTCAGGGGAGGAAATCTACTTCAATTTCATAGACTTGCGAGCAACCTTCGATACAGTAGATAGAGGGAGTATAGATATCTGTCTAGAGAAACTAGAGGTTCCAAGAAAAATGCGCCAAATAATCAATAGTCTATATTGTCAGGTTAGGGGATAGTACAAGTGAATGGAAAAAGATCAGCAGATTTTCAAATGCAAGCAGGAATAAAACAAGGAGACAGCTTAAGTCCATTAATATTTATTATAGTAATGGACAGAATCCTGCAAAATACGAGGAAACGCTCCGAAACTGTGAAGACACTGTTAGGATATAACAGACTGGAACCTGTAGCTGTGGATGCATTACTGTACGCCGATGATCTGGCACTAATAGCTGACAGTTATGTGAAAATGGAAAAATTAACAAAAATATGGACAAAAGAAACAGAAAAGATGAAGATGGAAATAAACATAGAGAAAAGCAAACTAATGGTGATAAATAATAAAGAGCCAGCCAGTAATCTAATAATTAAAATAAACGATAAACAAGAAGAAATTGTCGACGCATACGAATATTTAGGTACTATTATATCGAAGGATGGAAAAATTGATCTAGACATAGCAAAAAGAGGACGGAAAGCCACAAACATATACTACGCTCTGAATCAAACCATCTTTGGATAAAAAGAAATAGAACCCAAGATCAAACAGATAGTATACAATGCAGTAATAGCCCCCACAATAATGTACGCAGGTGAGTCCTGGACAATACAGCAAAAACACGAAAGCAAAATAACAGCTATGGAAATGAAATTTTTGAGAAAGATCGTGGGGAAAACAAAAATGGACAGAACAGAAAACGAACAGATAAGGAATATGATAAATCAAGAAGATATACTAAAAAGAATTGAAAAATGTCAACTGAATTGGTACGGCCAGATAATTAGAATGGAACAAAAGAATTTAACAAAGAAAATAATAGAAGCCAAAAATAACGGGAAAAGAAAAAGGGAAGACCAAGGAAAAAATGGATTGACAGAGTCAACGAATTGGGACGAAAGCGAGGGAAGACCATAGCAGAAATGAGAAGTATGAGTACAGACCGGACACGATGGAAAGAATGGATTAAATAGTCGTAAGATCCAAAAATAATCCGACGCTGAAAGGCATAAGGATTGACGAGAAGAAGAAAAAGAAGTGATCTAATAGAACTGATATATAGGAAAGAAGGCGATACGCTATATTTAAAATTAACCTATATTTATTATGTAGTTAAAGATTGGTGTACTAATTATTTATTATATTTACTTGTAACTTAAAAAATTTACTGATATGTGGGGCTTGTGTAGTTAGTACATTAATTTGAATTTAAATTATTCGCGCCGTTAGCACCGATCAACGGTCAACACGACGACACGACGTGCGTTTTGGTATGTGAATGTGGCGTATGTGGTCCACATACGCCACATTCTGCTGTCCACATAATGTGGACAGCAGTACAGCGCAGTCAGCGTAGTGTGTAGCATAAGTACATCTATGGTGTGTAGAACGTGAGGAAATGTATGTACAAATGTACGTTACATTCATATATTACCTACATATAACTGGTTAAATTGTATAAATTCTATTGCATATGGTAATTGCAGAGTAGTGATTAAACATATTCCAGGTAAAGTATACGGTAGCATTCATTTTAAAACTACAAAGTGGCTAAAGCTGTGTTGTATGTATCTGATGGTGCTCTGTGATGTACGGTACGTAGGACACGAGTAATTGTTTTTATTTCAACATTCGGAGTTTCGGAGCACCAAATTTAAACATTTATAAGCAAACTGCATAGCCATTGTTAGAAATAAATTGAATTGTTCTTTGTTTAATAGGTATGTATAATCTTATAGAATTTAAAGAAGTTGACGGTGGAGGCGTAGCTGTAGTTAATAGGTCGTGGTTAACACCACGAAGACAAGTTTTTTGGCCTCCTGTAAAAGACCAAAGGCAATTTGATAGAATTGTAAAAATTGCGGATGTAGATTCAAGCTGGAAACTCTATGAAATCCAACAATGCCTTTATGAAACAGGTACATAAGTAGAAATGCTATTAGTAGAGTTGATAACATCCAGTTTATGCCAATGTAGTTCATTGAATTTTAATCACTAAATTTGTTTCTCTTCATAAGAGTGATTTATCAAAATTTTATTCTAGATGATTTTGAAAAAGCTCAGAAGAAGTTAAAAGAATGGGAAGTGACATCTGATTTACAAAGTGATGTAAGTGCTGATTACTTGCCACGAAAGCGAAAAAGAATACCAACACGACGTTTATACTCAAGTGATGAAGAAGCTGAATCTATAATTGAACGACCACCACGTTTGAAAAAAAAAAACAAATGAATGCATACCTAGTGTAGCAGAAGGTATTATATTTAACATTTAATAAGGATAATTGAATATTAATTTTAATTTCAGAAATTCCAAATTTATCATATAAAAAGTGTATCCCACATACACCATCAGTGTTAAATCCATTAGTGGAAACGCAAACAAGTCATATGAATGTGGGCCTGGATTTTAATGGTATATGTATATTTATATATTATATTAATTTTGTTCCTACTGAACCTAAATAAATTTTACAGAGACATCCAGGTCTACTACTCCTTCTGTTAGATGTGAAGGTTTGATCTTTGAAAAGCAAATTTTAAGCATTTTATTTAAAATAAAGGAACAAAATAATGAAATTATTACATTATTGAAAGAAAAACAATTTGCTCCTCTTACTACAAATATTATTAATGATTTACCTATAAAGTTGCCAATAAATTGTGATGACCGAAAACCTTGGAGAATTATATATATCAAAAAGATAAATTGTATGGCCTGGTATGTAAGAATAATTTGCTATTATGTCTGAAATAATAATGTATTTTTAGAGTACTTATTTTTCAACCTTAGGAGGTCGGGATGTCGCTTCAAAAACAAACAGAATTTTAAAGTGCGCTTTGTCAGACTCGCTTGCATGCAACTTTAATTTTTATGCTAAACGTTCAGAAAAATGCATTCTGTGACCTTCGTTTAAGAACTGCAATTGTTGGTAAGTTTTCTGACTTTTAGAAAAATAGAATTATAAAAATGCATGTTATAATATCTTACTATCTCTTTAAAAGAAGCACTTTGACAAAATGATAGATGCTTTGTAAATGTGAAATATTAGCAGAAGACATGATAATGTACTTAGAAATATCTTCTTTTTTGTTTTTAAGATTCTGTTCAATCCAAAGTAAATTGACAAAATAGACGCCATTCTTTGCTTCTAAAAATTGGTTGTAATTTGCAGAATTGTATATTATTTTTTGTACAACTATGCAGTATTGTATTTTTTATGCATTATAAATTGAAAACGTATTTTTGTCAAATCTAAATTTTATGACATTTAAAAACAAATTGTTGTTATTAAATTATTGTATTTATTATTTTATTTTACAGATGGTGTAAAATTAAGTTCTTCACGAGCTGCTGAGAAGCAAATAGAAGATTATATTAAAATTTGGTTAAAGCATGCTCTTGAACGATTGAAGCAAAGAACATCTAAAGCAGGTACTATTTAATAATTTTAAAAATTATGGAAAAAATCAAATACAAACGAAAAAATCTTGTCGGTAAACGTCAGATGTACCTCCAAATTGTAGAATCTGTTCAAAATGCCTTCGAAGAATTACATATTCATGAGAAGCCAGACCACTTCTGTATTTTATATCCATTAATTCATGAATTGTAAAATAGAAGTTGTTAAACATTGTAATATGAATCTAGAAGAGTTTTATAATAAATAAAAATTGGTGAGTAAAATATTTGTTTTTTTTTGTACTTTACAATATTCTAACGATTAAACACGTGTGACGCTCCGTAGTCGGTCGGCTTACTTCGTGATTACGAGTAATTCTCTCTACTCAAGCGGAATCTGTATTGTGCATGTCTTGAAGTTTATACATACTCAGAATTCTCGTTTCTTTACGAAGGGCGCTTGCTATATAGTCTGTATTCATTAAAACTTTCCAGGCTTAATCTATCTGAAACTTCATAATATCCAAAATTGCTAAAACGCGTCGATATTTATTTCAAGGAGGAAATATTTTGGCGTATATCATGATTTTCCACTTACTCCCCTACCCCTAATTGCCACAACATCTGAGGATTGGGGGCGGTAAGGGCTAGGAGAGTATTGGGCAGCAAATATACGTCAAACTACTTCCATCTTAAAACAGAAACAGACGTGCTTTTACTATTTTTGATATGTTCAGTTTCAGATATATAACTGGAAAGTTTAAAGAATACATTTCAATAAAATATATGACCTGAAATGACGTTTCTGGGACGTCTTTATATAACGTCATTACTACGTCCTAGAATAACATCATCTGTACGGTATTATATGACGTCTTTATGCTGTGACAAATTGACATCAATTATTGGTCATTAAGACGTCATATGTAAGGTCATATTCGTCATAAATATCACCAAAAAATGACAATATGTCGTCCGTATGCTACCTGGGTCGGTTAGAGTGAATATCATCTTATGTAAACTGCTTTATGTACATAATGTCATTCATAGAAACAAATCAATTTTAACGTAAGTTTATTATTTGTATTAATTATAATCACCGTAAATTTCTTTTCTTGTTCTGCTATTGTAATAATATTAACTATGTTCTTTGGAATTTGTACCCCATTCGTCTTCCGCCAAAGATTTTAAATACGAAGATTGAGTTGAGTTCTCGTCAGACAGCCAGATAGTACAATGCAATTTATATTCT
The DNA here is from genome assembly GCA_038088585.1 of Chrysina gloriosa. Taxonomy (NCBI): domain Eukaryota; kingdom Metazoa; phylum Arthropoda; class Insecta; order Coleoptera; family Scarabaeidae; genus Chrysina; species Chrysina gloriosa. Next base: position 39,611,342 of record CM076089.1, read on the forward strand.
GTACTATTACATCATTGAAATAAAATTACATAAGTTAAGTTGGAGGTGACTTTTTCTTGACGACCCCGCAACACTTACAATTAGTCGATCACTACAGAACAATAATAATAATAATAATAATAATATTTATTTATTACCCAACAGAATAAATCCAACAAGGGGCAATACAAAAAAGAAATATGGATAATATGGATAATATGGATAATACGGATAATACGGAAAATTAATACAGTGCAAAAATATAATGTATAATAAGGTGGTGATAGTATCAATTACAAATCAATATCAAAAATAGAATACAATGAAAAAATAAAACATCTCAAAACAGAGATTACAGGATTATGTATATTGAATATTGAAGTTCTTAGTGGAATAAAATAAAGGAGCTTTAAGAAGAATATTTGTTCTTGGCGTAGGAATCATGATTAAGTCACCCGATCTTGATTCAAGGCGTGGTACCAGAAAGTTGACCTTTGACAGTAATTCCGGGGCATCCAGCTTACCATAAATCAAATTCACCATAAAGGAGGCACTGATGTGGATTCTATGCTGAGCCAGTGATTGAAAACCGTGTCTTTCTAATAGATCATTATAATCAGTATTTTGAATCGGGTAAAAACCGTCCTGCTTATACGACAGATACTTCAAAAATCGTCTCTGTATTCGTTCTATTGCTTTGGAATGAACACTGTATATCGGAAACCAGATCGTAGACGCATATTCCAATCTGCTGATAACCAGAGCGTAGAATAGTGAACATATTGTATTCAAATTGGTAAAATCTTTATATGTTCGAATAATGAAACCCAGTGTTTTATAGGCAGAAACAGTAACGGCAGATATATGCTCAGAAAATGTCAACGCCGAATCTCTGACGGATGACAAGCAAGAGATAGGTATATTGTCGATATGGTAAGCTGAGTTTATTATGCTTAATTTCCTAGTATATCTAACGAAGCAGCATTTTTCGATATTTAGAGTGAGCTTGTTATCAGAACACCAAGAAAAAATTAAGTTTCAATTTTGCTGTAGAAGATCAACATCCGAATAAGAAAGTATGTTATGATAGATTTTGAGATCGTCAGAATAAGTGAAGGTAAGGCTCGTATGTGAAAAATGGATTGAGAACATGTAAGGCTGATAAGGACCAGAGAAGGAACACGGTCAATGCTCGCTATTTGCGGTGGTTACGTTCTTAAAAGAACCATGAATATTGAAGGGAGATATTTAGATGTATATGTGTATATAAATGTCTACTTAATATTCGAACACAAGAAACGAGAACGAGGAAGAACATTAAATTTTACCCTGCAAATACGGAGATACATTCTCAAAAATTTGAACCGCGAATAACGAATCCGTTGGACTCTGGTATAGTGGCTCTAGACCTAAAGGTCGCGGGATTAAACCCGACTGAGGACGAGGTAGATAAAAGTTTCGAAATGTTATGTTTTTCTTGAATGCTGAAGAGGATACTACTGCAAAGGTGGAATTCCCCCAGGTTCAGCCTAATTCAAGTCGGGTGTAGGAACGATCTAAGATCGAATGTCCATATTAGTGTGAAGGATTTGTGCATACTTGACACTTAGCCCTTACAAACAACAAGAAAACAAAAGAATAACGAATCTACGAAACCTGCATACATGAATAGCGAGGATCCACTGTATTGTAAGCTTCTGCATCTATTGTCTGTGTTCCTTTAGTGTTCCTCTCTGAGACAAGGAGTAACCACTTTGATTATAGACTTCTAAAGATCATAGATGTGCACCAATGGGACAAATGTCATTGATCAGATCGTACTTTGATTTTATTACATTGTGTAAAAATTTATCAATCAATTTACAAATGTCTTTTTGGTGGTTTGATAGTAACATTGACACTCTCACTTCCTATCTAACATTATTGTACATCAGGGGCATAACCAATGTGGACATTTTAATACCTTTCACAACCTATCAATGCTACTTTTCTTTTATTGAAAAAAAGATCAATTATGGCAGCAAAGCCCAGAAGACTGGATATCGTTTTATAAGCAGCTTATACATTTGTGAAGGTTTTTGTTTGGTGTAAAAGTAAAAATAACATTAAAAAGAATCTACGTACAGCATTATGTAATATAACAAAAACATACACGTTAGGTGCGCTATTTTCTCATCCACTCTTCATTTAATGCAAAATTTAAACGAATCACAACCCCTCCCCCATTTTTTTCTGACTAAGCCCCTGTTGTACATCCTTATTATTACAGAAGTATAAGATTAATGTACACCGACATAGTTTCAGTAAAACTACGTACCATAAATATTATGTCTCATGTGTATTTCATATTGGGAGTATGCTCTACAGGCCTGGAACTACTAGATGTTATATAGAACTTTGGGCCACAAAGGAAACAAATAATTAACATATAAAGGCTTCTATAGCTAAATTCTTGTTTTGGTGTGATTAAATTTTAAATTCTCTGTGGCTGCAAGAATGTTAAAAGGAATCCTATGATACGAGACAGAATATATACTTAATTTATTCATATTAAATAATATACTTACTGGGTACATGAAGGATTTTTAATTTATATATATATATATATATATATATATATATTAAAGAATAATACATACCTAGGAAAACTAGTTAATGTTAATACAGCTTCATCATCATTTAAATGTTTTTGAACTTCCTCTCGCCTATATTTCATATTGGCTTCGACTATATTAAAATGTGCCATTAATCCTCCGTAAGGTTTTCCTGGAGTTCCTTCTACCATGTAAGCTGCATATTCAGGCCTCCACAATGACTTAACACCAGTGGGATCTTTCCTTTCTTTTTCATTTAATTTATCTAGAATATCTTTTGCTCGCAAGCTAAGTTTTGCTTGCTTTTTTCATCATCAAATTTTATAATTACATATTCCACCTCATCACCCCATTTTAGCACATCCCCTTGACGATCCCTAAGACGTTTATACAAATTTATAAATTGGTTTATACCATGTTCACGAACATGATTTGCTAATTTTTGTTTCTTCCCATGATAAAGGACTACCTTCTGATAATAAACCCATTATTTAAATTTCAGTACAATAATATATTTAGTGCGTTCACTGATACTTGTCACCAACTTCTCCTTGCAAATTGTTGACTGATTTTCAATAAATAAGTGTCTACTATTTATACTTTTCCAATTTATAAAATCATTATTTACATTTCATTATATTACACAACAACATGAACACGTAGTGTAGTTTATCTTTCAAAACATCATGTAAAATATGCACTTCTACAAGTATATAAAATAATATACCGATTAATTTATGTAAAAATGAAGCACGTTACAAATACAACTCTCTTAATCACTGTCAATGTCAAATTATTATACATGAACGTTAAAGAAGTATACAGTGACTGTTACAAATGTGTTTCTTGCTTTGATAACGAAAAATTTCCTTAGACGTGTTTAGATAGATAGTATCTTACTCTATATGGATACGATATACAAATCGATTATAGTAAGTACAAGCAAGTAGGTGAAAGTGACAAACATTTCGTTCTCGAAAATGAAAATTGATAAGTATTCACACATTCACAAAAAATTACTTGGAATTTTTAAATAAATTTTAATAAGCTGATCTAATCCTCCGCTTTGAAGGTGGAGTCTATTTCAACTTAATTATTTCTTAGATCGAAAAAACTGCTGTATCATTGTTATATAAAATCTTTAAAAACAGTGGGACATATTTTCTTCTAGAATAACTTACAATCACAAATCCATTTCAAATTAATAATAAATGTAATATAGTATAAAATAATTAATAGCGCAATATTCATAAAAAAATAAAATAGTACTAATACTATTGTTACGAAACATTTAGGATAAAAACACTATAAAATTAAAAGCACACGGGGACGTCGCAACCCAACGGTGCGAGGAGCAATGATTTTATCTACGGTGAGGAGTGCACTGTACCGAGCACCAAGTCTTCAAAAGATCAAAGCCTCTAGGCAACTTCCAATTAGAATTCAATTCAACTTTTCCTTCCCGAAGAAAAAATAGTAGAAACCGAAGACAATAGCTACCTATCTATCCTAAGGTTAAGTTATCTATGGTTTATACCGCTGAAAAACGGTCAAAATAGCCTATAAAGCCCGTCTAACACGGTGAATTTTCATGTACATTTTTCTGTTGCGTGAAAAATTGAAAGTATCATACAAAAAATCGTCAATGTTTCCTTCAATTATTATGTACAGTAGAGCCCTGGTTATCCGACCTCGGGTTAACCGAAACCCGGGTCAACCGAAACGGTTTCATGAATAATTATGTATATAAATACTAGCGAAATTATTATAAACAGCGAGACACCGCGCCACCCCCTTGTCCTTGAGCAGAGCGTGCTTGTGTGACTCATCGGTGTGGCGACGAGATTAATGACACGCCACCTTTGTGCCAAATGTTGAGAAGTTTTTAGCCGGCAAAGGTTTGCCAAGAAAAGCTATCTTGTTAATTGATAATGCGCCCACACATCCCAGTGGATTAAAAAGCGGCGATATTGTTGTTCGCTTTCTTCCCCCAAATGTTACCAGCCTCATTCAGCCTCTTGATCAAGGTGCAATAGAAACATTTAAACGACACTATCGAGGGATGTTGTTGCGAACCATCCTACAAGATTGCGAAGTGCAAAATAAACAGATTAATGAAGCGCTGAAGTCTATTAACATGAAACACGTGATTTATTGATGTGCGCAAGCTTGGGGTAAAGTTAAAAATGAAACGCTTTAAAGATGCTGGAGAAAACTTTATGATGGGGAAAGAAGAAGTGAAAAAGAAACAGAAAGTTTTGAAAACTTTTCAGATATGGTTCACAGAATTCCTGGATGTGAGGACATAAACGAAAGTGATGTGGACGAATGGGTCGTCGCAGATGACTGTAAAGAACTCACAGACCATGATATCGTAGAGGCAGTGTTGCAGCCAGCTGAGACAACGGAAAACTACGAAACAGACGGCGTCGATGACGGAATCTGCAAAGTCACAGCTGACGAGGGATTTAATGCATTAGAGGTAAGTCAGACAGGATGTACATAATTAAAGAAAGTACATAAATTATTATTATTTTAGGTTGCCCTCAAATTTGTCGAACAATACAGTGACTCCATACCCGCCGACGTACTTTTGATTAAAAGATGAAAGAACATCGCTGCTCGGAAACGGTGCGAAGGGCACACAAGAAAAAAAAAAAAAAACAAAAAAATCACAAGTTTCTTTTTTAAATTAAATAATCTTAGGTATTTTGTAATTATGTACTGAAAATTAAATTGAAATACATGTTGTTTAATAAATAAAACCATACTATAACCTAAAGAAATTGTTTGTAATTCATTTCCACCACACACCCATTTTAGTAGGCTATTTTTAGATTTTCATGGGTTAACCGAAAAATTGGTTATCCGAAACGGCTGTCCCCCCTTTATTTCGGTTAACCGGGGCTGTACTGCACTTAAATTAAAAAATAGAAAATGTTCTATTCGTCAATTTTCTGCGCACAGATCTAATGCGTTTCCAACCTGAAATTAGGTACGGCTCACAGACAATATAAGATAACGGATTATAATTTTCGCATTCTTTCTTATTTTGTGTCCGTAAATATACCACACTTCTTGCAGTCATCAAAACTAGTTTCGTAATAATATTGTGCTCTTTATAGACAATTAAAGACAACATTTGAAATTGTGTATTATTTAATCTTAAATAATTACGGTAAGCTGACATGTCTTCAGACAGCAGTTCCGTATTTACAAGATTCAATGCCCCTTTATCCAGCTCCATCCCAGCTCTCGTCTTTATAACCATGATCTGCTCCATGTTTCGCGTGCCTTTCTTTAATAAAACCACGGCACTTAAGAGCTACTGCAGCGCTAGCTAACAGCACACATTCCTCCATTATTTATCCAAACGTGATCCAAAAACGTATCAGACAGCCTCCCGATAAGAGTGACATGGAACTCACAACGTGCTAAAAACTAACTGTGGGACTGTATGTTTGACTGTATGAGACTAGTATGAGACTATGGTGGGACTGACAGATTAAGAGGGTTTCGAAATTTTGAAATTGATGCTCTGCGCTTGCGTTAATAGAAAATTGACACAAAAATTGAAGAGCCCATGCATACAGAAAAGTTCTACTTCAATTTTTTGTATACATGCTTCTTTCATTTTTTCACGCAACAGAAAATTGACAGAAAAATGTACTTACAAGAAAATTGATCGTGTCAGACGGGCTTTAGACCACCTTTAGACTTACAATTAGTTTCAAACTTAATATTTCTGGAGAAATAGATACCTACAAACGAACAATGTCTTTTTAAACATAATTGCTTTTTAATTGTGTTTAATTTTCTAGTTATCGTAATGTGTTTATTTTTTAAAACAATTTGTGTCCTAATCCGTAATTATAATATACAGGTAATTTGATTTATGAACTTAGATGTCGTTAAGAGAGATATCTGAAAGCACACTAATTATTAGTTAATATTAATGAAAATTTAATGGAGTTACGAAATAATTCAATTAAAAGAAAGTTAAACTAATCACTGTCATCGAAGTATAGTTCATCATCACTATCTTCATCTAAATTAATAATTAGCTGTTCACAGCATTCGTCAACCAGGATCTCATTCTGTAAATATTTTCTTCTACTTTCATGACATGCTCACAGCGTTTCTGTCAGTCCTCCATTGATATTTTGGAAAACTCTTCCTCTGTTAATTTCTTTACATCTTCTAATTTGAATGTGACGTTTCTTGGTCCCACATTATTCTTAATCTGTGCCCATACCACCTCAATAGGATTGAGGTCTGGGTGATATGGAGGCAACCTTAAAACAGTATGCCCCTTCTGTTCAAAATATTCATCAAATTTATAAGTAACATAGCGCTCTTTATGTGACTTGATTATATGATATAATTGTGGTTTCAACATATTGGTGTCAAAGAGAATCCTCTTACCTGTCAACTATTGAACCATTTCTATTTTCCTACTGACAGATGTAGGTTGTAGGTGCTTTGTTTGCTTGAACATTATGGTAGGGAGCATTATCTATGACAACCACAGATTTGTCAGGCAGATTTGGAATTAGTTTCTCATTTACCCACTTTCCGTAATTTTCGGCATTCATATCGTCGTGGTAATCACCACTTTTTGAGCCAGATTTAAATATTAGTAAGCACTCTGGAAGAAAACCCCATACTACCGCTCGCGTGTATTATAATTAGTGTTTGCCCTTTAGATATATTTTTTATAAGACCTTTTGCACTTCTATCGCTCCAATTTTTCGATGAAGTATGACCACTATGAATATATATATGTTTCGTCAATATACACTATGGAATTTTTCTTTGTCTAAAAATTTTATTTTCTGTAAATAATCTATTCTTCGTTACCTAATATCTATTCGTTCGATTAATATTTTTCTGTTATTTTGTGTACACCTAAATTTGAATCCAATATCTTTCACAATTTTTCGTAGCGAAGTTTCTGAGCCCTCCCATTCTGGTTCTTTACTCACCTTCTTATGTAAAGCTTCTATAGTAACACGACAGTCTTCTGTACGGTGAAAATTATAAATTATGTGTCGCAGCTCTCTAATTTTGTATTCCGCCGCTGTCGCTTTTGTTCTGGATTGCGAAATTTATTTTCTCCGGGAGTACTTTCGGCTTTGCCTTCCTGAACAATTCGCTCGATACTTCTTATAGATATACCGGTTGCATTCGAAACACATTCTTTTATGTCTGATAAGGACTGTTGTGCCGTTTTTAAACCAAAAATAATTATACACATTAAATACTATTTCCCGCGCTTTACTATTCATCACTTCTCCTTCAGCTACGGAACTCATTTTGATACGACAATGGTAATTCCTACGCACTATCTGAAATCTGAATCAGACAGGTGGGAGGTACGTGTCCAAAACACGTTCACAACGCATCCCCACCGCTCGCCAACTTATATTGCGAGAGCTGTACCCTGCACTGTTACCACCTGCCACTTGAATTATTAACAACAATTCAATTAAAATAACCTTCATGCCAGTTTAGTTCTCGTATATAATTTTCCCTGCCGTTATGATTAAGTCTCAACAACTTCTACTCGACTAAGAGACATCATTGACAGAGTAAAAAATGTGTATACTAAAGTCTACTTCCCAATGTCTATCAGAATATCATTAATTTATCCTCTTAAGTAAATAAATATTAGATTCAGAAACAGTGTTTTCAACGCCAACATATATCCTGGATGTAATATAAATTCGAATCACAATTTAGTTCGATTGTCATAACTAGGGAACGTCAAGGAATATTTTATTTGACTGTTTCATTGGCTGGTTCGTGTGAATACGCTCCAGTATATCTAATATACATGTGAACTGGGCGCACACGAATATTTCATCCTTTCACATTGAGGCCGAATTGTGGTCGATAAACTGTGAACATCATCTTTCCTATGAGGTTTCCTTTTCCCTTGCTCTATATGAATGAGAATGAGAATAAAGATATTATTATTTGGTAATGTAATATGCGTGTGTAGTTGGTTTTCCGAGTGCTGCAGTTAATAATTCTAGCGGCATACTGTACATACTTATACTGATAAATGATCTTCACGGCATTCGCTAACGAATCCAGATAAATATGCTGGTTTGTTTGATGAATGGCTCAAGATTTGTGACAAGATGGAGCTGAGAAATTTATCTCCACCTGCCATACATAAATCGAGGAAGACTTGCCATATACATTTTGCCAAAGAACACAAGAAATCAAACATGTGGCTGGTAAAACAACAACATTAATACTACCAGTTAATCAACGTAAGATCATAATAAAAATAATCCTGCATTATTTGATGCTTACACATTCATATTTTGAGTAATCTTCTTTTAGATATTTTATTTAATATTCACCTCCCCGAAGGCAATATGGATTTAACAGTGTCCAGACCAGTACCATCTGGAAATATATTTGCAACTTAACAGATTGCTTTTGCATCTACTTCACAATCCAAATGTGGTAACATACCATATGAAAAGTAAAGTAAAGTTTTTGTTGGAGCAAGGAAGCACTTAACTATCAAGAAAACGAAGGTGTCAATTATAAACTTTTCTGTTATATGTAGGTATTTCTGTAGTTTTATTTATTGTTGCAGAGATATCTAAGTTGTTGAAGAGTGTTGGAGTCACAAGAGGAGCCACCCATTTGTCACCAAAAGGCCAAAACACTTCATTCAACATTGAGAATTTTTCAGAGAAAACATAAAATTCTTAGAAAAAGAAAAGCTGAAACTAAAGGTGAGCTTATTAAGAGAATTACACAAGGGCGAAGGTACACGTTTAACGACGAAAAGTGTTAGGGTTGATGTTATAAAGGTTCCAAGCTTTTGCAGAAATTGTTTGTTATGCCTTCACAACTACCGCTAAAACGTTTGTTAAATAAATTTTAAATTAATATACATGCCTGTATTTGCGTTAATTGCCAAAATACAAATAAATATGAGTAAATATTTAACGTTGTTTTATTGGACTTGGTGTTCAATAATGGAATACATTAACAAAGTAATGGCTGGCGTAATTTTTGATTGCATTTTTCACATTTCTTGCATATATCTACTGATTTTTAATAGGTTAGTCTACGATAATTATTTGAATGAATTACATGTAACACTGAAAATCTGCACTTTTATATATTTGGTATTTAATACCTGAAAGTAACAACAGATGGCACAAAATTGTAATAGTTTTTAACATTGTAGTGACATACGTCATATCTTTTATCTATGGTCGATATATCCGTACTAGTTGGAGCTGCAGCATTTATAATGCCATATTTGGAATCTACTCGTCGAGACCTATCCGATAGACGTATTTCGGACGCAATCGGACAAACTTTCACTATCTCGCGAACGGTAAGAGATACAGCGTCCCATGATAAAAGAAGATTCTTGTTATAGCATGATAGCGTCCTGGATGCAAGAGTTGGATTCTACGAGTCAAACTCTGTTGGATAAACATATTTTGAACGCGATTGAACGAAAAATATTTTTGTCGAAAAAAATGTCTAGTCTACCTCAAAGCATAGAGATTTTGTCAGTTTTTGTTTATCATACTTAACGTTCTTTATTATCGAAGCTCTGTCTGAGAACTATCCCTTACCTACTTCTAACACTTTTAAAGTATCTCGAGGGGACATAAACATAACATAAACATAGACTATTGGTAATTTGACGGGACATATGTAATCGTCTCTGTTTGATAGTTGAATATTTTACAAACATTATGGATATTACAACGAAGGGTTCACATTGTTATCTACTTTATCAAAATAATTCGAAACGAAATCCAGATTCTTTCTGGTTTCCAAAAAACGGAATCAGGTAAAACAATTGTTAAACATTCAGAGATGAAATGCATACTAAATAAATTGTAGATGTATGCAGTGCAAAAATAGTACACAGGTACGAAATTAGGTAATTTATCTACGCTTCAATGTTAGAAGTATAGAATTTGTAGTAGTCATTTTGAAAACCACATGTTTGCATGAATGCAGAAAAATAAACTGAGAAAGGATGCTATTCCTACATTTTTTATCTCAGGTTGTTACACACAAGACACCTTATAGCCGGATATGTTAGCAAATAATATGAAAGATATGGGTAAGTTATTAATTATTTGAAGAGTATGTTATAAACTTTAAATAAATAAAACAATAGCATATATTACTATCTTACAAAGGTAGTTTTGGTTACTTCAATTAACAGAATTAATCGATATAAAGTTTTCATATTTTACAATAGAAATTTTGCTTTAAATGTGTTTGAAGATGAACCATAACCCAGTATGAGCACTGCAACTACGCTGCAAGCTGGCCTAATTACTGGTAAGTAGTTTGTTTTAAACTAATGATAAAAATTATTTTATATTATTTAAATTAAACAGCTTGATAGTACCCAGTAAATATTTTTAAATTTTGCGGACAGTTTAAGTTGGTAGTTCCGGCAATAGTGAACATATTCGCGTGCATTATGCTTAGAAATTGGCGAGTATGTCCACTATTGCCGGAAATACCAACTTAAACTGTCCGCGCAATTTAAAAATGTTTACTGGGTATATAATTCATTTTTCAAAACTTGTGAATAGCAGCATTCTTCCTTGAATCTGACTGACAGACAAATATCGACATGGCTAGTACCACAGAATAGACAGAAGCGACAAAGTTAGAAAATCTTGCGGTAAATTCTACATGCCCATGGCCGGAAACCATGTTTTAAATACAACGACAGTATTATACTTGGCTAGCTTCATTAATGATATTGTTCTGGGATGGTGTGTGCATATTAAAATTAAAATATACGAGTATTGTTGTGTACCACTGATTTAAGTTTTTAGCAAGTACTATTCTTTTAACATATCCAAAACTCCAATATTTTTCAATTAATACGAACAAATGTGCACCTTTCGTATTTTCAGAATGGCGTTAGCTAACTTCTGAGCTATTTCGAGGACATTCAAATCGACCACATGAACATCAAAGCTGCCGACACTCCTTGTCGCTGTCTATCTAAATATCAAAAATTCCGAAGCTCTGTGAAACTATACAATACTTTAAATCGCACGTATGTATAATAGTAATACGAAAAGCTCAACAGATGGGGTAAAGTAGGCATCGGAATATTAGAAGAAGTTATAGATATTTAGAGTCATTTATATTAAGTAATGTATGGTGTCTATTGTTTACGTTTCGTTGCGAAACTGTGTTCATTAATCCAAATGTTTCTTTTTTATTAAGACGTTTGAAAGTGTAGTTTTAAGTGGTGTTTTTTCATTCATCACGTTATATATTTCTAACGTGCTTATATTTGCAGTATTAAGTTCTCTTTATTTGTTAAACGTCAGTGTCAAAGGAGGAGCAGTTCGTAGCTGTTCAAATACAATTGCATCTAAAAAATATTTAGATTTCCTAAGGATTTCCGAGGGTATGTCTATTCATCCTAATTTTGCATAATTTTAACAGACTGCTTCCAGAGGAGAAGTTTGGATAAAGCATGCATTCACTTAGATTTCATAGATAAAAGTCCAATTCAATTGTATAATAATTTTAATCTGTGCACTTCATTTTGAAGCAAATAAATTGCTGCCAAATGCAGTAGCCAGAATTTTTTGTCGAAATGAAGTTATTAGGTCTGAGGAACAAGCTTTAGAAAACTTGTCAAAGTTATTTCCATATTGAAACAGAATTATGGAGATGATTTTAGTCAGTTATTAGTGAGAAGTTAAATGATTTGCAACATGATGAGGCGCAAGATACTGGAAGTGAATAGGAAATTATTACAGCAATCACATTAAACTTAAATAACTGGCACTACCAAAATAAAAGGTTCCAAATCAAAATACATTTACGTATGTTTGTGGTTACCACCTTAAAAGAACTTTAACTGTGCATTAATATAATGTATCTGGACAACTGAACGATACTGGCTCATTAAATGGGAGTTCACTATGTACATATTTCAAACCACACGATAAACCCTCTAAATGTGCCTCATATAACATTTCTTCATTGCATTTATAAATTTGAAAACGGTTTTTTTCTCAATGTTTGATGAGTTAATTACTAGAAAAAGGATATCCAACACATACGTTGAGTACATAAAAAATATAGAATGTAATTAGAAATGAATCAATCTATTTTGACAAGTAAATAATTATGTACCATGAGGTTCCACAGGTTTATTTATAAAATTTATTTAATAAAATAGTTTGTATCTTCCAGTTAAAACAATATTTTTTCTAATATTTCTTCATTATATTGGTCACAGACTACTACAGTAGTCTGTGATTGGTACCAAAAAAATAATAATGATTATTAAATTTGTTGCACAGAGTGAGCAACAGCAAATGTCATAGGTTGGCAGTGTTAAAGAACCCAAATGTGAACATTTTCGTTTTTAAAGATTTTCGACCCTGTCATTTCCTTGTTTGTACAGTTTTGTCATTCATGGTATATCTCTTGCCTATATTTGAATAGATATTGCTAGCACTGAATAATGTGCTGTTATTGTTGTGGCTCATTTTTGAAGTGGTATACAAACTATAAACATTGCATGGACATACTCAGTGTAGTCTTGTATAGCTTATCTGTTCTTTTAATTTGGCTAATCTTAGTAATGCCAATATATCATGTTCTCAACTAAAAATTTCAGGTCATGTAGTAGACACTTCCAATTGCTCATCTGTATTTAATTTACCTACGCAATCAGATAGTTTGAATTTATTAATTTAAAAATGGAAAATTTCTCGTGATTAATGCTCTTTGCAAGGCCAACAAAAAGCAATATTTAAAAGCAATTCTTAGAAGGGACAAAAGGAGCGAAAGGGGAAGGGTTTATATGAAAATATATGTACAGAGAAAACATTTTTTTTTCTTACGTTTAACACCCCTATATAGGCATTAGACAAGGCAGAAATATCCTGTCTAAAATTGCATGTACTGTAAGAACTATTATTGTGACGATTCTTTGATTGTTTAATTTCAGTTTGATAATAATACTAGCAAAACGTCACTTCATGTACTATTGCGTTCGATTTCTACTTTCCAAGATCCCGAAGAAATAATTTCAATTAATTCCGCATCGGACAAGAAACTGACATATCGTAAAAAAATTGTATTTGATTTTCTTTATAAATTTATTTCACAGAAAGAATGATAAAATGGAGGTTCGGAAACAGTTCACATTATTTTTTTAAATTTTAATGTTCGTATACATTTAAAATTGGCGCCTTAAAATACCTACAATAATATGGCCGAAGGTCATCAAACTTTGCTAACGAAAAATCAGAGATGTCGCTCGAAGTTTTACACTTTGACCCCGCCCTCGGGACATTATTATATTGGGGCCTTGTTTCTAAATAAATTTAATTTTTTTTTCATAGTGCTCATAATTAAATGTAAGTCGATCGGCAAATTTTTAAATGAAGTTGCAGTGCATAATTTTCTCTTTGGGAAAATGTTACGAAGTAACTGGGGTATTTGTCGCTGGAATTGTTGGTAGTCACTGGCAATTATGTTAACTTGGTTATGTATAGTTATGTCCTATACCGATAGTTGCATTAATTTTTTTATTTCAAGCAGATTGGGGATAGTGCAAGGGCGCAAGATTCTTGTATGGTTTCATAGAAAGTGGTAACTACGGGAAAGAAAAAGTATGTAATAGATCAACTTTTATGCATACATAATTCTTTTTGTACAACTTCAGAATGGCAGTGACAAAATCGCTTCTAATTCCGGATTTATATTCACGTATATTATCACGGTTTCCACAAAATGTTCAATTCAGTTTTGCATATGGTTCTGGTGTAAAAAAGCAGTTAGCACAAAGTAAACAAAACATGATTGATTTAATTTATTGTGTGGATGATTCAAGTAAATGGCATAAAAGTAACTTGCAGAGAAATCCATCTCATTATAGTGCTTTAAAATATTTAGGACATAAGTTTGTATCAAAATACCAGGAAAACTCTGGTGCAAAGGTGTATTACAATACACTGGTACCTATTGGAGATATTTTTATAAAATATGGTATTATCACGACTAGAGATTTGGTAACAGACTTACTTGAATGGTCAGACCTATATTTAGCAGGGCGACTTCATAAACCGGTGGAAATAATAAAAAATCCATCAAATGCAGAATTACAAATGGCATTACAATTAAATCTACAGTCAGCTGTACATGCTGCATTGTTAATATTACCTGAAACATTTACAGAGTATCAATTTTATTATACCATTTCCAACTTAAGTTATGCTGGTGATTTTCGCATGACATTTGGTGAAAATAAAAATAAAGTTGAAAATATAGTTAAGCCACAGATACTATCATTTCGAGATTTATATCAACCATATTTAAAAGTGCTACATGATTTTGTAGATTTCCCATTTATTTCTGAGAATAAAGTAGCAAATGTTGAAGTTGAAGTTAATACAAACCATGACATTTCTTGTTCACAAGATATAAAACCATTAGCAAAATTGCATCATTTAAATCAATTGCCAAGATGGCCACAAGTTGCGTTAACTAGGTTTTGGAACCGTGGTAATTTCCGGCAGGATACAGAAGATGTGTTACGAGCTATTGCTTATGATTTAGATAGTAATATTATAGTTAAACAAT
This sequence comes from Chrysina gloriosa, assembly GCA_038088585.1. Lineage (NCBI taxonomy): Eukaryota > Metazoa > Arthropoda > Insecta > Coleoptera > Scarabaeidae > Chrysina > Chrysina gloriosa. The sequence goes on from CM076089.1 coordinate 39,626,551, forward strand.
GTATTGCCGATATAGTATGGAAATCATCAGTAAGACAGAGTTTAAAAGGAATTTTAACTGCTGGGATTTTTAAAAGCATTAAATATAGCAGTAGAAAGTTAATAAAAATGTGGTCTTGAAGTAAGCATGCTTTGTTAGCAACATTATGCAAGCAAAAATGTGTAATACTGATAATACATACAGTTATAGAGAAAGGTATGAGTATATTTGTAGTACCAATGATTACATGATTTGTATTTAATAGAATATGACATAAGTTTTCTTATTTCTTTTGCAATACATAAACAATTTACAAAACTATAATGGATTCAAACTTTTAGTGGAAAAATGTTTCATACGCTTTTAAATCTAATATAGTGGCAGACTAGTTGCCCTTCCAAATGCATGAAAGATCAAATGTTTAATAAATCTGGAATTACACTAAACATAGAAAATGCAATTATCACCATTGAGGAAGAATATTGATAGCGTGGGACTCTATGGAAACATTTGAAGTAGGTAATTTAACTCAAGGTAAATGATGAACAAACATGTATGCTTAAATTCAAATTAAAGCAATAATTTTGTTATTGCTTTCAGCAAGAAAATGATTTGAGTCAACTCCTATAGGTCAGAGAGTATATAACAAAACACTTATTGGATAGATGGAACCTTTACCAAGAACTAAAGATATGAGACTACTTATAACATCTAATTAAAGCAAGATTTGTAACAATAATGACAGAGTATAAATGATTGTGCTTCTGAGTTCAATTAAATTGGTGCATTGATGTCTACACTTAATTAGACTTGAATTAGCTATTCAAATAAACATTCAAGTAGTTTAAGTGTTTTGTATCTACCTTTGTCGCTTAAAAGTTTAAATTCTCTGCCATCTAATACTAAATTGCATCAGTAAGTAAGTCTACATCACCTGATTGCTCCTACAATTTGTTGAGACAAATCTCTGAAATATAATTCAAAGTAAAAGGAATGTAGTTCATTTTAATGCAAGTAACTTGAATAACTTTTTGGCTAAAAATGTTGACCCCTTTACTATCCTGCTGCGTGATGTTCGGGACATATGTTTCGTTGGAAAGCAATTACTATTGCAATTTAGTTAGTTGTACCACACCACAGTATTTGCAATTATTGCGAAGCTGCCAGCATTTAGCTGTATGGGATATTGTAATTTATTATAGATAAAATGTTAATAGTTTATGTCCTGGCGGTTTCCTATTTAAATAACATTGGTATATGTATACAGTAACTCCATTATAAAATTCGAATAGCCTTTAATATTAATTTAATATAAGTGTATGCATACCTTTGTCCATAACTGTATAATTGTTTCATTTCCACGTTTTTATATTTATCATTTACATTGTATAAAAAAATACTTACATGGCACCCTAGACGTGCTCCAAATATACTAAGTATAATAAACAATTTCTAATATGTGCACTGTTTTTACTTTCAATAACATACCTACTGCAAATATAGTAGTCCTGTACTATACTTTCGACTTTTAGACTACTTTAGCAATCCCTTATTTCTGTATTAAACTAAAGTATAAACATATAAATAGTTAAATCCAATCCTACATAGTTAACAGTATAAATAATGTTTATTGGTGCACTATTAAAACTGCTGGCTATTATTGATGATAAGTTAAAACTATACGATGGATGTCTTTTAATGTTACATATGGTCTCATAGGGCGCCACCAATGAAACGTCAAGCGACAAAATTAACCGCAATATTTAGTTAATCTAACGCTACAATCGTATCAAGGTATGGCAAGTCATTTTTTAAATTGATAAGTACCTCGAAAAAATTAAATTGAGTTGAAAAGTATATCGCGCAATAATGTTTTAAAACATTTTAAGACGATTATCTCAACACCAATGTTCCAGTGAGTTAGCTTCTGTTCGTGATGGTGAAGCACCAAATCAATGCTGTGATATTCAATGTGGACGCATCAATCTCAGTGACAATTCCAGGACACGTCTCCAAAGGTAACAGTCACAAGAAACCATTGAAGCGTGTTCATCATCAAAATGGATCGGTGTGTGACATATCGTGAAGTTGACATTCCTAGACATTTCAGAGACCTCCTTTTCAAATATTCTGCATGATAAACTGAGTGTGAGAAAATTAGTTTCCGATCTGGTGTCGCACTTTTTAACTGAAGGGTAAAAGGCGGTACTTTAAGCCGCAATTGAAAATTGGAACAACTTTTAATATTTAGTTTGAACACGTGCAACAGTATATGTTTTTGGAGGATGATTTGAAAACTGAAGCACTTTCAGTCGACCTACTGCTGTTTATGACTACACTCGAACCTCGTAAAGTGTCGCTTTTTGACCTCGTAACCCGATTCTCAATTGTTCCGAGACTGTATCGTACAAATTTACAGTCACACTGACAAGGACTATTGACTGAAACTTGTGCATAATGACCGAGCCGCACAGAAAAAAACTTTTTGAGTTTATCCTCAAAATCTGCGATTTTGAGAAAAATTAATTCGGGAGTTTCAAGAGATTCAATTTTAAAAGAATTTTGTATATGCGCCAGAACCTACCAACGAATCGTTAGAAACAAAGGAAATATTCTGGAAAAATCGGAATCGGTAGAATTTAAAAATAAAAAATGCGCAAGAACGGCTGCAAATAAGGATTTAGAATCAGTGCTATTGAAGTGGTTAATGCAAAAACGTGACCAAGGGCAACCAGTTCCAGGATGTTTGTTGCAAGAACAGGCTACAATTTTTAATACAATGTTGGGAGGCCCATCGGCTTTTAAAGTAAGTTTAAGCATATACTCCTGTACAAGTGAATAAATAAATTTATCAATGAATAAATTCGTTTCGAAAATAAATTTTCGTAATTTTTAAAACTGAATTGGTAACACGGAAGTCCAAAAGTATGTACGCTTGATGTGTGTTCCGAAATATCAATATGTATAATATTCTGTATTTTTCATTTAGGCTTCGAATGGTTATCTCGATAAGTTCAAGACACGACACGGATTAAGAACACTGTCATTGAAGAGCGAAATATTATCTAATGACGAGAGTTCTGCAGAAGAGTTTTCGAAGGTACTCACGGACAAAATTATGGATGAAAAATTAAGCGTAGATAACATTTATAACGCGGATGAATCCGGAATATACTGGAAAATTCTTTTCGATCATACACTTGCACTGCATACTGAGAAATGCACACTAGGAATAAAAGAAAGGAAGGGCCAACTGACAGCCCTTTTCTGTGCAAATGCTAGTGGAACTCATCGAATTCCTCTTTTGATTATCGGGAAATCTGCAAAGCCACGCTCTCTACAGAATCTCATCCCTGCGAATTCTAACAAATTACAGCTTAACTATTTGGGGTCACTTGGAATTTCCTATTCATCGCAATGTAGTGCTTGGATGAATAGCAAAATTTTCAGTTTGTGGTATGTGTATACATAAATAATTTTTCCGTATTCAAAATGACATTAATTGTAAATCACAAATTTATAGATTAATATTTTCCACTGAATGTTTTGAAAATATGTAGGTGGAATTTGTGGCTACATTAACTTTCTCCTATGTACAACATTATATCGATTGTTTAATTTCATTGTCAGGTACGAAAGCGAATTCATCCCAAGGGTTTTGGATCAACAAAGGAAAACAGGAAACAAAGGAAAAGTCCTTCTGATTTTAGACAACGCTCCCACACATCCACCAGCTGAAATACTTAACAAGCTCCATCCGAATTTCGAAATTATCTATTTGCCACCAAATGTTACGGCCCTTATCCAACCAATGGCCCAATTACCCATATCTACTACCAAAAAATTATACAAGAAGAGATTAATGAGAAAATGGTTGATTCAGAAAAATCATACGAATATTGAAGATTTCTTGAAACAACTGGACTTGAGGAACAGTGTTTCGATGTTGAGCGGAGCATGGCACGATGTGAAAGAAAGCACTTTACGTAATGCCTGGAAGCGTTTGATAGGAAATGCGAATAACGTTAATACCGGCGGCGGCGAACCGAATGAGTCAATCGAGACAGTTGATTATGGTTACGAAATGTGTGACGATATTGCTGCACTTTTGCCAATGACTAAAGATGACAAAATGAGCTTGCAAGACCGTCAACTGCAAATTCGGAAGTGGTTTGACGAAAATGAGGGTGACTGTGGATGGAAGGAAATTGCAGATGAAGATATTGTACAGTCTGTGATGGGAAATCATAATTTGACTGAAGTTTCAGAAGAAGACATCAGAAGTTCCTTCGAGACCGATGAGAATGAAATATGTGAGGACGAAGAAACTAGTAGCACTGCGAAACTAGCATATGAAAACTTCTTGAACTGGAAAAAATGGATGAAAACGAACGTTCAATTATCCGAGACACAAATACGTCATATGGATGAATTGGAAACTATTACAGCAAAAACTGTTCAAGAAAGATATGAGGATGAAGAAAAAGTATTGTTCAGTCTCTAACTGTATTCATCAATGATAACTGTTTTTATATGTACTCGAACCTCGTAAAGTGTCATTTTTTTCTAGTCCGTCATAATATCCTTGTAACCCGATCCTCAATCGTTTTGAGGCTCGTTTTTTTGCCACGAACTCGGCAAGGCAACGCCGGATTTCACGACCTCGTAAAGTGTCCAAACAAGACCCGAGCAAGACACTTTACGAGGTTCGAGTGTATATATATAGTATAAAATACGTGTTTGTATTGACTTTCATTCCATCTTTTGTAGCGGTAATCTACACTACTACTTTTCATAGCGAGTTTATAAATATGTACAATGTACATATTGACTACAAATCCACTAAATGCTATAAAATCAAATTTGTAGATCGGAACGTTTTTAAATCGTGATTTTCGAGATTGAATTTCTGATACTATTTAATTTAAAAATTCAATTTTAACAATTCAGAAAACTGGTTTGGAACCTTTGGTGTAACAAAGCAAACACACTGACAAAGTCAATGTACAAATTTCCACTATCACCAAACAAATATTGCATGTCTCTCGACGCGCGTTTCGCTAACCAAGTTAGCATCATCAGGAGATGATGATGCTAACTTGGTTAGCGAAACGCGCGTCGAGAGACATGCAATATTTGTTTGGTGATAGTGGAAATTTGTACATTGACTTTGTCAGTGTGTTTGCTCAATTTTAACAGCTTAGATACTTTTTAATGAACACATATTTATCGAATTCTGATTTTGAAACTAGATTTTCACAACAAATTTTATTTCCATGAAAATGTCTTCGAAAAAATGTAGTAATTTTTCAAGCTTAACTGACCTATAGACAATTTTTGACAGTTCATTCAAAAAAATGTTATTCTCATTTCTATTCCAATAATTTATTGAAGAATTCAATTGTTCAATTTTCATTAAGAAAAATTCACAAAAATTTATACACCAATAATGAAGTGGCGAATGGAATACATGAAACAAGACCTGAAAACCCGTTTCAGGTAATACGGCACTGCGTGGCCATTAGCTCTAGTCCTGGGGATTCAATTGTTTCCAAAAAAGAAAAAACGCTGGATTTCACGACCTCGTAAAGTGTCCAAACAAGACCCGAACCGCGACACTACGAGATTCGAGTGTATATGTAATATTAAAAGACAGCTCCAATAGGATAGACCAAGTACAGTAGAAACATTTTCAGAAAAAAATATTGTAATGTTTTTCACATATTTTAAGGTGCCATGTCAAATTTATGTGGACCATATATTCTATAATGTAATCATATCTCGTTGATTTGCTTATAATTACGTATGAAAGTTATGTGCTTCTATTGTAGCTGTACCAATTTTTAGTCGTCCTTGCTGGTTTTCTCACTTGCTTGAACACTTCTTGACATTGAACATGTTCACTTTTTGTTTATCGTCACCTTCTGTTTAAACTTCCTTTCGCCCGCTTTTCGTTCTTTTTGTATTCATTTTCTATTGCATTTTTGCTGTTATTTACATATATACACAAAAGATTCTTTGTTATTTCAATTAAACTATTTTATCAACAAACAGTAACTTACGGAACCAACAAAATCAGATTCTATGTAATTTAAATGATGTTTTGAATTGAGATCAAATATTTTCGGTGCACACATATAAGACGAAATATTTATTTTAATCAGCAGACACTTCATCCCTGAAAAGAACGCCACCAGTTGTTAAACTCACTTAAGAAAATAAACGTGGGAATGATTGAAACATGCGTCAATTATCTTCGCGTTTCTGCTTCAACTGCTCCCGCATAAATTTGTAAAGAAAACAGTCAAGCATCTTTCCAACCTCTTGAAATATCAATAACTTGGACGTGCACAGCTCTTGTAAAGATTAAAGTAAACGAATACTGTCCCTGGTCTACCCTACTCAACGGCGGTCGGTGATGTTTTGGGAGGACGATTCGAAAGATACCATTAGTTCGTTTATGCTATTGTAATCGCTCTCCCAAACCGTTATTACTGGCGCCATTGCCCATACTACATATTTCGAGAAAAGTAATTGTTCAAAAACAGTTTGTTTGTTACAGGTACTTAAAATGTCTACCGACACAAATATGACATCCTCTTCAAAAAGTCATCACCATGTTAATAGGAGATCGAGATCACGAAGTCCAGCACAGAAAAAATATGAATATAAAGAAGGTTTTAAAAATAAAGTCATACAAAGTGTCTCCGACATTTGCAAACGCGATGCTGTTATTGTAAGTCACCCGCGTAAGCAAGATAAGTGTGATATAAAACGGTATGGACCTGTACTTCCTCCTCATTTAAGTTCGCAAGCAAAGAAAAAGCCACAAGCTGATATTCATGGTCCAGTATTATCTCCATCATATGCAAAATCTACTACACAACCAGATTATGCTGCAGTTTGTGGTCCACAATTACCACTTCGATCCGGTGGTAAATCAGATTTAATGTTACAAGCTGGATCTCAAATATATGGGCCAGTACTTCCTGGAGCATCCACAATGAATATAAACATGAAACATAACCTTCAAACCAATGTTATTCATAATGATGAGAATCAATTAAGAATTGTTCCGGAGTTCCAATCAAATAATACAATTTACCGTGATTTGTCAGAAAATGTTTCTAGTACAGCATTATTAGACGATGAATGTTATGGACCATTACCGCCTGATAGTGCTTTTCAATCCAAAGCACATATTGCACTGGAAGAAAGAGCTCTGCAAATTAAGCTTGATAGCTTACAGAAAGACAACGACGATCATGTTGCAAGAGAAGAATGGATGACTGAATTGCCTGAAGTATATACCAAAAATTGGGGTTTGGGTCCAAGACAATTTAGAGCAAACCCAGGTCCAGATTTTTCAGATAGGTAAATTATTGAAAGTAAATCGTAGAACGACGAGTAATTTATTGAAATAGAATTGTTGTGATATATGGTCGTGCAGTAATTGTTAAGAGAAATCGGAACTGAATTTTAATACAATTTAATTTACAAAAATGTACCAGTTAATTACAGATATTCTTATTAACCAATATCTCACTGTACTATTGCTTGTGGGATGATTTAAAACATTTGAATAAAATTAGAATTTAGGTCAGTGATTTTTATTTAAAAAAATGATTTTTTCTTGTAATAGTTTTTTTTTATACTTTTTGATTTTTGTGCAATGTATTCACACAATTAATGGTATGAAAGAAAAATAAAAATGATTACATTTTACATTTATTTATTAATACATGAGACATTACTTAAAATATTATCTGAATACAAAGAAAAACGTGAATAACCACAGGAAAACTATATATGTCTTATTAGTACAAAATACGCCCTTCAGAAGATTAACTAACAACAGAAGCTAAAGAAAATATAATTTTTTAATCTGAAGAGGTATTGTTCTAATGTTTAAAAAGAAACTCTAACTTAGGTGCTCTTTCATTACCCAATCTATTTATTAATTCTAAATGGACAAGCCCATATGATAAAAAAAAATTCCACATTTTGCAATATTTTTTGCGAAAACACTGTTTTGTGGAATGGATGTGATTTACCTTTCAACTTAATGACTAATGTTAAAAATCTTATCCCAGAATAATATTTGGTAATTATTTCCAAAGCTGAATTTTTTAGTTAACAACGGGTATTTTTTACTTCTAATAGGACCAAGCAAATTAGGTAAAAAGTAAAGAGGCATTGTAGTTTGCTGGAAAAGAAAAATATAAATAGATTTAGATAAATACTTTGTTTTGGTAGGTGAGGTGTAAGAAAACTTCATTGAAACATTAAAGTCCACACGACCTTGTAGATATTTACCGCTTTTTATGAGTGTTTATATTTCTCTATAATAATTCCCGACGGATTTATGGTTTAAGTGCGATGAATCCCACTTGACCTTGCCAAACATATGCCCTACGGTTTATATTTTTATGTGTACATTATGAACACAAGCAAAATCAGTGATATGTCAACAATCTCATGCGATTTCCTTCCGAAACATCAAAAATTTATTTCGGCTTTCCTGTGAAAATTTTTTCTCCCATAATTTTGTTTTACTTTATTTGATAAGTTATGAAAAAAAATGTATACACCATGGAGTGCGGCTTAAGCTATAATATCTTTTCAATGCTCGTGTTTATTGAATTGTTTTTGTTGTACAGATCATCTTGGACAGATACACCACAACAAAAAAACAATAAGAAAGAATTTGTACCTTCTGAACGCGTGGATTTGAAAGATGAAACTAAAATGAAAGTGCAACAAAAATATGACCAAGAACAGGAGAAAATAATTAATCAACATAAAATGAATAAAAGAGAAAACTCATTAATGGAAATCCATCAGCAAAAAATGAAGAAGCAGGTAATTATCTAGTGGTCAAACAAAATAAACATAGATATCATATGCTTTCTTTCAGAAAACAGAAGAAGGCACTACACGCAGACCATTTAACAGAGAGATTGATTTAAAAGTCAATTATTTTGACGAATCACGAAAAAGGTCTATCTTAAAGAAAGCGCAATTACTGGACGATAGGTTTTCTAAGGGACAGTCAAAATTTTTATAATGTTTTCTTTAATCTGTGTAATTCGTTAGAAAACTAAATATTGTACATATCTGTTCAAATGTATCTAACCCTATTTTATACAGCAAAATCTACCAATAACGACTATCCATCCCTACGAAATTCAGAAATGATTGCTACATAGAGGTGACCGTTATTAAAAAAATTAATAAATTTATACAATAAATACCAAAATACAATATGTAGGAGAGAGTGGTCCTAAGTCGGCCCACTAAGCCATTTAGCCGAAAACGAGGTAAACCCGATTCGATGGCGCCAGCAAGTGTTTGGTTGTGTACAGCAATTTTTATACTATAATTTGATGTCATTTAGAAAGATATGGGGTGTTATTTGCAGTACAATCCACTGCGAATTGGAAAGGTGCATTTCGGCCATCTCTCAAAGTAGCGTTCCTAAGTCGGCACCCCTCTGGTCCTCAGTCCGCATCCCCGTAGTCCTGAGTCGGCATCCTCCTGGTCCTGAGTCGGCATCCTCCTGGTCCTGAGTCGCCACCCTAGTTTTTTTCGCTTGAATCTAGGAGAAAGTGCATGTTCTTCATCTAGAAGAATGAAACGCGTATCATTTGTTTATTTTCGTTTATAAAATAAAACCTTATTTAATTACAATGTTAAAAATAAAGAGAACATGAATAACTCTTTTTGATTATAATGTAGCCAATTGGAAAAATGATATTTTTCTATTACAATGTTGAAAATCGGAAAAACGTGAACAACAATATACGATGTTTGAAATTAAAAAACATAAATTTAAAATTAAAAAGGAAATGGAAAAGGGACGATCACTTGCTATTGTCGTCAAATTCGCAGTATGTGGGGCGTACTGAACTTTGTTACGAATGACAAGGCAGGTTTAATCCATTTGTGGAAGGCTGCGTAGACTGGCGTTCTTGTCGTAGTATTTTTCTATTTTGGTTCGTTTGTCCTATATTGTTCTTTCGCGGTCTTCCTCGTGGTTTCTTTCCTTCGGTAAGGCGTTGACCACGCCGTTCTTCAACAATACGGCTGATTTCGGCATAAGATGTTACAATGATCGTTCGGCAAAAACAATATCGAAAACAACAGCATGAAACAACAAAATTAAAAAAAAATATGTGCCGAATCAGGACCACCTGTTTGGTGCCGACTTAGAGCCACTACGACTGTCTACAAGTTTCACATCACGCTAATAAAAAGAAATCGAATAATAAATCCACAAAACCTTTCAGTTAGAACATCGAAGAAAGGAAGCAATACACTCACTTATTCGGAATTTTCGAAGCATTTACGTACCTGTAGCTGCTTCCGTGTGAAGTACTGAAATGGAATCAGATTTGAAAAGAAAAAAGGTGCTCACGCCACGCAGAACAAACCTAACTGACAACTAGACATAAATTTTGGCAGTGTCTACTAAGGTGTCAGACAACAAAATAATTGAACCCACACACACCATCTCCGAGAAACGTGGGCGTGTCGACTTAAGACCACTCTCCCTTACGTATACGCATATAGGCGTTTGTTGAAAACTATTGTAGCAAACTGGATAGGTCTATTGCACTGCTTATAAATTCTTACTTAATTTTACCCTACCTACATAATAATATAAATACATGTCTATATAATGTGTTATCTGTGATATCATTTACTCGTTTTTATGTACCTATTTTGTTAGCATTGTGATAGATTGGATATAGATGCTATCAAGGGAAAGGACAAGTGAAATAAGCACAGTGAAAATAGTTTCTTTCGTAAATGTACTTTCCGAAGAAATATAGAGTTGAGACTGATCCTACCTTCAATAAGAAAAACCAGTTGAGTTGTATACTCAATCTTTATTAAATTGAGAAGAAAGATCAAATTGAGCTATTGGGTTTTTAATATACCATACGATCAATAGAATTTGTATCACAATTATGGCAAACTTCGGAAAGAGTATTTTACCTCTTCATTTTGATCATAACTCTAATTCGTGTCAAGACTACTAGTGCGGATAAGAAATTAAATTTGCCTGTGTGTGCTAATTTTTGATGGTATGTATGTCTGACACTCAAAGAAACAAAAATCATTTGTATTAATTGTAATCATACTCATTTATATTATTTAGCTGACGTCATTGACGACAACATCTAACATAATCAAACTAGAAGTAGACAGGAATAGTAAAATCGATTGTATCCCTAGCGATTATATTCCCAATAAAGGGAGCTATACAAAGTATCGTGTTCCCCATAAAGTAATACCTATCGAATATGATGCCCGTAACATAAGAAAATGCGTTTCAATAAAATTGTAGCTTTGTTAATGTAAAAGAACACGTCTCGATAATAGTGATAAGCGTTACAGCTAACAAGAGAACAGCGGCAACCCGGATTCCCCAGAAAAATTGGAATTTTATGGATATGTAGCGGGGTCTAATGTAAGGTTATTGCACTTATTTTTATCGGCGGAACCCTCCATTTGTAGAGTGGAGGGCGCTTTAATGCAAATATTATCCTTCCAACTTTGGGCAAATATCTCGAAAACTATTGGAAATATTAAAAAAGTTAAGACCGGTTTTTAATTGTTTGAAGAGTACTAAATGATAGCATGATGTCACCTATTCAGAGCCATATTGATGGGATGCCTACGTAGCTTATAGAATTGAATTATTTGCATAAATGAACATAAACTTGATATATCAGTAATGTAAGACGCTTGCTTTGAAGAAAAAATGTCTAAATTATTATTTATCTTTCTTTTAAAATTAATACCGATCTAATCGAGAATATTTTGAAAACTCGAAGGATGATTATAATTCCCACATTTGCGGGAGACGTAAATATAAAGATCGCCGCCCGTAGTTATACACGCTAGCCTGTATTCAAACGGAGATTTTGTTAAGATCAAGGAACCATCGGCAATGATAATATCGGCATACAAAGGGATGGTTAGTGTGTTTATGTCGTCTTACCAAACTATGAGAAGCTTCTAAATCATGAACACAACTTCAACTGTACCAGAGCCTACAAGATGAAGAATACAAAGTAGGTGTTATTTCTTGTTACTCTGAAGTATAACATCACAACCAACAACCATTCAAAAACAGTCCTGTGCCTTGGTAGGATGAGGATTTACACGGGGCCGATATAAGAGTTCAAAGCAGCTGTTCAATGTCACCGCTGCCAAGAGTGGTGGCATGCGACCGCCAACTGCCGAAGAAGATACAGGTGCCTAAAGTCTGGATAGGAACATCCTACCGCAGTTGGACAAATATGAGTTGTACTTGTAAATGGTTAAGAATAAAAAGGACCCAGCGAAAACGAAGAAAACGGTCCAACAAAACTTTGTACCTACACTTTGCCCCGTCATCAACGTGTGGGAAGAAAGGCGAAGGCGGCGGCAACTGGTCTCCACGCAAGCTGCCATTGTCTTGGGAAACCAGATAGAAAAACCAAGAAAGAAGTTAGAACGAACACGCGAAACACCAGCAACTGCTGTGTCTATCGCCAATCTCAACACCAGCAGATCCAACGACGGAGCTATCGAAACGGACATTCTAAGTGAGGTGTTTGATGGCTTTAATTGACTTGATAAAAATAATAAATAATAAATTTCAGTTGAACTCTGTCAGCTGTCAGGGAATTGAATCCGTTACTAAAAGCCGGCAATCGTAGTGTGGATGCTAAATTTAGGCTACCTTTAGAATTCTATTTCAGACTGCATGACTAATTTAATCGTCGGAACCTGGAACGCAAACTCCCTAAAAAATAAGCTGGGAGAGTTGATACAATTCTATCCAATCATAACGTAGACATTATGTGCCTTAGCTAAACCAAACTTGTTGAAAGGGACAGACTAAATAGAGAGTAAATCGACTTTATGCCGGAATAGATTAGAATAGATTGCCGTTCCTAGAAGGAAACACCGACTATCTTGAAATTATTTATATCGTAAATTACCCAATGATTTAACGATAGCGGCTTGGTGTGACCGTAATGCCAATGGACGAGCATGCTAGCACACAATTGCTGCGTGACATTTCTGGACAAACCGACGCATTACCCGATGAATAAAATGCGCACGACAACTAACATTGCCGTGGTGAAAACGTTGGAAATATGGCCGAATCCACCGCGGTGAACGAACTAAATTTGGACCATATATTGGTTTTGGTAATGTTAGCCGGGAGGACGCATAAAAGACGGGGAAATACTACTCCCGGATTACAGCACGGCAAACTGGGTCCAATGTAGGGCCGTTCTAAAAGTCGAATGAGCGGTTATCCATAAAGCAAATGACCGGTCAATTTGAATAAAAACAGTTAGTCCGAATAAAATGATTTATGCCCGGATTTACTTTCAAAGATATACAAAAACGTAACTGGATCTGTAGGATCTGGCAAAGACGAGAAGAACAAGGACAGAAGGGCCATGAACCGTCTCATGTACTGGACTGGAGCTATCAGAACTCCAAAAACTCGCCTCTCTCAATGCTACTGACGGATTCATATGAAAACTGATCGGGTGACTGAGGACACAGGATATCTGTGATAGATCATATGGGTCAAACACCGACATCAGACGGGGAAGAAGCGGAATATCGTGCAGAATCGTTTGAACGAGTACATGACAACGGGCTCGAAAATGTAACACATGAACAGGCTGATATTGCGCCCACTGTTAGTGAGGTAATGCCGAAACAATGGACGAGAAGAAGACTGGGATGCGGAGAAAACCGGGCGGTAATATTCGGCCGGACCGGACGGTACCCAAAATGTTATCCATAAAAGCTGACGTACAGCTATCCTACCAGGTAGTCAGGTTGATCTAAAGAAAGCGTTCCATCGAATGGAAATGGACGGTTTAATTTACAAAATGTTGGTGGCGAAAGTCACTGATAAAACTGATCCACCCATATTTGATCGATCACATGCTTAAAATTAGGGTAGGCGACTTAGTCGGTGGTGGATATTGGGTAAAGGGCGGGATACCTCAAAGCTCGGTTTTGGGAGCTCTGCTATTTCTGATATACAGTATCGGACAAAAAAGTACGCACCATTCGAATTTCCATATTTGTGCTATTCTCGTTCCCAAGATCATCAATAAACTAGATCTGGAGCAGTCTCGGCGAAAGCTTATTAGTTTACATTTACATTTCCACTAAAAAAATATTACAAATATTAGAAATCTCAACGAAAACAATTTTAGTGCGTAGAGTCACAATTTTATGCTGGAGAAGAAAAAGAACGCACGTGATAAAAAAAAGTAAATATATGATCGCATTCATATTTAATATTTTGCTTGAATAACGGTTTGTAAACGCTAAGACATACTTTCCACAAGGTTGTTCATTTGCTGCTCGGCGATTTTATTTCAGGTTTCCTGCAAGGCATCAAAAAGAATTTCTTTAGTCGTAACTTCACCCTTACCGACTGACGTTACGGTCCAAAATACACCACAGATACTCAATTGGATTCGGATCTGGTGATTGTGCTGGTCAATCCACAAGTTTAAACCCGTGAAGAACGAAAAAACGATGTTTTTCGAGCCGTATGCTTCGGGTCACTTTTTTATTGAAAAATAAATTCATCCTGCACACTGACTTTTAACAGATATTCTTCCAAATTTTCATTAATAATATCAATGTAAATATTTGATGTCATCGTACCATTGATTCGAACCAAATTCCCGTTTCTGACCACGCAAAACACTCCCCACACTAATATATTTCCACCTCCGTGTTTAAAGGTTTTCTGTACATTTTTTCAAGAAGCTATTCTCCGGGCTTAAATCAAACGCGCGATCGTTTATGACCAAATGGGTCAGACTTGGTTCGTCACTCCAAATAATCTTTTTCCAGAATGCTATCGGCTTATCAACGTATTTTTGCGAACGCAAAACGCTTGAGTTTATTTGCTTTTCGAATCAAAGGGCGTCGCTGTGGAAAACTATTTTTCAGGCCTGCTTGTCCTACAGACTGTTCGATGAGAAATGTTTAGTTCTGTGTACACAGATAGTAATCTTTGGATGTTTGTTTGCTTCCCGGATAATTTTGCGATTGTCCAATGAATTTGTTTTCTTTTTCTTCCGCGTTCGACTTTATACGTAACTACACCAAGCTTCTTAAACCTTTCACACATTTTTCTTACTGCACCTTCACTTATTTATATTTTATATATGTCCGAATCGACCCCCTTAAATATCCTGGCCTTAGTGTCAATACTTATTTCCTTCCTTCTTATGAAAACCTAACATACAGGTTATTGGTATAAGGTTACCCGGTTGTTAATCTAAGCTTCCATATTTCCTCCTGAATGTAACAGATTCAAGATATTTGAAATCAGTAACCTGTTTTACTGTACAACCATTCAAAGTAATACTAAATTGGCCTTTTGTTTTACTCATAATCATAACTTCAGTTTTACTCGTATTATGCTCATGCTGTTTTCCGTCAAGACTCTGTACTGTATACTTAGGTTTTTGGAGATTCTCTGCACTATTCGCAACAATTACCAAGTCGCCCGCATATAACATCTCAGACACATACACCTGCTGGAGTTGAACTGCTACCTATTATGCTATTTGTTATTACCAGACTTAATATACTTGTATATATGTCATGCACCAGTGTTTGTCGAGTGTTTCTTTTTGTATATGTATGTACCATATTTAACAGAAGTGAGATCTGCTCATACGCTAAACCATGTCGAATCAACAGACATCCTAGCAGACCTTTACCGTCGAGTTCGCAAAAACGATGCAAGATGCGAACACCGACATTGAAATTACAGCGGAACAGAAGAGAGTATCTGTACGTGGTCAGAAGGAGCAGACATACTCCAACTCGTTGACGTTACAAAATTACGCCAGGATGTAATAGAGTGAAAAACTAAACAATAGGCGAAACAAAAACCTATGCCTAAGCTCTATGCGATGTCACCCAAAGAAAATATATGTACGTGACCTGGTAGTAGTATGGATCACCAGCTTTCCAGCTACCGGTGCAAGTCGTAAACTATTGTTAAAGTGATGAAATCCTTTTAGGGTATCTAAACCATCCCCAAATACAGTATTTTAGTGTGGTCGGTATTGAAAATATAAAACCGTGGATCCACGTAAAGAATTAGAAGTAATGAACGGTGCCTCATACTGGTAAGTTTTCCTAAGCAATCATAGAGGTGACAAGCGTAGGCTGTCACGTCTAGATATTTAGTCCGTGGTTGTGCCTGACTAATATGTCTGTGGTGTACCCTATCAAATATATGTATATCTGTATTTCTGGATATTTAGTCTGGTTGTGCCTACCTCCTTAACCTTCCAAATGCTAACCACACTCGTAGGATCCCGTTACTTCGGTACGCTACGTTAACTTTGCCCTCTCCGCGCCTATACAACTTGCTGGCAAGAGGAAAGAAAAGTAAACGTAGTGTAGCATATCGAAGTTACGAGATCTCTGCCCTGAATATTTTCCCTATCCCACTGTTTCAATGATATTCGCCCTTATGCACTTTGTTGAAGGAACGCCTTTGATATTTTGCATCATGGGTACTGCCCCCTGACTATCATGCTGACTACTTTGAATTTATTATTTTATTGTTTCGTAGCACGACACCTGAATTTTCATTTTGGCAAGTATTGAAACACTTGATCCCGGACGGCGGACGCTCCATTCAGTCAGGAGTTTAAACGCCGCTGAAAAGTCCCAAATTAAGAAGCAATGCGAAGGGAGTCGCGTGGATGACGGGAGTGGAGCGTTCGTAATACCAGGACACTTAACTAGATACCCCTACGCAAGGGGCTGCATCTTATTTCTTTTTACATATTAAAATATGTATTATATTTTGTGTCACAATATATATTAAATGTACTACTATTTGGCGAGTTGGTTTTTTATTTCATATTTACCATATTTGACACAAAACAAGTGACAAATTTGACAATCAAAAATTAGGTTTCCCTGCCAAAGGTTCTTCGTCAAATTAATTAAATAAGGTTTTACGAGGAATAATTCCCCATGAATGTCCAGGTTCTAGACCGCTGCGCATTTTCTCGAAATTTATACGTAAGGCATGAGATACAAACAACCAGAAACGCAAACGATAAGAACTCAATCCTCTTGCTTATTGTTAGTCCATTTTTGTTACTTCGGCAGTGACCAAATTTGAACGGCAAGTATAGTATACCATATTAAAATAAAATGGTAATAATTTTGACCAGGTCTTTCGTGACAGTTGCATTTGATCATAGTATACTATTTTGCCACGGAGTATAGGAAAATTTTATGTAAGGCATGCCACAGAAGCGCCAAAGTTAGAAAATCTTGTAAATTCTGTATGGGCACGGCTGGGAACTATGTTTTAAATACGACGATAGTGTTATATTTGACTAGCTTCATTAATGTTATTATTTTGGGATGGTATGTGCATATTAACATTAAAATATACGATTATTATTGTGTATTACCAATGAAGTATAAGGTTAACTGGAACGCTGACGTTACAGTGAAAAAATGAGACACTGCTGCTAGAAAAGGATTAACATACTTTAAGGTATCCCTATCCTTGTTGTACTCATTCAAACATATGCAAGATAGTTGCACCTGGCGCGATAATCTGAAATAACGCCGCAATAGGTAAAGCTACAATGAAAACGAATACAATGCAGATAAATATATAAATGACATAACGTAATGTATAAAAATTTATTCCATAAAAATATTAACTATTTACAAAATAACATTAAAAAGTAGATCATTCCTACAAACAATAGACATAACATATAAGTATAGGTAAAATATTAAAAACCTGCGTATTAAGTACCTGTTGCAATAACAAACAAAAATTAAAAACATTTAATTTAGCTATACATATAAAATATTTCGTAATACTAACGTTATATGTGGTAGAATAAAACGGTTTTGTGTAACTTATATCTTATATTCGCTTTATCGCCTAATTTTGTAAATTTTTGTTTCGCATGGGTTTGAATTCTTACATCCGCATATGTACTGCTGACAAATTTTATGATCTTCTGAAATATCAACTGGATGTGAAGGATAGAATAATGTTTTTATCTCATGTATGAATTGCTGTTGAACTAAATTTATAATCCTTTTTTTAAATAAGGGTCTTTGCATATATCCCGAAATAGCACCCGCTCTGAAGGCTTTCGCTGTAAATTTGACGATTTCGAAAATAACTATACCGTAAATATCTATATTGTTCAATTTTCAATGTTTATTTTTGAGATAACCAATATCGAGGTTAGATAATGGGCTGATAACTAATTAAAAAATAATTGCCTGTGAACTTTTATATTTCCAAAAGGAGTCCATTCATTTTTACAACCATATTCACTATAGTGTTTAACCATTTTCACTATTAAACTATAAATATTGCTAAAAAACTTAGTCTGATAAACACATAACAGTCAATGAGCGAGAAGAAGATAGAAATACCTTACATATATCTGCACTCTTCCAACACAAACGGTACGTTCTTCGTTGCATAGCCACAGTAACGTGTGCGTTCCATTATTATATCTATTTCAATGTGTATTACTGATTTAACTTTTTAGCAAGTAGTATTATTTTAACATATCCAAAACTCTAATACTTTTCAACTAATACGAACAAATGTGTACCTTTCGTATTTTCAAAATGGCGTTAGCTAACTTTACTACTATCTATTTATCACTGTTATTTAATGATTTTAGAAAGTACATATACTAAAACCGTTTTAAGTGTGAACGATTTCTACATGAATAACAGTCCTAACAAAAAACAATTTGTTAAATTTGATTACTAAAAATTCGTAGTAGACACCAGTAGACACGGTGGATACTCCCGGTTACTCACTGTATATAGCAGTGTTAACAGTTAAGAACGTTAAAGATTTCTTGTGCGATTTTGTCTAATTCTTATAAATCCGAATCTTAATTAGAGGCGTGCTTAATCAAGTGGATATTGAATTATATTTAATGTTAATATTGTATGCATTTCAATAAAGAGTATTTGCCAGTTTAGTAAAGTCTGGTATTGTTAGATTGCATGCACTGACACATCAGTAAATGACAGTTTAAATTCGAAAATGTAACCAATCATAGTCGACATTGTGAAGTTGTGTATCCAATAAAACGTGCTCCTTCGAAAGTTTGTGACAAAATAGGCATAGGACAGAATAGCATAAACGGTCTCCTAATTTATTCCTGTGAAAAATATACTTTTTAAAAATGTCCAAAGAGGAAGACAAACAAGAAATTCCTGATATTATATATGATGCTATAACAAAAACAAGTTACAAGAAAGGAAGGTTCTTTGGAAAGGTGAATATCGTTTTTGTTGCTTGTTATATTATTTAAGCTGTGCAATATTTATAGTTCTAATCAAATGTATATTTAATAGGGAGGATTTGCAAAATGCTATGAAATAACGGATATGAATAGAAGGTACTCCTATGCTGGAAAAATAGTATCCAAAAAGTTAATGGCAAAAGAAAACCAACGTGAGAAAATGACACAGGAAATTAAAATACATCAGTCTTTAAAGCATAAACATGTTGTTGGATTTTACAATTTCTTTGAAGACCAATTTAACATCTATATTGTATTGGAACTTTGTCGACGGCGGGTAAGTTAAGCAATACTTATATCATGTTTAAACTCATGCTTTTAACTTTTTCACTACTGCATTTGCATCTGCAGCACTGAGGGAGATCATGCATATAGTTTGTGTTGAGGTGTTACTAATTCCAATTTTTACAGAGTATGATGGAGTTGCATAAAAGGCGAAAAACAATTACCGAACCTGAAACTAGATTTTATATGCGTCAAATACTAAGTGGAGTTCAATACTTGCATAACAATAATATTATACATCGTGACTTGAAACTAGGCAATTTATTCTTAAATGATGATCTTCATGTAAAAATAGGCGACTTTGGTTTAGCAGCCAAAATAGAATTTGATGGAGAAAGGAAAAAGACATTATGTGGTACTCCAAACTATATTGCTCCTGAAATTCTAAACAAAAAGGACATTCGTTTGAAGTAGATATTTGGTCAATTGGTTGCATCATGTATACTTTACTTATTGGTAGACCACCATTTGAAACTAATAGTTTGAAGGAGACATATTCTAGAATTAAAAAATGTGCATACAGGTAATTGTATAAGATTTTTAGTTATAACTGGCAGTGAGTGGTAATACACTATATAGGTATAGAATAATTACATTTTGCTCAAGTACTAATAATAATGATGAAAGATCATTGCCAATATACTATTTTTATAGCTTAAATGGAATAGAACATTTCATTCTGTTCCTAAGTTATTTGGAATAACACAAGGACTCAAAAGAAATGGAATGTAAATGCTGCAATAATTTAATTATTGCAGCATTAATTCAGACCAAAGGTGTTTCATATTATCGAAATGTTTACATCAGCGAACAAGCAAATTATTAAAAGAAACCTTTAATACGCCAACATAGAAAAACAAAAAATATTTGAACAACCTTTTGTAAACACTAAGCATAGCAATAAATGAAAATAGCGTTTTATAATCGTGTATTAACCCTTAACACTCCTTTGTCGAGTGTGGCTCGACATTATATTTCTTACACCAAATCCTATGTAGAGTCAGACTCGACATTATAGTAACGCAATTTTAAAAATATTTTAAATTATCAAATGTATTTTTTTCTTTTAAATACTTAATATATCTCATTCTGAATATTCCTAATACGCAAAATATATACATTTCGTCCAGTTCCGCCTTTTAGGTAATTAAAAAAAATTAGGAGTTCAAAGGGTTAAAGAACAAACCTCAGCCAACAAAGTTGTAAATAAAATTACAATTGCAAAATCAAAACTACATACATATGTATGTATACACTAGTGATGGGAAAAATCGTTCTTTTAAAATAACAGTTTCAACCGTTATCGTTATTTTGAAATAACAGTTGCAATATAACAGGTTATATTATTTCATAGTCGACAGTTCTACACGATAACGCATCATGATTCCACATAGCAAATGTGCAATTCCTGATCTCGCAGTATGCTGAAAATGTGTTTTCGAAAACGGGATTTTTGATTTTTTACCGTTGAAACCGTTTATCATCAGAAAAGGTGAAAGAGATCCTATTTATAAATATAAATCTGAATTCGTGATAACAATATATACATATTTCTTATGACTGGTTGCACTTTATCTCGTAAGAATATTTTTTAATTTATAATTGTAATTAGAAGTGTTATTTTGTTCCATATAATATAACGATTTTATTTGTAGTTTTTATAAATATTTTTTTGTATAACATCTTTTTTATTTTACATTTGATTATTTCAACGCATATAATTATTATCCATAATAAACGTCCGACTTGATATTGACTACCGCCGTATCTACAGTCCCGGAGAATATGTAGGTACATGATAAGTTATTTGTCTAGGGGCCGGCGGCCGATAATGTTTAAGACAGTCCGAAAGCAACTGTGTACCTGTTATTGGACCCACAATGGCTATAAAATAACAAATAGTTAAATAACGATCCATCTCTACTTGCAGCGTACGCAGTTGAGGCGAGCGAGATAACAGTTGCGACCATTACTGAGTCCATAACGGCTCAAAAATAACAGATAGTTAAATAACGGCCCATGAGTTATCCCGAGAATGTACACAATTAAGTTCAAATATATATATATATATATAAATATGCTACATAAATCGAGGACTTTCCTATATAATTGGGTAACTCGGAGATTGATCAAAGTTGGCTTTTCATAGGCAACTTGAAATGAACTTGTAAGGCTCGAAGTTATTCATAGGCGATCGGAAATTGCGAACACGTCGCATAAGTGTAGATATATACATTCGATCCATCCCGATTAAATTCGATCTTTGTTGATCACCGCCTTCGTAGATCTCTTTACGTTATCGAGTTATTAAACGTACATTGCTTTTACGTTATCGAGCGTTCCGTATAATCCTATACTACGAATATTGTGTTCACATTAGCGCAATGTTTCCAATATCGGGTATTTACATTATGGAGCGTTTGCTGTACAATAATTTGCTAGAAATTGGAGGCTGAGACACAACAGTGGGTTTTATTTATTGGCGACAAAATCATCATCAATCATTTAATTAAATAATTGCGTGATGAGAAATTTACGGATGTAATACAGTAATACTACACCATTGTTTTTGGAATTATTATTAATTAACAAATTCCAACTGATACCGTTTAAAACTGAAACTTTAGATAGTCATGTTCAGTAATTAAAATGCATATCTACATGTATATTTTAAAGAAGTACACTTTGGATTTTTGGTACGTGCTCATGTCTAATTTTTTTAATTATGCTATTGGAAGTAGATGAAAGAGTTAGCTGGTAAACATAAGATGTATGTTACTTGCATATGTATAGTTTTATCTGTTTTGATATTTAGATATACCAGAGGTAAAAGACATAATTGCAATGCACAATAGCTTTTTTCACACAAATCCAGGCGCGAAATTCGTAAGAACCAGAATAATTTGTTTACGAAAAGACAACGAAACGTACTGTGGGAAAGAAGTTTTCAAGTAGTCACCGAAATTCGAAGGTCGTATATTATGTCTTAAACCTATTTAATTTATTTTGAGTACTGTTTAGACATCCAATCTAGTATATTACAAGTCAGAGCACCAAGTGCAATATTATTTGGTGAGGTGAATACATTTATTAAATTTGAATTCGAGGCAATTTATCTGGAAAGCAGGCATGTTAACAATGGCTCTTTTCGGAAATATAAGAATAGATCCGTTCGTTCACAATAAATTTATATATATTATACATAAATTTAACCAAAATGGTAATTTTTTGCATTTAACCGAAAGTTGACAATTCTGTTGAAGTGAAGTACCATTTCGGTCAATACTACGGCAAACTGTTATGAAGAAAAGTTGTTCAGAATAAAATTTCACAAGTATCGGGTTACTTTGACCAGATCAGTGTTTTGTATTCTTTTAACTTAACTATAGGAAAACAAGTATTCTGTATCAGTTGTCAAAGAAAAGAGTGTAGGTTTCTAATAAAGTATGTTGTTCAAAAAGAAAAAAACAACAATTACTAAATTTGAATTTATCCACGATCGGCACAATCGATTTGAAACAATTTTCTTAAGATTTGATTTTAATCTTAGATAATGACAATTAAATTTGTTTTATTTTATTAATGATAATTCAATTGTTCACGTACTATGCGAGTTTTCGTGAATTAAATTAAAAGATTTCAAATGCACCAATCGTGGAGAAATTCAAATTGAGTAATTACTCTGTATTTTCTTTTTTAATAAAATGCTTTATTAGAGATATAGAGAATTTTTTTCTTTTACAATAGTGTTTTTGTTTTTTTTTAAATTATTTAATAACATTTTTACAAGAAAACATCGGTTCCAATATTTAATAAATGTAAGGTACATCTAAGATAGACAAAATTATTGCATTAAAGTTATCGGTTACAATCTTATCATTAAAAACAAATTAATAACTAAATTTGAAGGGACAAAAAATGTCACGCGACGAGATTCGAAACGGCGATCTCGTGAGTACCGGACTAGAACGCTACCGACTAGGCCGAATCTTTCTGATAAAAATGTTATTAAATAAATAAAAAAAGAATGCTATTGTAAAGAGAACAAAATTCTCTATCGAATGGGAGAGTAAAATTAACAAGCTCCCATTTCAAAAAATTACGCGGAAAGGCGTAAGTCAAAAATAATTGAAGAAAAGAAAATTGATGCGTTCTAAAATATAGATAGAAATTAAAATAGATATTGGAATAAATTATATAAAAATATATTTCAATCACAAAAAGAGGCTAGTATTTGAATGCTAATACGTGAAAACCAAGGAACTCATTTATATGTCTATATTTCGACATCATCCTTCTACAGTTAAGAATGTAAGAGGATAAAAGAGTAAAGAAGAAGAAAGATATAGGTTATCTACACACAACATTATGTCCAAAGAATTTGTAAACAGATTTCTTATTAACAGTAATGTTTACACCAGTATTCATGTTACGAAAAAGTAACTCGTTTACCGTAATATTTGTATCGTTTCATTTTTGTCTTTAATCTTCTAGATTGGTTTGATACAACCTTGTGTTAATTTGTGTTTTCTTCTTTTCTTTTTGATAATACTCTCAACATGGAGATTTCCCCTTTCATTGTGGGCAATGATCTGCTATGAGTACTATGACAGATATACATACTTGTATAGTAATCTAAGAGTGTCTGTTTAAATACAGTTTTCAATAAAAATATCAAATTAGGACTGTTTATGGTTTAAATCTTAAATGAATTAGTTCTTATCCTTACCACATTAATTATTTGGAAACCCCAAATACGCATTTTGGGCATCAAATACTCATCCCCAGCAGAGAACACAACAGAATGAAAGCGAGTGACGCTTTCTTTATGTACAGGTTTTAATATTTTTTTGTTTCGATCGAAATTTAACATATTTGTGGCTTTATTTTTTTTTGGTAGCATTAATTTTTTTTTTCAGATTAACATCTAATATTAGTCCATCAGCAAAACAAATGATAATGTTAATGCTGCAATCAGATCCAGCTAGAAGACCTAAGGTCCAACAACTTGCGCAACAAGATTTTCTGGTTAATGGATATGTACCTAATTCTTTACCAGTAAGCTGCTTGACTATGGCACCGAGATTTGATCAAGTTGACAAGTCAATTAATAGGAAACCTCTTATAGAAGTAACAAATGGTAATATCTTAGAAATTTACAAGTATATTTGTATGCGTCTAAGGTCGTTTTAGGAGAGCAAATGGTCATTGATTCGCCGGTAAAGGGCGGCATGGAAGTAGCAGCAGGGGCTGGCATCGCTCACTCGGCCGCAATTCATGTATTTGATGATAAAGAAAATCTTGTTACTTTGAGAAGGATGCTGGAAGATGTAGGTATTTTAAAAATAACGTAGGTTAATATTTCTATATTTATTTTGAAGGTAATTAAAATGAAACCGGGAAGAAATTGTAAATTTGGTGATGAAATGTCGGATCCTGCAGCACAGCCATTATTTTGGGTATCAAAATGGGTTGATTATTCGGACAAATATGGTTTTGGATACCAATTATGCGATGAAAGCGTGGGTGTGATGTTCAACGATACTACTAAATTAATATTACTTCCCAATGGATTGTATGTGTTTTGATTGTTTTCTTTTATTTCTTTATCTGCAATGTATTTGTTCTAGAAATGTGCATTACATTGATAAAAATGGCGAGGAATCCTATATGACTATAGAAAGTTATCCTAAAACGCATGAAAAAAGATGAAATTGTTGTCCTATTTTAGCCGATATATGCGGGAACACCTTTTGAAAGCTGGTGGCTCAGCTGTTCGGGAAAATGACTCCTTATCTAGAATACCCCATCTATATCAATGGTGCAGATCAACATCGGGTGTTCTTATGCAATTGAACAATGGAACTGTGCAGGTAGATTTATAGATATAATGTATATCGCATTTTGTATTAATACTATGCAACCTCATAACACTAACGCGGTGCTATAGACATCTCAATCTTTAATAGCTAATGACACTACATTGGTGTAATCGGCCGATAGTCAATTACATCGTTTCATTTATATCTGCACGACAGGCCTTAACACACACACACAGGGCTTGAACGGAACCACCGAGCCGTATACATACGTATATTTTCACCACTCAGCTATCGTTTCATTTATATCGCCAAAAATAGAAACAACTATTACGTATTTGTTAAATACATCTAAGGGCCGGTCTTTCTACATCCGATTAAGGTTTGGGTTAACTAATCGGTGATTAAATTTAGAATCTGCTGATGAAGGAAAACGGGTTTTTCTTAGCGATTTTATTTGCCGGTTAGTTAAACGTAAATAATGTCAGATATACTTACGTTGGCAACACGCATAAAAAGAAACAGAAACTCGTGGAAAAGAAGGGCATTATAGAAAATAAAGAAAGTAATGTGGTCTCCAATTATTCAAATATTCCATAAATTCCTCATAACTTTTTTACTACCTACATCAAAATTAATGTCAATATCCATTTTTTCAGCAACACTTACAAACGCAAATAACACGATATGGGCCAGGTTATGAAGTTATGTTTATTTTCATTTTCATAGCTACTTCGGAGGTATGTCCGTCCTTTCGTCCATGTTCCACAATTTTCGATCGTCGATTATCTTGTTATTAGCAACTACCACCTACCGTTAAAGTTAACGGCGATTAAGGGTACTTTAACCGGCTATTATCACTAACTCGACTTGGAAAGACTCAAATCTTGTCGTTAAAGGAGGTGGAAAGACCGGCCCTAAAGATGTTAATTATGTTATAGTTTTCTTTTCCCCTGCTTGTGCAATACCCTACGAAGCAGGTGCAAACTGCATATGTCATTACTGGCCCATGTAATATATTCATCTATTACATCTAATCAATTGCATCATTACGTAATGGTTTGTGTTCTTTTAAACAAATGAAATACAATATTATCTAACTCGCTTTAGCTGCCGATTGTTTTGAGATTTTTTCAGTTTTCAGTGAGGGCATATTAAAAAAATGCGTATCTATGTATTGGGGTCATTAAATTATATGGAAAATAAGGACTGAACTTCTATATAGGGAGTTCACGATGAAAGGAACAAATTCGATGGCTAAATATTTATTTGAAATAGGTCAACTGAGATTTTTTAATTACCATTTATTGACACACACCCGGTTTTCCCGAAAATGTCGTTAATATTTGTATTTTAAATTGAACGTGCTACATATTTTTATGTACTTGGATAGCTGCTCAGAAAACGTTTTCAGTAAACCCCCATATAACATATTTATTCTAATAACTTTATTAAATATTTTCAAGATAGCCAACAAGATATAAACAGAACTTAGAATTAAATATTACTAAATAAAAACTAACTGACGTGGAATTGATTGCTTCAACACTTTATAAATAGATGCGAAAGGTCCAGTAGTTTGGCCACCACTGTCTGCTGGTTTGAATCCATTGCACTTTTATAATATTCGCCTTTAAGATTTATACACTTCTGCTTGCGTTCAAACCAATTCCTGTAACGTTTTTCTCACTCTGAAGTTGGGATGTGAAAAACATGGGTTTTGAATGATACGACAGCTTCTTGAGGTGCTAAAAATCTCTGTTGGCGCATTTCTGTTTAACAGAGACAAATTGTTATCGATAAATCGGGTGAATACTGGCAATTAGACAGTAATTGGATGTTTTTCTCTTCTAAATAATCAATTGTTTAACGTGCTGTGTGGGGGCTGACATTCTCATGACGCATAACGATGCGACGTTTTCGGTTGCTTTCTCCTGATTTCGTTGATGACTTCTGACAAACAAATTGTTGTATACTATGCAGCGACTATGCAACAAGCGACCATTTTCTTGAAGGTGCTTTGTGAACGAACAACTTTTGTGGAACTCGGTTCATCTTGGAATACCCAAACAGTGGATTGTTGCTTAGTATGAACCGGAAATCATACGATTTTGTTCAACTTTTGTCACCTGTTACGTTTTTGCAGTTCCTCAGTCGAATTTTTTGAACAATTTCTTACACCAATTAACACGAGTCCTTGTTTGAGCTTCAGTCAAATTATACGGAATCCATTGGGAACATATCATTTTCACAGCTAAATGCTCATGTAAAATTGAATATATTGCAGTCTTCGATATGCCTAAGAATGTCTCTATCTCGCCGTAAGCTACATGCCGATCTTCTTTAATCATGTTGCACACACCATCGATGTTTTTTAGAATAACAACCGATTTTGGTCGATCTTCGCGCAATTCATAACTGAGGGACACACGATCACTAAGAATTTTTGAAAGCAGGCTTTTCTGATGGTACTTCATTACCAAAAGTTGAACGATGCGGTTCGATGCATTGTTATAGAGTTAGGCCTTTACTAAAATCGTCGAAAGGAAACTTGCACATGAAGTTTCTATTCTTTTGCAAAATTGCTTTTTGAAGTGAAGTTTCTATTCGTTAGGGTAAACCCAGAATTTACACGCGAGATGTACAGTGGTATTGCACTTAACGCACTTATGGATAGCATTTGCAACACTACTCGGAGGTCAACATCGAGACGTCGAAATCTCTGGAGATCGAAACTACTATTTTCGAAAGCCAAAGTGTTATAAAATAAAATCTGGATGACTTTCTATATAACGATCTAATAAATTAGGTGCGTTAGTTAATTGTTAACTGCCCATTAACGTACCTAATTTCCAGGTTAATGAAAATAGCATTTATAGCGTCAAAATCATCCCGTCCGACGGCAGCCGACCTCGCACCAACCGCCCTAAAACTTCATGTTTTGTTATGAATGCGTGGGTTAGATACAGATCCAGTAATTATATACATTTATAATTAGGTAAAGGGCAATTCTTGTCTGTAAAACAACTATCGCCCGTACCGTTAGATATTGAATTACATATAGATCGAGAATTCTGCAAGGACATATTATATAGGAAGTGCATTTGTATGTACTAACTAATTAGGAGTGAGATTTGCATTGGATTAGTTACGACCGAAAATATCAAAAGTTAATAAAAAAGCTCGTCTATACATAGCAATGCTTGTAGTTGCCGAACCTCTTGGTTGGATTTCTTTTAGAAGCCGCTATAAGTTCGTTATATAGAACCTTTTCATATTATTTACATTATAGACTTCATTAAACTATATTTCTGTTTTCTGCAACAGATGCATATTATGTATATATTTATTTTAGAAACCTGTAATGTCTTTTGTTATTGCAGATGAATTTTGGTGACCATACAAAAATTATGATGTGCCCATTGATGGCAGCCATTAGTTACATAGACGAAGATAAATCCTTCCGCACATTTAGGTTCTCATCGATTCAGAAGAATGGTTGCTCTATGGGACTCTACGAGAAAATGAGATATGCGTACGACAAACTCGGTGTTTTAATAGAACAAGAAATAGGTGATCAATGAAGTATTATTAAAGTTTTAAGTGAATACCCTGTTTCATGACTCGTGTGGCATAAATGTACAGGTCTTTATAACATATTTCAAGGAAGTTAACATATATTGTCTCATATCTACATCCAAAGAACATAATTTGAGTTTTTAATGCGAAGATGATCTTTACACTTGAAGTACTTTTATATATTTATGTATTTAATAATTCATTTTTTATATTACTTTTTTATTTACAATTTGTAATAGTTAAATTGTTAATCAATCTGTAGGATGAGGGAAGAAAAAGGAAAATGGAGACTGTTTTTCTAAATTTTTCCTTTTTTATTTAGTAATATCGTATTAAGTCATTCATGCAATACTAGTTTTTCTTCCTACATTTCTGTATTTTTGTAATTTTGTTTTAGATATTATAATATGTTTTTCACATTGGCCTTAAAATTTAGACTGTCGTAGTCTGTAACAAAAAGGAATGTATAGACTATTTTGTATTTTTATATTGCAAATTAGTTATTTGTATAAATAATTTAATATAGAATAAATATATCAAAAATTCTTAATTTGTTAAATGAATTTTGCAAGAGATTGGTTGATTTTGCTGTTGCACATCATCCTTGTTAAAGTACAAAGATGTTTTTAAGAAAGTTTTAATGTCCTGTTAGTGCCTGCTAAATATTTAGTTTTCTGAAGATGATACTAACAATAGCTATCAGAATAGGGATTCATTATTTTATTTTTATCGATACTTTATATTTTGTAATATCTGATATTTTCATTAAGAGCTCCATAGCCTCTATAATATTATAGACATATGCTATCGTGAGATTGAAATTTGAAGTTTTTAAAATAATTATCAACTTATACGCAGATATCTACAAGCGTTTTAAAAATTGGACAGATAGCGTTCATATAATTTTTTCTGTACAATTATTCACGGAATTAGTGTTTTAAATCAACAAAAATTTGTGAACTAGAAGTGTCTTTCATTGCAGTAAATTTAATAAGAAAAAGAGATGAGTATGAACTATACAAGTTGTCCAACTATTTCATCGCCCTCGGAATCTTAAACACTATCGTTGGTACCTTCTTGATATCTTCTATTTTCATGAAATACCTTTTTTAAATTTTTTGACCTAATTTTATATGTAATGTTATTTGCTATAGTAATGAATAGTCTAATAGTATTAAGTTAATTTTTCCCCTTTTAGAACTTAAAACTAACTCGCTATAAATTTACTCACAAAGCCAAAATTGATACAAGGAAGTTGTCAGTTTGGTGGGATTACAAATAAATATCTACTTAAGAATTTTACCACACAACTAAACAACCAAATCAGATGTGTATATTCAAAAACTAACGAAATCGAATAATGTAACTCAAGAAAATCAATCAAAACTTGGCAAACCGTGTTTAGTGACACGATCCTTGACTAGTCGGAAATACAAAAATTTGAATCACATCCTTGGAAATGATTAATTGATAAAAAATTATTCCAGTAAGAAATCAGGGAAACAAATAGGGGAAGGCATCGAATGGAATTACGGTAAATCGTCGATTATCCGAACGAATGTCAGGCGTGATTCGGATAATAAAATTTTACTAAAACATGAAAAACAAGGCAGGTGTAAAATAATCAACCACGTTTTTATAAAAAGACTATTATTGAACTATAATATATGTATGCCTAAGATGAATTTGGCACAAAGAATTCGTAATACTGGTCTGCTTGACTGATGGCTTTCTCTTTATGGCAGCTAGGCTTCCAGTTCTTTTAAGCTGCAATAACTGGGTGTGATGGGATTCTTCTTGTCTTTCGAATCACCGGTATGATAAATTCAGTGCGTAAAAGGCATCAGTATGAGATGGTCCCGAGTCTTCTCCGTCTCGATCGTCATTTATATCACCATCCTCTGTGTGATCGTTGTCATATAATAATTCGTGAATAATTTCGTCATCTGTCAGAATGTGATACCCTGGGTCACCACTATCCACTCATTCACGTTCTCTTCATAACCATCAGTGAAAACATCAACATTGCTTAAGGGTGTTTGGTACTTCTTTTCAAGATCGGTTAAACTTAATTTTTTTATTGGTTCCAAAACTATCTTGAAAATTGTATATTTGACCTTTAAAAGTAGTGTGTGCAACGATAAAATACTAGTTTTTTACAACGTTGAGAGCTTCTACAGCTTTAATTTTTCTGCGATTACAAGTGAAGAACCAGTAAGTTTACGGGCTCGAAATTTTGTATACCGTGTATTCGTTACCATATCTACGGCTTGTCATCGAGCTTTTTGTAAATTCCTTTATTATCGTTACTTTCTTCAAGTCCAAAAATAATGGTAAACCCATGGTCTTTTTTCTATTCCTTAATTGAGGTTAAATTCAACAACAAACAAGGAATTTATAAAAAAGCACGATGACAAGTCGTAGATATTGTAATGAATACACGGTATGTAAAATTTCGGTGTTGGAAGTGACGGAGCATTGTCCAATAGGAATAGCACTTTGCCTTGTTTGCCGCAATGCTGCTGCAAATGGCACCAAATCTTGTATTGATGTCTGACTAAGTAATTTGCAGTCCGTATATTTATTTCAGAAGGAGACAAATGCTGCTTTGTCTAATAAACGAAACGATAGATTACATAAAATAAGAGTAACACATAAATCAAATTTCAATTTTTCTTGGTGTTGTATGCCACTTTTTGCAGAAGAATGCTATTTGCTTTCGATATGACATTGACAATAGTTTTTGGACCAACACATTAGAGGGATATTACAAACTAGACATTGCATTTTAGCGCGATCATAAATTAAGTCGGGCATGTTCATTATAAAGTTTTTAATTGCGTCTGACATCGGTCGTTACAACAACCTACAGACAGACAGAACTACTCGCATACAGCATCGATTTAGTACTGACGCTGTGAATGCGTAAAATAAATAATCGCCGACTTCCCTCATCTACTACACTGAATGTTACCGCTGTTTGACGAGACTATTGGTTACCGACCGTATGAATGGAAAAGGATTCAGTAAAAAATCTAATAAATAAATTACATAGACATAAGTATTATTGTTAGTATAGATATATTGACACAGCTAACAACCGTCTTCCTAAGAATGAATTAAGCTTTTTATACGTGAAGCGACTCAGCATTTTACTGTACATATGTATTTTATTTTTGTTTTTAATTGCTGTAAATAAAATTCCGAAAACTGATACTTCCCGGAATATGGCTCTCAAGAAATACTCTGTAAAAGCATTGAGTGCCAACGACGCCCGGCCGGAACCGACATTTTCTATGATTTGACTTTTTCCGATGAAGCGGATAATTGAACGTTCGGATGATCGAGGCTCTACTGTATTAACATACTGTTTCATACAATCTATTGCATTTTATATTTTCTAATAACTGTTTGGAATAGAAATATAATTTATGTATGTCAAGTCAATTTGGTACAGAATAATATAATAACACAGAATAACATACTACAATAACACATTGCAGAAATGCATCAGATCTTGTATAAAGATTCATTATAAAAAAATATAAAACCATTTTGAAAGAAACAATACAGTCCACTTAATTAAATACACAACACTAACATAAGGCAACGACAGATATCTAACATTTTACTGGCATTTGATATTTATGTTAACAATGATCAAAATATTTTTAAACGGTAAACTGCCGACATCCGAAATGCATGATGAAATGCACCTGAACAATAAAAATTTGTTAGTGGGTTGTTCTTTGATGAAAAATTTAGAAAGCAATGAAAACTCTATGATCGTTGTTGTATTGTTAAAGTAAATCTATGAAATTTGCAAGGTCAGCTTTAACCGGCCATAGAATGTGTTTCATTTTTTCTACCTGCAATCGAATCGTTACTTTATTATAGTCTACCAGGTGTACAACTATGAAATTTGTGACTCGTGCGCGTCTGACACTTGTTGATGACAAGAAAATGGCGCAGTTTCAAATTTGTATAGCACAAACTACATTGGTGCGCATCTGTTTGAAATCCACATTTCATACTTGTACACGTGATATTTTGGACCAAAATTTTCTAAAACGTTTAAAGAAAGGTACATTTGGACGAGACGAAGAAGATATTTTTCACCATCGCCCTCAGGAGTTTCTTCTCTGTCGCCTCTATTCTGCTTTCCATCCTTTTGTTTAGCAATCATGTTTCGCTTCCCTAAAGTAGAATTGGTTGGAATACTGTTTTGTATAATAGAACTTGTTCTTTGATACTTCTTTCTTCCTGATAATCGAGTTGCACATACACTATACCCCTTCATGGCTTTGCCAGTTCCTTTCTTTTAAGTCGTTATTTTGTTCTCCTTTGCTGTTAATGACTACATCCAAATATATGAAAATCTTGATTTGTTGTATTTTTGCTATTGTGTCATGTCCATTTTTAGTTCGAGTTATTACCGTTACTTTGGGCCTGGTTGTATTTTTCTTTAGTCCGTACTCTTGAAGCGTTTCTCTCTAGATAGACGAGGCCGCTGCAATATTCTTCAATATTTACCCGTCACAGATCGATCTTCGACGGGAGTAGGTATCGAGGAAGTCGGGCCAGGATAAATAACCTCACCCTCTTCCCCGTATCCGAAGATGCCGATCCGTCCTCCTCGAAATCCTCCGAAATTCCGCCGCAAGCGCTTATTAATATTTGTGTCGGGATTTCGAAGGGATGTAAAGTACTGCGGACCATCTACTCCGTTGTTTGTAATTAACTCGAAAATCGATTGGGGACGGTCGTATCCCTTCAATTTAATTTTTCCCCTTTCCGCAGGAGAATTGCGTGGAATTCGAGAGCATCGTCACGGCACAATGCGAAAATCTCATAGCGGCCATCCACGCCAGACGCAACCAGCTAATGGAGTGCATCAAACAGGATAAAGAGCTGAGGATACGCGCACTTAAAGACCAAGTGACCACGTGCACCGCTCGCCTGCAACATACCACCGCCCTCGTTCAGTTTTGCGTCGAGGCACTCAAGGAAACAGACAGCGCCGCCTTTTTGCAGGTACGTTAATTGGAAAGTGCTGAATTCGCGAACACCTTCATGGCACGTCGCGTTGACGTGAAAATCCATTAGCCGCTCGCTTAATGCTATTAAACGAGGGTAAAGCTATTCATATGGACGATCTCCTTGTCGAAAGTTACTTTAAATGACCGTGCTTCGTAAAGGGAAATGAAGACGGCGGACAATTTGTTAAAAATACGAGAGAGTTCGAAAAATTTGAATTTTAAACCTTCATGGGCTTTCGTAAAAACTACGAATTCTACCGTGTGTTAATATCGACGTTTTGCTATCTATATTTCTGGCTTCTTCGGGAATAGTGAAACTGAACAGTGTGAGCAGCGAAAATCTAAACCAGAATACTTCAACAAAGTAGGGCGTTTTCCATTAGGAAGGTGGTAGATTTTATCGAAGACAACCACCTAATGGAGAAGACTAACTGGGGAGGAGGGGGAGGAGGAGGGGGGGACACGATAGCCCTTGAGCTTCGTCTATAGATAGTCTATGATCACTCCGCCCTGCCCGAAGCCCT
This sequence comes from Chrysina gloriosa, assembly GCA_038088585.1. Lineage (NCBI taxonomy): Eukaryota > Metazoa > Arthropoda > Insecta > Coleoptera > Scarabaeidae > Chrysina > Chrysina gloriosa. The sequence continues at coordinate 39,661,164 of CM076089.1, forward strand.
TATTGGTTTTGAACTTCTCTGATCTAGTGTTTTGGGTACGCACATAACTTTTATTCTGTAGGTAAACACTTTTGATAGTTTTTCGAAGTTAATCGTGCAATTCCCTTTCCCCTCTGAGGTTTATGAAGGCTAAGTGTATTTCTTTCCCTTTTGTCATACATTTTCTAGTTATGTTTTTCATCGTGAAGATGTGGTCTTGAACGCTGTGCCTTTTTTGAAAGCATTCTGACTGTTTTGACCCTACTTACTATTACTTAAACAACATCTTGCATATCTATGTAATATTACGTTTATTTTAGATTCTTGATACATCAGCTTGTACAACCATACATTTCTTGACCTTCCGTACTAACGCTGCCAACCTCTTATGTCAAATATCCCTAACTTAAAACTAAGTTACTAAAACTATAAATAACGATTTGTATACAGGTGGCCCGCCACCAGCGCCTCGGGCTGTAGCCCCAAACTAATAATTTTTTTTTTAATTTTTTTGATAAGATGGTGTACGTTTATAATGGCCATAATTAGAAAATATTTTCATTGATGCAGGATGCCCCAACAAAGCGCTAAGTATCAAAGTTATGTTTTTTTAAATGGAACAGTATATATGGCAATAGGAGAATTTTGGTGATGCAGTGTGTCTGACCTGTCCGTATAAAAACGCTATGTGCACGTTGGGTCGAATGGTATAGTGATAGTATCTCTGGCCCACTCTTTGTAGGATCTTTTTCGAAACCGGGGTTTTCAACGACATAAGAGTCATGACACTCTTCTAGGACTTCTATAATCGCCGTCTTTGGGAACAACCAACCGTGTCGCCTTCTGGGTTGTACTGATAGAGTGCCCCATTCGCCATCACATAGCCGCTTTCCGTCCATCTCTTTGGCTCTTCTTCAGCCGGAGCCTTGAAAGACGATCTTGCTTAACTCTTGGGCCCTTCAATTGGTTTTCTCTTGTTCATTTTATGGGGACTATCGGTAGGGATACAGAAACCAGATAGGTTTAAATTTTAGTGTTGTTTAGTGTTGGATTAATGGTCGAGATAATGTATCGGCGGCCCGATTGCTTTGACCTGGAATATATTTAACGCATAGATCAAACGATTGGAGAAGCAATGCCTACCTGGGTAACTTGCACGTTGCGATTGTAGAGTCGTCAATGCCTCGATGACCTTGGCGTCCTGGATATAAGCCCGACATTTATCCATACCAAATACGATGGCCAGCGCTCTCTTTCTGCCATCTTGTGATTTCGTTCAGCTCTTGACAGAAAACCAGTAACGTATTCAACGGACATCTCGTCTTTTCCCTGTCCCTGCAGGCGACACCCACCTTACACGTAAGAACTGGCGTCCATGTAAGCCAAAACGAAGACACTAGGTAAACTGGTCGTGTGTTCCGAAATCCGAACGGCATCCGCGTAAAACGATATAAAGCGAACAGTGTTGCAAACGCTGTTTTGTCACGATTCAGTAGGTAGGAACCTACCAGAAGTTGCTCCGAAATCGATGGCGCTGATGTAACGTACTTGTTCCTAGCCTATAATCTTTTCTGCAAAAGACTTTGGAGAAATTGGTAGAGACGTACATCAGGGAGCCACTCTTAGTAGAACAGGCTTTAAACACAAGGCAATATGCATACCAACCGGCAAGACCAACGGACTCGGCGTTGGACAATTTGAATAGGCTACCGTCTAAGTCGATTGAAGACAAAGAAATAGCGGTAGCCATTTTCTTAGATATAGAAGGACCATTCAATAATGGTACTACAAACTCAATTGTGGGCACTTTGGAACGAAAAGGAGTCGCACCCGTGATAGGCAGATGGATAAGTGCTGGTCTGGAGAAAAGGATAATAATATCCTCCATAGGCGAAGCTACCATCGGTGGAGGGTGTCCACAAATTGTCCAATGAGGGCCTTTATTGTCTAGGATGTACAGATGATCTAGCGATTGTCGTGCCAGGACGATTCACAAGTGTCATCTCAGAAAGAACACAAACTGCTATTAATATAGTACACAACTAGTGCAGGCAGCAGCAGTTATCTATTAGCGCTCAAAAACGTAGATACCTCCCTTCACCAAAAGAAAGCACCTGTGCTAGATAAGGTAGAAATTCCAATTGTCAAGAAGGCTAAATACCTGGGAATACTGTTTAACCAAAGGCTTACGTGGAACTCTCACATACAAAAACCACCAAATAAAGCGACAATTGCCCTTGGCAAATGTAGGCGAATGTGTGGGATCTTAGTCCTAAGATGTTATATACAAGGGTCATTTGACCTATGGAGCAGTTGTGTGGTGGCCAAAAACAAAGCAAAAAGGAGCTACCAGGCTACTAGGTGGGGTACAAAGACTCGCAAGTTTAAGTGCCACGGGAGCAATAAGATTGAAGGTGATCCTGAATTTACCACCTCTAGATATCCATATACAAGGAGTAGCAGGCAGGGTAGTACCCTACAGAATGATGCAAGGCCAAACCTCTGGAAGTCAAGTCCACGGCACTGACCATCATAAGTTGATTGAAGAACTTAAGGCAGATCTCCTCACAAGAATGCCGAGCGATGCTATGGTACACAAATTCAACTTTGAAAAATTATAAAATAATTATACCAGATAGAATGGAATGGAAACAAGGTCCAGCTTTATAGGCGCAGTCTATCTGGTACACGGACGGCTCTAAGACAGAGGAAGATGTCGGGGAAGAATATACGGAGTCAAAGACAGGAGGATGGTCCAGATGAGTCTAAGTAAAGATACTACGGTCTTTTAGGCGTAAGTAGCGGCGGAACATTATTGTGTCGGAGAAATTAATAAGCAAAGCGGATTAAATAGTACGGTGGCCATTTTCGCCGACAGCCAAGCAATGCTGAAGGCACTAGATTCTGTTTATTATTATTATTATTATTATTATTATTATTATTATTATTATTATTATTACCAGTGACATCGAAACGTCCGTTACTTTGCCCAATTTCATCTTCATGTTTAAACCGTGGATGATGAGGTATTTTTTCATCATTTCACGTTCCAACATGTTTATTCTTTCTTTGGTTTTCGTTTTTAGCGTTTCCCAGTATCATCTCTAGAGTTTTCTCCGGTTTAACTTTGACGTTCTCTAGCTTATCTAGTTACTTATCCTTTGCTTCTAATTTTGACCTCATTTCCTTCATAGTAATTGTTTTGTGTTTGTGTCTTTATCGTTGTTTACATCCTTTTTACTGTTTTATTGGTTGCCTGGCCGTTGGCCTCACCGAGAAATGAATCGTCGTCGTCGCTTGATCGTGTTCTCAGAGGTTCCTTTTGGTGGGTTAGTTTTCCTATTGTTTACTCTTTTGTAATTGTTTTAGAAATCGCTCTTATGCCTCTTTACTCTGTTTATGGTGCTGTTTGCTAAGTGAACACACCACCAGCAGTAAACACTCGATACAGCCCAAAGTTTTTATATTTAAAGTCGATCGTGTCGATGTATTATGTCTAATCCAATTAAGTTAGCACGGCTAATTTTAATAAGTTATAGTTATTGAATATTATCTAACAAGTTAGGCGGCATCAGGTAATTTGACTGTCAAAGAAATTGTACAATGAATTGGATGTCCAACTTATTATACTGTGCAAACTACAAATTTGATGTCGAATAAGGTGGAACTGACTCTTGTTCAAGAAATTGTACGTATCTGGATACATTTTTCGTCAATTTCTTTTAAAGGATTTAAGATTTTTGGTTAGCAATTATAATATCAATGCTGGCTGTACGTTCGGATTCGTATACTTTACTTCCCTTTACGTTTACGTTTACACAACATAGCGCTAAGTGCTAAGTCGTTTCATTTTAGGGGAAGATGGGGTTTATTCGTTTGCGGGGCCAATTCGGGCATTTCAAATATTCGCTTTAATACATAAAGATTTTTTAACCCCTGTATTCCGTCAGCTAAAACTGAATTTCTTACCAGTAACTTGTGATTTTCGTCGACGATTTTTGTTTTTATTGCATAAAAGATAAGTTTAATTAATTTTCTTAAAATAATGTGTTTAGTTCCTATTTATTTCATATTCTTTTTAGTTTTAGTGCAGTAATATACGTTAAAGTATATAGTATGGTTAATATGACTGGATATTGTTTGTGTAACTAATATTTTTAAAATAGATTTGAATAACCTAAAAATGGCCATGTGGCGTTAGTGGTTAGTGGTCGGCGTCGGTATGGATACCTCGAACTAGCCCATGAAATTCATTAGTCTTTACTAGTGAAGACTTCGATGCGGCTTTTGTTACCGATGGACCTGCAGAAAGCATGCCTACATCTGAGTCAAATTTAAATGAATCCTTGACCGTACAAGACCTGGAGTCATCTTCAATTTCGGCAAACCAAAAACTATCTACGTCAGATTCATTGTCCGCCATAAACCTTTTCCAAAAGTGCCACTAGGAAAACCTAAATCTAATAAATGGGAAGGAGGAAAAGGTCGTATTTACACCGATAATCTAAAAAAGGATCATTTAATTGCTCTTGAAGAAGCAAGAAATAAGAAAAAAATTAGGGTTGTTAAGTAGTAAGTACTAGTAATAAATTTTCTGCGTAGTGCAAATTGGATAATATATGTATTTCTTACAGGTTTGTGCAAGTTTAGTATGCAGTTCCGATGAATTTGAAGAAACGCCGATGTTGTTTGAGTCCGATATAGAAGAAGATATTTTACTCGGTGAATATCATTTTCATTTTTTATTAACGATGATCTATCTAAGCGGGACAGGAAGATACAAGAACAAATTAGATTTAGAGCTAAAACTGAGAGGGAAAACGGAAAACAAACAAAAATTGGGTTCAGGAAGTTGTATATCGGGAATGAGGAATGGAGATGGGATAGAGAGAAGGATAAGTTGATACAGATACAGAGATCAAAAAACTAGAAGGCGTGAACGAGCAGGGAATAGAGAGGACGTACCTGGCGATGAGAGCGGATACAGAACAAACTCGAACACGAGAATACATGGATGTGAGGATGGGAAATAGGAACAACAAGGTAGAGACAGAGAGGAATGCTAACACGATGACGACCACAGCTATGAACACGGAAAATGGAAAGATACGCGTTGGAACGTGGAACATAACTTCCCTAACGGGAAAAGAATGCGAACTAGCAGAAGAAATGAACAAGTACCAAATTCAAATACTGGGAATAAGTGAAACAAAGAAAGCCGGAGCAGGAAGAATAGGGGTAGGAAGTCAATACTTTCTGTACTATTCAGGAGTGAGGCCGGATCAAAGGAAAAAAGAGGGAGTAGGGATATTGTTAACAAAGGAACCGGATAGAAGAGTAACTATACATCAATCACTCTCATCAAGGTTGATGCGCTTGAGAATAGAATTGGAGAAGGAATCGGTTGACATCATACAGATGTATGCACCAGTAGAAGGAACAGATGGAAGTACAACGGAGGAGTTCTATGAAAAACTGCAGGAACTGCTGGATGAAATAAGAGAGACAAACTCAAAAGTAATATTAATGCGGGACTGGAATGGTACAGTGGGTAATGATACAAATAAGGGACTGGGCTGCTTGGGAGCATATGGAAAAGAAACGTTAAACGGAAATGGTTGGAAAATGATTGATTTTTGTATACGTAATGATCTCCTAATAGGGGACGGTTTCTGGGAGCAACCACTGGAAGAGAGATACACCTTTGTCGCGGAAGAGAGAAACGCGAAGAGTATAATAGACTACATAGTCTATACCCAAAGTATGAAAACTAATATACGAAACATAAAGACACAAAAAGAGGCTGAAATGGGAACTCAACACAGATTGCTAACGGCAGAACTCCAAGAACAAATTAACACAGAACAACAAATAGCTGAGTATCATAAAATAGCAATCAGCAAATTAAGAAACGAGAAGAAAAGAGCAGAATACCAACAGAAAACGAATTATTTACTAAAGAGACATGGCGAAAAAGAAATGACACTAGAAGAGACGAGAATTTTCAAGAAAATTATTTATAATTCTGCACTAGAAGTATGTGGTCAAATCAGATACAGGAAAGAACAGAAAAGAACAAAATGGTGGACCAAGCAAATACAAAAGGAAGTCAAAAAGAAAAAGATGCGTGGAGAAAATATATTTTAACAAAGGAACAGCAATACAAAGAACAATATGTTAAAATAAGAAACGAAGTTAAGAAGAGAATCAAAGAACCGAAAAAGAAAAGGTGGGAAGATTTTGGAAATGATATCAATGAGGAATATAAAACAAATAACAGAAAATTTTGGAACCTAATAAGATCAATGAATGGAAAGAAAAAGAAAGAAATAAAACCAATTAGGAATACCGCGAATGAACTAAAAACAAGAACAGAAGATATACTTGAAATATGGAAAGAATTCTTCACGAAAAAATTCACAGATGCAGGAGATCATACAGATTTATTGCCAGAATCAGGAACACGAAATGAATATAATGAAGAACTTGAAGAGGTAGAGAAAGCCCTAAAAAGAATAAAAACAGGAAAAGCCTGCGGTGCGGATAATATAGAACCGGAAATGGTAAAATGGCTCGGACAGGTGGGAAAGGAGTGGATCCTTGACATATTTAGTAAGGCATGGCGAACGAACACAATTCCTGCGGATTGGGAAAATAACCTCATCACTGCCATATATAAGAAAGGCGATCAAAGTCAGTGCGAAAACTATAGGGCAATATGCCTATCGACAGTATGTTTTAAGGTCTATACCAAAATAATAGCGGAACGACTTACACATTTAGTAGGAGACAAACTGGGAGAAGAACAAGCAGCCTATAGAAAAGGGAAACAAACCAACGATAATATCCACATAATTAAAATCATCATTGAAGGTAAAATTGAGACAGGGGAGGAAATCTACTTCAATTTCATAGACTTGCGAGCAGCCTTCGATACAGTAGATAGAGGGAGTATAGATATCTGTCTAGAGAAACTAGAGGTTCCAAGAAAAATGCGCCAAATAATCAATAGTCTATATTGTCAGGTTAGGGGGATAGTACAAGTGAATGGAAAACGATCAGCAGATTTTGAAATGCAAGTGGGAATAAAACAAGGAGACAGCTTAAGTCCATTAATATTTATTATAGTAATGGACAGAATCCTGCAAAATACGAGGAAACGCACCGAAACTGTGAAGACACTGTTAGGATATAACAGACTGGAACCTGTAGCTGTGGATGCATTACTGTACGCCGATGATCTGGCACTAATAGCTGACAGTTATGTGAAAATGGAAAAATTAACAAAAATATGGACGGAAGAAATAGAAAAGATGAAGATGGAAATAAACGTAGAAAAATGCAAACTAATGGTGATAAATAATAAAGAGCCAGCCAGTAATCTAATAATTAAAATAAACGATAAACAAGAAGAAATTGTCGACGCATACGAATATTTAGGTACTATTATATCGAAGGATGGAAAAATTGATCTAGACATAGCAAAAAGAGGACGGAAAGCCACAAATATATACTACGCTCTGAATCAAACCATCTTTGGAAAAAAAAAGAAATAGAACCCAAGATCAAACAGATAGTATACAATGCAGTAGTAGCCCCCATAATAATGTACGCAAGTGAGTCCTGGACAATACAGCAAAAACACGAAAGCAAAATAACAGCTATGGAAATGAAATTTTTGAGAAAGATCGTGGTGAAAACAAAAATGGACAGAGTAGAAAACGAACAGATAAGGAATATGATAAATCAAGAAGATATACTAAAACGAATTGAAGAATGTCAACTGAATTGGTACGGCCACATAATTAGAATGGAACAAAAGAGTTTGACAAAGAAAATAATAGAAGCCAAAAATAACGGGAGAAGAAAAAAAGGAAGACCAAGGAAAAAATGGATTGACAGAATCAACGAACTAGGACGAAAGCGAGGGAAGACCATAGCGGAAATGAGAAGAATGAGTACAGACCGGACACGATGGAAAGAATGGATTAAATCGTCGTAAGATCCAAAAATAATCCGACGCTGAAAGGCATAAGGATTAACGAGAAGAAGAAGAAGAAGAAGAATATCATTTTCCGCAGAACCTGAATGTTAACAATGAAGATGATTTCGTACTGGTGGAATTACCAAATAATAATAATAAAAAAGAATGAAATTTATTTTATTGGTCTTGTATTGGGGGTTGTAGGTCAAAATGAGTTCAACGTTAAATATTTACGCAAACATAACGATAAATTTATATCTTCATTAGTGAATAATATCTTTTTCGTTCACGGTCAGAATATCGTATTTTCACTCTCTAAAACGAAGAGGCAACAAGGAACACCCAGAACTCAACAGTATTTTATGTTTGGATATGGATTATACTTTTTGTATTTTATTCTAGTTTTTCTTTCCGAACATAATTCAAGAATTTATAATTATGTTTATCTTTTAATATTCCAAATAAAATATGATATCTTTGGCTAATTACTTCAGGATATGCGTATTTATTCTCAATATACATACATATATAATACATACAGTTACGCACACACAATTAGTACTGTACGAACTGACCCTACACGATTTAACAATTTGTCCAAACTCAGGAGTTACTTCGGACAAAAAACATCGGATCTTAAAATTATGAATACAAACAAACTAATGGCTGCTAATAAAACTACACCGTTATTTATAGTTAGCAAAAACATATAGTTTAAGTATGGTCATAGATTCATTACTCTCATTCCTTTATAATTCGGTATACTTTAGTTAAGCAAAATGTGTCCCAAGTGATCACACCCTCTCGTAATATTTAATTAGCAGTAAATTCCTTGCAATAGTGAAGACAGTATTTTATTATACAATCATTTAATAAATCTAATATTTAAATAAGTACTATTAGTATTAATACATAGTATTTTGCCAATACTTGGATGCAGATAGATAGTTTATTTATGAAACTGTATACACCAAAACATTAACTCTAAAACTCGACTAAAAAAACATGGTCAACTGTACAATTTACAAACTGTTAGTTCGCACAATCGAAAATCTCAAAAAATTGTATCAGTAATTGAATCGTGTAGAAACTCACTGTGCCATACAATAAATTCATCAATTTCTTGTATAATTTATGTGAACGTGTAAATTCGTCTTTACATTTGACTTATGGCGGTTTTATTTTAAGACAATTACATATGAGATTTATTTCTACAAGAGCAAACCATCAAAAAGAAAAAACAGATGCTTAAATGATACATTGGTCTTTTAGTTGCCCTAAACCCTTTTGCTCTCGCGCCATTGCTAGGATGATTTTTCTCTTTCTATTGTAGTCTATTATTGTTGACAGGCGCTTTCTATTTGCTGCCTTTGAGAGATCTGATTTTGCTGATCGCCTTTGTAGATGTCATCATGTACAAATGTACAGAGTGTGTAATTGGGACGTAAGTAAATTTTATATTTGTTCGGTCTGAGAGACCACACGCGCCCACTGTAGGGTTAATATCAGTATAGTGGGTAAAGTGAACCTTGTCAATCATTGCAGTGATTAAGTTTATTTAATCCTTTTTCTTGTGTTTAATATTAAATATTTCACACTATTGTTCGCCGTTTCCACGTTTCCGTTTTATCTAAAAATTTATTCACAATTTTACAACAAATGAATTATTTTGTAATTTTCAGTATTCTATCACAGCGCACGCAGCGCGTCGGGTAACGGGATGTTTTCCATTACGGAATCTAAAAATAGTGTTTTTCCTTCAAGGTTTCAAGTTGAAGGTGAATAAAGTTACGTTTATGGAATAGCCTATGAACTGGGGAAACCCTTTGACGATATGTATGTACAATATATGTACTATTGTATGTACCCATATCCGGCTTTATTTTTTATTGTCTAAATGTAGTTACTAGTTGACTTGATTCATATTCGCATATCTTTAATGAAATTGAATCTAACTTATAGATTTATATAATATGGTTACAATTCATTTCTTCTAATGGATGTTATATACATACATGTATGTACGTTTGAATTAAGTTTGAATCTTTTGTATCAGGTTTGAAAACAATTTTCGCTTACTTGCTCTTGTATGAGAAGACAAGAGTATTTAGAAAACGTATAACCAAGTAACTTAAAAAACGGTTTTCTATATAAAAATTATCCCCTTTTTATGTATTAATCCGAATCTGCCCAGCCAATAGCAATAGTTACTGTGTTGTACGGCAAAAATAACGGTAAGCTATCTTTCTTTCTTACAAAAGGTATATTTATTTTTGTACCCCCAAGAGCTAACGTATAAAAATTCGCAAAAAAAAAGTTTTGGGCCGATTAGGGTTAATATTATTAACTGTTTGTGCAGTAGGCTCTTGGTGCAACATAGCGAAAAATTCAACTCTTCAATAAGCTATTGGAAATAAAATCATGTGGTTTAACTGTTTCACAAATTTAGAATCAGAATTAGAATCATCCCAAGTAGCACAAACATGTTTGTTCATTTCATGTATATTGTATATGTACAGTGTACATGAAATACATGTTCGCTTATCTATTTATGTAGATACATATAAATATACATATTTTACATAAGCGGATACCCGGCGTGTGCTACTACGCTAAAAAGAAATTGATATTTTTGATAACTAAGATTTTTATATGTGGATAGATAATTTTTTGGTACTACACAAAGCGAAATAATAATAAATATTTTTTACTGTTTGATGAGGTTTTTAATATTTTCTAATTCGATTATTTGACATGATCCACACGATAACCACAAATGATAAAACTTGATGAGAATGACAGATCAGTGTTTTTGTGTTGACAGTCTGTATTATGCGCCAACTTTATACCAATGCAGTCATAATAAAAGAAATGTAATGGGCAACTTGCCCAAATTATGTTTTTAATTTATTTGCGAGTAACGTCACCCTTTGATGAGGTTATGAACAATTAATTAACAATAATAAAAGTCGATTTCAAAGGATTTGGTATTCGCTGAACAGTTGTTTTTGCTCTAATTGATTATTTATTTATCATTTTTTTGATGTCATTTGAAAATTTAAACAAATTTAAAAATTGAAATTTTCAAAATTTTTGTATGGGAAAGTCGAAAATCCACTTCATGAATGGACCGAATGTGCCTAATGCATTGTTTTAGTGGTCTAAAACCATCTTCGCGTTATTGCCTTTCTAATGGCTTGGGGTTTGGGGCACATCGGTTGGATGGTTTCAAAGTCAATAACGGACATAGGTAGAAACAATTTTTGTGTTATATATATATATACCTGTATATATATAAACGGATCGTGGTTTGTTCGGACGCTTAAAACTTGAAAACGACTGGACCATGAATAAAGAAAAATCGAAAAAATTTTGGGCAAAACGAAATTTGCCGGGTCACCTAGAACTTCGTACCGCCTTAGAATTAAATGTTGTCTTAAGTTATTACCTGGGTTTTAGTAGCTTGTTTTGTTTATATTAAGATAAAATTAATTAAGTTGAAGGAAAGTTCAAAAAGGAGCAAATTCACGTGGGAGCAAAGCACTTGCTTTATTAAATGTCAACCAAATGATTCGCGTATTGTTGTAGCATAACTTTCTGTTAAATTATGTTCTGAATGGATTGCACTCGTGTCGATTATCTTCATTGAAGCACCTTGTGATATACTATATTTTGCGACTTTATTTATTGTCGGAGCGTTAAATTGTCGTTCGTGTGTTCCAGCGAGGCGTTTATTTGCTCTGATCACGACTTTAGTCATCACTTGGTATGCGATCCAACGCAGTTTTGAACAACCGAATCAATGCATGAGGTTTATCAAGTATTTGCTGCAAATTTTGAAGAATTTCTCTTTTCATTGCGTTATCGGTCGTTTGACGCCGATTAAGTTGGTCTTCCATATTGGCCATGAAGTAAATTTGAAACAATTTTATGCTGTGCGTCTTCAACCGGCTGCAATGATCCAATTCTATGGTGAATTTGTCCTTGTATCTGTATAGTCAAAAGGGAAGTCATAATTAGTGATTTATGATTACCAAAAAGGTTACTCTCTTATTAACAAACATTACTTTGAATGTCGGACTGAATCCGCGTTCTTCAATAATATTTGCTCCAAATGAAGTCACTTGGAAACATACGTTGTACCTTTAAGCGTTGGAAAGAAAATGTCGTGATTGTTGAGTTTCGCCATGAAGCAATGAATGCAATGGCTCAGGTGGCGGTGGCAATAATGGCAATTTAACATTTCCATTGAGACAGCACAATCTAGGAGTTTCTCCAGCGAACTTTAATGCACCGCAATGGATGCACACAGCCTCCATAGGGCCAATTCTAACGAAAGGGTGTGAGCTGTAGTCAATTCTGGAATCGTATTGAAACGCTCCTCGATCCAAATTAACACTTGACACCTTTCTTCTTGCGGCTCGACGTTGTTGATCTCTGTGTTTTGCTCGACGATTTCTCATTGCCAACCGAGCCGTCTCACGTATGGCCTCCCTTTCTTCTTGTGTTTGTGAAGCACGACGTCGGGTTGTACTGACATGGCGCCCTTGTCTCGTGCCATTTCTTCTTCATCCGCAGTGGATTGATTCGCAATATTCCGCAGTCTAATTGCATTACGGCTTCGTTGTGAAAGATTCGATCTTCTCGCTCGCGGCATTGTAAATAAGGCTGTGATGGATATTGCTGACTTTGCTTCTATTATGACATAGTTATTCCTGCGCGCACAATCACAAATCTCATAACCTTAATTGCCTTTGCGCGCATCATGACAACTTTCATAACCTAACACACCAAACGTCAATTTGTTTAATCCCTAATTCTTTTTTCTTAATTTTTGAAATGTTTTAATAGTTTTCTTTTTCTTAAACATTCGCGTAGCAATTACGAAGAAACCCGCAGAAGGAAGTATCCAATTTGGTCCAGTCGTTTTCAAGTTTTAAGCATCCGAAAAGAGCACGATCCATTTTTATATATAGATGGAGCTGCTATGTATGTATATGAAATGTATCACAAGTTTGGTGATTGGTTCATATCCATTTCATATACATCCGATACACGAAAAAATGTACATTGCATATTGTACTGAGAATTTAGATGATATAATAAATCTACTACTCAAAAGTTCAAACTCTTAACTACATTGCACCGGCTTAGCTCTGACCAAACCTTTACTTAAGTTCAATACATGACGTTTACTTTTACAATGTTTTCTACATTCAAACCTATCGCGACTTAGCAATCCGCTATTAGATATTGTGCAATAAATATGCGGATTTCTATATTCTAATCCTGGGAAATGCCTGAGATTTTTATTCACATTCTAAGGGAACGTTACACCCTTTGGGCGCCCCATCTCCGCGTACTTATTTAGCAACGTATTGTCGCTTTGAACTCCTTCTTGGAACTTGGTGCCACCTTTTCAGCAAACTCTATTTATCATGCACTCGTTTGTCGAACCTTAGTTATCATTAAGTAGTGCAAACCGGACTACGCTGTCACTCCAGCACTAGTGCCCACTTACGTGCAAGGCGCGATTATGAAATTGGGAGGAGTGATAGCGTCTGTCCGGTTTACATATCTTATGATACACTCGTTTGCCGAACATTAGAGTTGCTCATGCGGGCCAAAATTGTCAATATCGGAGTTATTCGCAGGCGATCAGAATATACACATTCGAGAATATACACAGTCGGTCCGTCCTTGCAACTTGCGACCGCTCCCGATTAAACTCCGAACTTGTCAAAAAGCAACGCTTTATGGCTCGCACGAACACCTCTAAAGTCGTCATCAAACTGATGTTAATGTTAAATTTTGGTACAACATGTACAACTAATAACAAAAAACAACATGAAAAGTATATTCCAGTGTAATAAATGTAAATAAAAATGTTTTCGTATGTACAATATTTCCTTTGACGTAGTTTCAGAATCGGGATCATACAAAATAGAAATAAATGTATGACTCCTTTTCCTAGTATGTATTGTGTTTTTTTAAACAACCGCACTTGCTTTTTGTTTATAATTGATTATATTTGTCCCTTTACTTTTAAAAGCATAATTTGTATTGGGGAACTGTTACAAAGCGAATCTACTTCTTCTTCCATTTTGTGTGATCAAAAAATTTTCGCTAGTAGTACTTGGTCCATAATATTAGTAAACATAGAAGTACTAGACTCCTTCTTTGTACACCTCTACGAAATACTTCCTTGTACCTTCAGAAAGTGTATTTTAATATACATAATTATCTTCTAAATACTCTCGATTACTCTAAGATCAATCAACCAACAAATAGAGATATAACTAGTCTTGACAAACGGCGGTAATTACGAAATAAGTTATGACAGCCTACATAGACACAGAACTACTTGCATACAGGATCGACGTACGCTGTCATTCTGTTTGTCCAGATTAGATATAACAGCCATATTTTCAGAACGTTAATAAATAACGTTTTCATATAATCTTCGTTAGTGAAAATATAACGTTAGTTGTAAACAGACAATTGTTTGTTTCTAAAAATATCACTTAATTATAAATAGTCAATTAATTTCCGCGCACAGCCAGCATAATTTCCATTTTGAAGAGAATAATCAAATTAAAAGAACTATATATATATATATAATCAGTTTCCCCTTCTACCCTAAGGTGTAAGGATTTTGCCTTTCCAGGCTTCTCCTTCTCCTCTACTAAATTTCTTCCACTCTTTTCTATCCATTGCCAATTCCTTGGCGTCCTTCCATGTCCACCCTCTCCGTTTCAATACTTCCGCCATCATCGCTGCCCACTGCCTTCTCGGTCTGCCTCTTCTTTTCCTGTCGTTGCTTTTGGTTTCCCAGATTTTCTTGACTGGCACTTCTTCACTCATTCTCTGCAGATGTCCCCACCAGCACAGCTGTCTTTCTTCAATGTATTGTGCCAACGATTCCATTCCCAGCTCTTCTCTTATTGTTGTGTTTCTTATGCGGTCTTTTCTTGTTATCCCTTTAACTCTCTTTAGAAATTTCATTTCCATGGCCTGCATTCTGCTTTTTCCTTTTTCGTCAGATTCCACGATTTACTCCTATATACTAGTACCGGTCTGTATACTGTTTTTTATACACTTAAATCTGTTTGTCTGCTTATTTCTTTGTTATTTACTAGAACTTTGTTTATTGCATAATACAATTTATTAGTTTTTTCTTTTCTATGGTTTATGTCCATTTCTTGTTTGCCACTTTCCTCCAATATTACGCCCAGGTATTTATACTTTTTTACTTGTTCTATTTCTACTCCCTCTATCTTTATCGTCACCTTCTCCTTGTTCTTACTGACCACTAGTATTTTTGTTTTTTCCTTATTCAGTTTCATTCCGTACTTTTTCAAAGTTTCATTCCAGGTTACCAGGTTCTCCTCCAATTCTTTCGCACTGCCTGCTATAATGGCTACATCATCCGCGAATAGACATTCTGACAACGTTATTCTCTCAAGTTTTCTATACCCTATATTTATCGGCTTACTTCTTAATTTTACTTCCTTTACTATTTCATTCATATATATTATGAATAATAAAGGGCTCAGTGCTCCACCCTGTCTAACCCCTTGTACCGTAGTAAATTTTTCTGATACCATATTATTTCTTATCACACAATTCACAGTACCCTCATATACACTTTGTATAACTTTTTATATTTTTTGGTTTACCTTTTTTCTTTTAACGTTTCCCAAATTTTCGCTGTAGGTACCCTATCAAAAGCTCTCTCCATATCCATAAATGCCAGGTAAACTGTCTTTTCTGCATTCCTCTTCTTGTTTATTATTTCTTTAATTGTAAAAATATGGTCCTGTGTACTGCGGCCTCTTCTGAATCCACTTTGTGACCCATCTAACTTCTTCTCAACTATTCTCCTTAGCTTTTTCTCTACTTGTACTTAGCAGTGTTATTCCTCTATAGTTGTTGCAGTCTTTCCCTTCTTATGTATATCACTTAATTATAAATAGTCAATTAATTTCCGCGCACAGCCAGCATAATTTCCATTTTGAAGAGAATAATCAAATTAAAAGAACTAACATTACTGAAATTCTAAATTTTTCTTTTATTTTTGGGTTGAATGTGTGATAAAATGGGCGATAATATTCCGTGTAATTGGGAAGCAACAAACCATCGATCCCCTATTTATACGCAAGTCTCTTATTTTCTGTAGTAGAGTCATGTGAGTCATGTCCAAAGGGTAAAATGACCACCTCGCCGTGTGTAACTCTCCAACATCCGCTTTTGTTAACATTACCGAAAAGGTTCTTCCGTTTTCAAGGAGTCATACATTTTTATTATCGTTGTTTAAATGAAGTCAAATTGTAATTGTTTAGAACATCGGAGAAAAGACATCTCGCTAATGGAATTTCTACAGTTGAGTTTCTGATTGTCCACACTTCGAACATAAGTACTTAAAAATTTTAATGCTGGTCTTGTCCACAGACGCAGCCTGAATATTCACCTGATATACTCGCATTTAAGTTTCGTGTGTAATATTTTTATTTAATCTGTAGATGTATAGTAAATAATAATAACCCGATTGGGTGAATGACTAGTATAAGAAAATAGAAATACTATTTCATCATGAGTTTACCATAAATGTTAACGCTGAAATCAAAAAAAGATACTTCCTTGTAGGTGTAAAATAATTCAAGTTGAAACATAATCGCTTTTGTCATTGTTTTTATGGCTCTGAAATTTAATTATGTATATCCTTACGAGATTTTATTGACATCTCTTATATCTGGTAGCAATTTAAGTGTTGTTTAACCCATATCTTTATGTTTATTTTATTTCAATTATATTTACACGTAGCTTACTTACCTTTCCGGAAAAATAACGGCAATCCGGTCTTTGTTAATTTCGTAGTATTATTAAGAGCAATTTACGAAAGTTATGTAAACTGCTTTAATTTATTTCCAGAGTAAAAATAGATGATAATTCAAATTATCGACGTAACTGGAAATAATTCTATGTGGCTTTTTTTAGATTCGTAATATATAAAGGTAACAACGTTGCGTATTATGTAATATGTTTGTAATGTTTGTATACAACTATAGCTAATATCAATGGTAAAATTATGTAATTGAAATGATATCGTAAGGTTAACGGGGAAGTAGAATATCATCTAACTTATTGCTAGTAATTTAACGTAATTAAAGTATGTTTATTCATTTACCGCTGGGTACATTCAATCACGTTTATTGACGTAATATCATTGAGCCATAAATTTATATACTTACATATACAACGTGGAATGTGCGAATGTATTATGCAAAATTATTTCTTAATATAAACGTGTATTGTTAGCGTAGATAGCAGTTAATTGCAGTTACAAAAACAATTCCTTGACAAATCTACAGTCATTAACACAAGAGCGTCGGGTTAGTTTTGGACACAATGATAAAGATATTAAAGAACAAAGTTTTAATATGGAAAATACATCTAGAATACTTGATCCCGATTAACTAAAACATTTTATAGTCACTGTTATTATTGATTACGGCTTGATATCGCGTCCGCATGCTATCTACGAGCTTTTCAGCAACGGATTCTGGGAGCTATCCCCATATCTCTCACACGTTTCCCTACAAGCTTTTGCTTGACAATCGACTAAACATTTTTGATTGGGTTCATATCTGGAAACTGAAGACTTGAATGTCTTTTCCCTGTTTCGACTTGATCCACAACCGATTTCGATGCTTTTGATCGTTATCCTTCTGAACACCCAATTTGTGTTAATATCACCAAACCAGCTTTTAACCGATAATAACGCTGTTTGGTAAATTTTTAACATTCTCTGAGTGTTTAAATTGCCTGTAAAGAAATGCCAAACATGAATCTTTATGGGGTGTTAACAGTTGTACCAGTCGGCGAACGGACAATGACCAAGCACGTACCCATCCCTAAAAAGACGCTTTATCGGAGCAGATAACATTAGTCCAATCACGACCGATATTATCATGGGCCCAACGCAATCTTTCTTCTTCATGTGGTTTTCGGACAGCAACGACTTTAGTATAGTGCTACGATATTCAGTTTTATTTTTTCGCAATTGACGTTTAATACTCATTATACTAATGTCTATTCCCTTTTGCTTGAACATTCGACAAGCTTGACAGGGTTAACTCCGATTTCTCTTCGAAAAGCTTGATCCTGTCGTTTTGTTGTTACCCGCGTTTTACCACGATCTTCAAAATCGTCGACGTTTTTTGTGGCTTGGTAACGTATCACCCGTGTTCGGACACACTCGGACACAGAATAGACAGAAGTAGAAGAAGACAATTTTGTACGCGCATGGCCGAGAACCATGTTTTAAATACGACGAAAGTGTTATATTTGGTTAGCTTCATTAATGTTATTATTCTGGGATGGTGTGTGCATATTAAAATTAAAATATACGGTTATTGTTGTGTATCACTGATTTAACTTTTTAGCAAATACTATTCTTTTAACATATCCAAAACTCTAATATTTTTCAATTAATACGAACACATGTGCATCGTTCGTATTTTCAAAATGGCGTTAGCTAACTTCTGAGCTATTTCGAGGACATTCAAATCGACCACATGAACATCAAAGCTGCCGACACGCCTTGTCGCTTCTGTCTATTCTGTGACTCGGATGGCTTCTGCAAATAGTGAGCCGCCGCTGCGTAGCTCATTTTCAGTCCTCTGGAATGGCTACACAGAAAGACAGCCCCAAATCGTTTAACGTAAGGAGCAGTCATCAATCCCATCATATACATGTACGGTATCGACGAAAGTTTCAACTGAACTGATAAATTAGGCCCATTGCCACGTAAAACTATTAATACACTCATTGGTTTTCCCGGAAAGGAGGGTTTATCTCCACGTGTTTCAATGTAAGTCAACGTATGAATGACTGTAATTCGCATTCGTTGTAATATAAAACTAAATTGTCCTTGTAAAACTATTCTATTAAATCACCTAAAGTGAAATATTGGATTGAGATAGGTAGCAAATCTTATATGATAGAGATCTACCACTAATAGGTCAATAAAACAAGGCTGGTTTGAGCGATAGTTATATTTTCAGAACGTTTACAAACGTTTTCGGAACACCTTCGTCAGTGAAAATATAACTAGATAAATATATAAACAAACTTTTGTTTTTATTTGGGACTATCAACAAAATAACTAGTGACTAGGATTTCTTGATATAGAGGATGTATAACCAACTTTTATATATATATATAAATTATAAAAACTAAATTAATGTGTAAACATACATGCAAATTAAGTAAAACCTTATATCAAAAAATCTTTGTCGAAACCTTAACAATTCTGTTCAAGGACTAGGGAAAACCAAATTCAAGAAACCTAGCCAAAGGTTTCCTTCTTAAGAAATGCAAATGTCATTTTAACAAATTGCTATATACATTACTTAAATTTTGAATATCGGTCCTGAAATTAATAGTTTTAGTGTCTTTCTGTATATTTATCATTTCATATATTAGTCTTTTTTTATAATTATTCTCTGTTTTTAATATAATTGTGTTTTCAAAATCAAGTAATGCCCAAGATCTTTTGTAATGTTTTGTTGACAGCGGTCATTGCACCAAAATCATTATTTAAAGAATACTTATGGCTATACAACCTTTTCTTTAAATATTGTTTCGTCTGACCGATGTAACAACCATCACAGTCTTTACAGTTTATTTTATAAACTACATTACTCTGATTTTGTTTAATTATTTTGGATTTAGTATTAGTAAATAGAGATCTGTTACTATAATTTGGAATGAAAGTAATGTTTATGTTGTTTTATTAAATTCTTTTTTATTTTTCGCTTAAACCTTTTTATAAGGAATAGCGCTATAACATTTATTGTTATTAATTTTAATTCCTCTATTATATAATTTGTTAATTCTATTTTTATTATTTTTCATAAAAACTATTTGGATAATTATTTTTATCTAAGATTTCTTTAACTTTGTTTAAATTCTTTTCCCTAAATTCAGGGATTAGCTAATCTAACCGCTTGATCAACTAAACCGGTAACTACATTAATTTTATGTAATTTTGATGTTTCTGAAAAATAATTTAAATGTCTTCCTGTATTGGTAGACTTTATATGCCAATTTGTTTTTCACAATGCCGTTATTATGCATGACTGTCACGTTCAGGAAATTCAATGAGTTATTAGATTCTCTCTCATATGTAAATTTTAATCTATTATGATAACTATTAAATGAATCTAATATCTCATCAACATTATCCTTTCTTACGGAACAAAAACAGTCATCCACATAACGTCTGTAAAAACTTACACTAGAATTTAGTTTTGCCAAACAAGTTTGCTCTAGGTCCTCCATTACCAGGTTTGCGATAACTGCTGATTATATGTTTTTGTTCCGTAAGAAAGGATAATGTTGATGAGATATTAGATTCATTTAATAGTTATCATAATAGATTAAAATTTACATATGAGAGAGAATCTAATAACTCATTGAATTTCCTGAACGTGACAGTCATGCATAATAACGGCATTGTGAAAACAAATTGGCATATAAAGTCTACCAATACAGGAAGACATTTAAATTATTTTTCAGAAACATCAAAATTACATAAAATTAATGTAGTTACCGGTTTAGTTGATCAAGCGGTTAGATTAGCTAATCCTGAATTTAGGGAAAAGAATTTAAACAAAGTTAAAGAAATCTTAGATAAAAATAATTATCCAAATAGTTTTTATGAAAAAATAATAAAAAATAGAATTAACAAATTATATAATAGAGGAATTAAAATTAATAACAATAAATGTTATAGCGCTATTCCTTATAAAAAGGTTTAAGCGAAAAAATAAAAAAGAATTTAATAAAAACAACATAAACATTACTTTCATTCCAAATTATAGTAACAGATCTCTATTTACTAATACTAAATCCAAAATAATTAAACAAAATCAGAGTAATGTAGTTTATAAAATAAACTGTAAAGACTGTGATGGTTGTTACATCGGTCAGACGAAACAATATTTAAAGAAAAGGTTGTATAGCCATAAGTATTCTTTAAATAATGATTTTGGTGCAATGACCGCTGTAACAAAACATTACAAAGATCTTGGGCATTACTTTGATTTTGAAAAAACACAATTATATTAAAAACAGAGAATAATTATAAAAAAAGACTAATATATGAAATGATAAATATACAGAAAGACACTAAAACTATTAATTTCAGGACCGATATTCAAAATTTAAGTAACGTATATAGCAATTTGTTAAAATGACATTTGCATTTCTTAAGAAGGAAACCTTTGGCTAGGTTTTTGAATTTGGTTTTCCCTAGTCCTTGAACAGAATTGTTAAGGTTTCGACAAAGATTTTTTGATATATAGGTTTTACTTAATTTGCATGTATGTTTACACATTAATTTAGTTTTTATAATTTATATATATATAAAAGTTGGTTATACATCCTCTATATCAAGAAATCCTAGTCACTAGTTATTTTGTTGATAGTCCCAAATAAAAACAAAAGTTTGTTTATATATTTATCTAGTTATATTTTCACTGACGAAGGTGTTCCGAAAACGTTTGTAAACGTTCTGAAAATATAACTATCGCTCAAACCAGCCTTGTTTTATTGACCTATTAGTGGTAGATCTCTATCATATAAGATAAGTATAAAAGGTCACGAAATATATATATATATATACATTTAATTTATAGGTAGCAAACTAAACAACGGAATTTAAACATCCTGATAAAGCATAAGGCATTATAATAATAAGAAGAAATGAGATTTTAATGATAACTAATCTTAAAATTGCAGGCAGTCTTTTTCATTTGTCTAAATTCATCCTGTTTAAATTCGTAAAGCAAATTATTTTGGAGCAATTCTTCAAAAGATTATATAAGGTCTGCATTATCACTTCCGCGGTAATATCCAATCCATTCAAAAAAATTTGTTCAGTTGGTAACGTAACAGAAACGAAAATTATTGCTATACAATTTTTCTACGGTTTCGATAAGTGTGCTACACGCGTCTATATCCACATGAGTTACTCCACTAGAATGACAAGGATAACGTTTATTCTCACACGCAAATTGAACTTTAGTTTATATATTTGTCTTTTAGATTTGAGTTCGTTTGTTAGCCGACATTATGTGTATCTTACGGGTTCCAAGGGAACAGTCTTATTCGACTCTGTACAAACCTTGCATTGTTACCGAACTCGCCCTAAACAACAGTTTGATGTCATGTTTAGTATTATACCTACTACTAATTTCTGTTATAGGTTCGTACCAACACAGCACGAAACCAGTTTGTGGATCGTCGGGTACATGCCCAGAGCAAATTACGAGTTCCAAATTTGCTTTACGCATGTACCCCGACAATTTACAAACTGGTTTTGTGGCGTGTTGGAACGAACCCTATATCTTCTACACAATCGTTGTTCTTCAAACCAGCCGTCGCACATAGGGGTGTTTGGAGGAAAATTTCGGACAAAAATATTTTTATTTATAAAATGGTATTATTAGCTTATTTATGAGAAATATTTACTACATAATGAAATAACAACCTAAATAAGACCATTTCAAAGGATTTTTTTAACGATTTTATTTTAAATATGGTGCGAAAAATATTCTTTCGCAGAACATGTAAAACTTGTTGCAATATCCTTGGTTAAATTGATCACTCTTTCGTTCATTTAAGACTACAATAAAAAAACAGTTACTAGTACTATACATACATGTATACATCTACAGCTATTTCGTTTTTAAAAATCGAATGTAAATTTCTGTGTAAGTAAAGTATAAACACAAAAATCTGATTTGAAATTGTAGATTTTGTGTTTGTTGCAGCATTACATACTTTTGCATCAACCATGGTAAGCATCATCGTGTCTTTAACAAAAATGGCTTTTCCACTTTGCAAGACCGTTTTCTTTAGTGTATTGATTTCTTATTTTACATATTTTATTTCTTCATTCCTAATTGGCCGACAATACCTTGGTGAAGAAGGTAATGGATTTTGCCATATGACCTTGTTATTACCGCAAGTTAGCCTCAATGGAACTAACGAACTTTGGAAAATATATGCGTCCGTATCAAAGTTATTGTCAAATTTCTGCTTGTATTGTGCTTGCTGGGCACCATCACAACCCCATTTGCAAGTCAATGATAGCATAGTACATTCCATTTCATCTAAACTTTCAACTACTTCTGCCAAATCCATTTAAAAACGAGTAGTAGTATGGTCTAACAAATCCTGAAGGTTGAGTTTAGCGTAGGTAGCGCTGATATTAAAACATTCTTTTTGGGGTAATGCTTTTTAGCCCTTTGCAAAACGGTGTAACATGGATACAATTTTTTATTAAAACTTCTAATAATTTCGTACTGTTTTCGAGAAAGGTCTGCTTTTACAAACATTGATAACGCTCCTTGTATCTGTGTCTGTGTCTTTGCTACTGTCTGACCCGCGCATTTAAATAGTCTTCTTCTGTATTTTTTTGCGCGTGTTGGTGTTTGCGTCACATCTTTTATAACATGTGATGCATCTTTTGTGCCCTCACTTCACAACCTTACTTGAGCTGCAAATGTCAACTCCTCCGAACTTAGTTTGCTTCGAACAGCTTCTGTTTTTCTTCGTTTGCTTCGCTCGGTAACGTCTTCAAAAGACTTCTGTAGACGACCAGGCCTGGATAGTACCTACTTGTGGAATTTCAATTCCTGCTTCAAGCCAGCTACTGTTGCTTTTTAAGAAAAGGTCTTCAATATATTGAGAGGCACTCCATCTTCGTTTTATTTCTGACTTTAAATATGACAATTTGTGTTTAAACTGTTGTCGTTGATCTCCTGTGTATTTTTCACAGTTTAACAAAGATGATTCAGCCTGGTCCATTTTTTTCTCTATATCTGCACCAGGAAGGGCTTGCATAAGGTCATAAAACCGTCTCCGAGTCAATATTTTTACTGCAGATGGCCCTAAAAGAATATTGTTTAAATCAACGTTTTTAATGAGCTGTCTATCATTGAAACCTATGTTGTAGATGTTAAAAACCGTTAAATATATTCTACATACCTGCTTCAGATATATCCATTGTTGTTTTGTTTTTCGTTGTATGTAATTGTGTAAACAAGCACTTCAAACACTTTTGTAATTTAACGAATGCGGAACAGAGATACGTGCACAACAATGGACGGCAAATTCCAACTAAGCCGATAGCTACCTGCCTGCACGACGACGAGATGAACAGAAAAGGATGGCTTTTCTATTACGCCTATATTTAAGTATTCCAGAAAGTTATCAGTGTCGTTCTACGCGAAATTTTTAAAAAGGACTTTTGTCCGGATTTTTCATGTAAATACCCCTATGTGCGTCGCTTATTTTTCGGAGTGAACACACCAGACACATTTCAATACAAGTTTCGACTGGTGAGACACTCACGGGATGACATTACAAATTAGCACGAACGGAGCAAAGAAAAGAGAAAAACAAATTATATTAAACTAGTTTTTTCTTACAAGATCAAACTAGATTACTCCTTGACAACTTTTTTTTTGTTTAGTGATCTGAATACCAATATTGCTGTTATGTTTTCACCCGCCGTCCACTTTTCTCCTCCTCTCAGAGGTTTCAATGTGTAGTAGCTATGTGTATGTACCCACTTAACATGGGATACATTCAGTAATATCGATGCGATTTCTGTCAAATCTAGACGTAGTAGATAAATACTATAAAAATATCTTTGACTTCTGGTCCAGTTACCTTATCCCGTACAATACAAAAGTCTTGCGTGATTGGAAACACGAACTTCAGATGCAAACTTATAGTGAAAATTTTTGTGGAATCTTTCCATCGGCGTATTAATTGCAATTGGCTACTGTAACTATTTTCCATCATTTGCTTTGAAGTATAAAATTACGCGAAGCTAAAATATAAATGGCAAGTGTATTAAGGATGGATCCTACTCAAGCACTGAAATTAAAACAAATACTTAATAACAAACATAAAAATGCACTACATGAACGTAGGATATAGTAACTTATACAGTATTCGTAAGTAATATTTATCTGAGTTCATTAGTTAATTCTTCATTTTCTTGTGTAATTGCGTTTCGCCGTTATACCGCTCATCAGTGCGACTTTGTGAGAAGTAGTCTTCATTAATTAAATAGCTGCAAAAATACGCATTCAATTACATATGGGGAATTTGTTAATTGAATTCTCATATGTACAAACATTAAACGTACTAGCATATACAGGGTAAGTCACCAGCTATTGCCACCTACAATAACTCCGAAAGTATGATAATAGTAGAAAAGACTTTGAAACAAAAGTCGTACTCCAGATTCGCTTGATCCCCTTTTGTTTCAGCAAATTGCCGTTTATACGTCAGGTATGCACAACGAACTTCTTTTCTTTCTTTTAATTTTTTTATATCAACTTCCACTAGGCTATTTGCGATGTGCTTTAAAATATACCATATTTTTAAAAAATATTATAAAATGTTACCATCGAAATATTTTGTTTGGTTGGATTCTTCCTTCCATTTATGCGGGTGTCATAACAAAATAAACGTATGAGCAGTTCCATTGTGGAATCACATTATTGGCCCCCTTTTCATCAACGGGAATCTTAATGTTGATGGATACTTACAATTACTTCAAAATTATATTATACCAGCGACACAAAACTTTGAGGATATCACTTTCAATGGTGTTTGGTTTCAGCAACGCTTTGTTTGTACAATAGCTATGTCGACCCTTGCAGCTGTTTCTAACCGGTATATTAGAACGTTTTCATTGATTTGTAACTACTATATAGGATGATAATAAGTAGTTTATACGACATAATATGTGCACAATCAATTATTCATCGCATGCTAATAATTATTACCCTTTCAGATAAATGTTTGTTGCAATCTAATTTTCTAATTAAACTCATTTAACAGAATGGAGGAAAAAGGGGAAGAAAGACATTATTGAACTATATTGCGTAATAAAACATGGCAAAAACGTTAATAGCATAACAAAATAAAAACTTGTCGGTACAGGTGGTAAAAGTCGTTCATTTACCGAACGATGCAAAGTTGAGAAGGTAATGAAGTGAGAGATTGGCAAGAAAGATTTTATTTGGGTTAACGTCCCACTTTTTCATTGGCGGTTCGTAGTTCAGTATGCGCTAGTATTAGCCAGTATCTAGTCATGGGTCAATGAATTCGTAAAAGAAACTGTGGATATTACCCAAAAGAATAGAACACGTAGAAAACGCCATCAATTACCTACAAAATATCAAATTTACATTGGAAGACAAGAGATATTCGGTAAAACATAATGGCACTTACTATGGTAGATACGATTGTGTAATGCCGCCACACAAACATCAACCTGGAGGTGCTACATTTGTGGCGCAACCTCCAAAAATTTAATAATTTAGACATCAAAAGACATATCGATGTTGATGCACTATCATTTGGTTTATTTATTTTGTAAGCCAGGATTCGTCTTTTCGAAAGCATATTGCGCCTTTCGTATAAACTTTCTGAGAAAAATGGCAGTTAAGATCAAATACTGACAAAGCTATTGTTAACGAAAGGAAAAAAGAAATCCAAGAAAAATTCAGACAAGAAAAGGCTTTGATAGTGGATGTACCAAAAGTTGGATTTGGCAACATTAATGATGGTAATACAAGGTTTTCACGAATCCAAAGCTGATTGGGAAAATAACTGGTGTTGATTTTAATTTGATTTACCAACTGAAAGTCATCCTGGAAGTAATATCAAGTGGTTACAAGGTCCATTTACATAAGTTTGCAAATTACTGTTTAAAAACTGCAAAACTTTATATAAGTCTGTATCTAGTTCACGGTGCAACTGTGATAGAAAATGTATTACTACCAACTCTCTTCGAAGAAGCGGCTAAAGCAATAAACATTTCAGGTTGTACCGGCAGAACTTTGCAAGAAAATTTTCAAGAGAGTCATGCAACCTTGATGTAATAAACAGACTACTACTAACCACAGACCCCCTGATTACTAGTTTAAGACCAGCCCCCAAAAGAGGACGATGCCTTTCACAAAAGATGCAATCGAATTTTTAATTCCAGCTGAGCCTCCCTCTCACAGTGATAGTTCCGATTTAGAAGAGGTTTCAGAAGACGAAGAGAGCGAGCAAAATGATGAAGAACTGTGGCACTCATCATCATCATAGTTTTATTAATTATGTCTAAGTCTAGTTTTAAGGAAAATAGCCACGCCCTGAGATTGTCCAAACTATATAATTCTTATTGTTGTTGTATTTTAATTTTATTGTAATTACATTTGTAGACATGGGTTGCACAATAAAGACACTTTATTATTATTATTATTAATCATAGTTTTATAATGTTATTTTACGAAAATAAAAGTTTTGAGTTATATATTTATATCTTGTTAATTGTATATATATATATATTTCGTGACCTTTTTATACTTATATTATATGATAGAGATCTACCACTAATAGGTCAATAAAACAAGGCTGGTTTGAACGATAGTTATATTTTCAGAACGTTTACAAACGTTTTCGGAACACCTTCGTCAGTGAAAATATAACTAGATAAATATATAAACAAACTTTTGTTTTTTATTTGGGACTATCAACAAAATAACTAGTGACTAGGATTTCTTGATATAGAGGATGTGTAACCAACTTTTATATATATATATAAATTATAAAAACTAAATTAATGTGTAAACATATATGCAAATTAAGTAAAACCTTATATCAAAAAATCTTTGTCGAAACCTTAACAATTCTGTTCAAGGACTAGGGAAAACCAAATTTAAAAACCTAGCCAAAGGTTTCCTTCTTAAGAAATGCAAATGTCATTTTAACAAATTGCTATATACATTACTTAAATTTTGAATATCGGTCATGAAATTAATAGTTTTAGTGTCTTTCTGTATATTTATCATTTCATATATTAGTCTTTTTTATAATTATTCTCTGTTTTTAATATAATTGTGTTTTCAAAATCAAAGTAATGCCCAAGATCTTTGTAATGCTTTGTTACAGCGGTCATTGCACCAAAATCATTATTTAAAGAATACTTATGGCTATACAACCTTTTCTTTAAATATTGTTTCGTCTGACCGATGTAACAACCATCACAGTCTTTACAGTTTATTTTATAAACTACATTACTCTGATTTTGTTTAATTATTTTAGATTTAGTATTAGTAAAAAGAGATCTGTTACTATAATTTGGAATGAAAGTAATGTTTATGTTGTTTTTATTAAATTCTTTTTTCATTTTTTCGCTTAAACCTTTTTTATAAGGAATAGCGTTATAACATTTATTGTTATTAATTTTAATTCCTCTATTATATAATTTGTTAATTCTATTTTTTATTATTTTTTCATAAAAACTATTTGGATAATTATTTTTATCTAAGATTTCTTTAACTTTGTTTAAATTCTTTTCCCTAAATTCAGGATTAGCTAATCTAACCGCTTGATCAACTAAACCGGTAACTACATTAATTTTATGTAATTTTGATGTTTCTGAAAAATAATTTAAATGTCTTCCTGTATTGGTAGACTTTATATGCCAATTTGTTTTCACAATGCCGTTATTATGCATGACTGTCACGTTCAGGAAATTCAATGAGCTATTAGATTCTCTCTCATATGTAAATTTTAATCTATTATGATAACTATTAAAAGAATCTAATATCTCATCAATACTATCCTTTCTTACGGAACAAAAACAGTCATCCACATAACGTCTGTAAAAACTTACACTAGAATTTAGTTTTGCCAAACAAGTTTGCTCTAGGTCCTCCATTACCAGGTTTGCGATAACTGCTGATAATGGAGAACCCATTGCAGTACCGAAAATTTGTTTATAAATTTTATTTTGATATGTAAAATAAGTAGAATTTAAACAAAGTTTCGAAGCTGCAATGAATTCCTCCTTTGGAAGATCTGTAAAATCTTTTATGGAATTCCATTTTTATCTAAAATTTTTAGTGCTAAATCCACAGGAATATTAGTAAATAAAACGAAGTTGGGCCGTACTAACACGGCGCCCTTCTCTCGTGCGATTTCTTCTTCATCTGCAGTGGATTGATTCGCAATATTCCGCAGTCTAATTGCATTACGGCTTCGTTGTGAAAGGTTCGATCTTCTCGCTCGCGGCATTGTAAATAAGACTGTGATGGATATTGCTGACTTTGCTTCTATTATGACATAACAATTATTCATGCGCGAACAATCACAAATGTCATCACCTTAATTGTCTTTGCGCGCACCATGACAACTGTCATAACTTAATCCACCAAACGTTGTCAATTTGTTTAATCTCTAATTTTTTTCTTAATTTTTAAATGTGCCGGGCTGATTTGTGAATCTGAACCATTCAGGGCGCTACCCAAACGCATGCAAAAGAATTCATTCAAATCGGTCAAGCCGTTTAGGAGGAGTTCAGTGACAAACACAAGTACAGTAGAATTATATATATAAAGATGTCGTAAAGCACTTCCTGTAGCTTAAGTCAATTAGAAAATCGTTTGTTTTTGTGTGTGTGGTAGTTTGTGCTTTAATAGTACCTCTTCGAAATTATTCTTCTGTTAGTACTTTTGATATCGTGGCAAAGTATTTGTTTATTAGGTATACCGCTTCGTTGTGTGTTTCAGTTCTTGTTTCATCGTCTCTTTGTATTTTTGCATCTTTCTTTCCGCTTTGATTTGTTGGTTTGCTTATAGTAGTATAGGCATTTCGTTTCTTTAATTAGTTGCTGACGTAGGTTTTCTGTTGTTTAAAGTTGTCTGGTATGCCATTGTTTTTCGTATGCTTCGCGTCTTTCTAGTATTGTCTGTTTCTATGTATTATCTGTTGTGTAAGATGATTGTAGAAACAATGGAAAGCCATTCTTATCTTCTTTTTTATTTTGGTGGTTGTTTGGTTTTCTCCTATATCTTTTGTTTATTTTTCATTTATGTATATTGTGCTGCTTGTTCTTTTAGTTGGCAATTTTCTGTGGTTAATTTGTCGATATGTCTTCTTGCTTCAAAAATTAAGCACAACAGATGGGTGATGGCGAGAAGGCAGGATGCGCAATTGACCAAATCGCAATAGGCCTTCCCATGTCCTTGTGCGAAGTACTTCTTTCTCTCTCTTTCAAATCCGTACAAGCAATTATATTTTTGGAAGGCGGAACCTTATCTGCGCGACCGCTCGCCACCACCCGTCTGTCGGACAGTACTCCTTTCTGTTCTCTTTCTTTTGTAGTTTTAATAATAACTACGATCAGCCGATGGTCGAAATTCGATCACAACATCTATATATTAATACGCAGTCAAATACACATAATCACACCTTCTTCTTCAATTTTCTAAGCTGTGGAAAATGGCCTTCTTCGAGGTATTTTTTGTAGAAATCACACAACTCCACGTCTTCAAATTTAGATTTTAGGAGTGAGTTTTCTTGAATCTTGATCAACTCCATTTGCAAGTGTATTGGAGCATTTTGTACATTACTTTTTGTTGTAGTAGCAAATAAATTGAAACAGTCTTCCATGTTTCTGAAATCGCTAAATCTGTTCGAAAATTGCTCCGACAGTATCTTGAGTTCTTCAGCATATTGAGCATAAGCAATATTCTCATACGCAGAGAGCGTGGTGAAATGGCAACTGTTTCCAGACAGCATCTGTGCCTCCCACAAGCGGATTTTATTCTGAAGCGCTTTCAAATGGCTGTACAAATCATTAACTAACTGTCCTTGTTTTTGAAGTTTCAAATTTAAATCATTCAAATAGCCAGTAAGGTCGACCAGAAATGCTAAGTCACATATCCATTTTGGGTCACTCAATTCAGATAGTGGTTTATCTTTTATTTGCATAAAGTCTTTTATCTCATTTATAAGCTCGCAAAACCGTTTCAGCATTTTCCCTTTGCTTAGCCATCTGACTTCAGAATAATATGTTACGTCGTCATATTCGGCTGATATTTCATCCAAAAACGCCTTGAATTGACGATGGTTAAGCCCTCGGGATCGAATAAAATTGATGGTTTTTACTACCACATTCATAACATTCTGGAGTCGAATGGACACAAGTTCTGTTGGTGAATAATGCAGTGAAGGACTATCAAATCATCTTTTTGCACATTTAATTCAGTTGCTTTTTCGTTCAAAATTCCGATGAAACCTTTACGTAAGCCGACCATAGAAGGTGCACCATCTGTGCATACTCCAACTAATTTTGACCATGGCAAGGCAAAACTTGTAAATACCTTTTGAACTTCATTAAAAATGTCCTCTCCTGTAGTGGTTCCTTTTAGCGGCTGTAAAGCAAGCAATTCCTCAGTAACAGTGAACTCTTTATCAACATCTCGAATAAATATAGCCAGTTAAGCTGTGTCCGACAAATCGGTGCTCTCGTCTAATGCTATGGAAAATGATTCAAAACCAGCCATACGATCAGTCAATGTTGTTTTTATATCATTAGCCATCATTTCTATACGTCGGACAACAGTTCGTCTTGACAAACTAATTTTTTCAAATTCATTTTTCTTTTCAGGACACAGAACACTGCAAACTTCTAACATACACTCCTTGATAAGTTCGCCTTCGGAAAATGGTTTTAATGACTTTGGCAATTTTGAACTTACTATAAAGCTAGCTTTCACAACATTATCAAGTAGTGTTCTTTGTTTATGAAACATTTGCTGCTGCTTTTCCAAATTTGCAGTAACCTTCTGGATTTTGTCTTTTCTTATTTGTCCTGTCAGTGAGTGCAGCGTAGGATGCTTTGTTGAGTAATGCCTCTTTATATTGAATTCTTTCATCACTGAAATGGATTCATTACACAGCAAACAAATAGGCTTACCATTGTGCAAGATAAGAAAGAATTCTTCAGTCCATTTTTCTTGAAACTGGCGACCCTCCGCATCTACTTTTCGTTTCTTTCCACCAGACATCATTTTCGTATACAAAATATAACTAGAAAGCACCCAAGATGCACACAAAGTCACAAAGCTAATTGACGGCACTAGCAGTTCGCTAGGATATCGCTCGTCGAAGTTATCACCTCGGTAGCTCAAGTAGAACTGACCTAAAGTTCGGGCCATGCACCCGCTTATATAGGCAAAATGAAGGAATGATCTAGAATCGTCTAGTGTAGAACAGTTGAGAAGAAATAATCTTTTGTTGCGCCGCCAGTGGGGCAGCAAACATGGAAGGCTTTGATGTTTGCCGCCTCACTCTTTGATGATCGCCGACACTCGGCTTGCTCGCTTACTTGATTCCGTGAGTTTGAGTAAATAGTGTTATTTCATTTTTTTAAATTAGGTTTTTCAAAATGTCTCGCGGGCCGGATCAAATCATACAGCGGGCCGAATCCGGCCGCCTGTTGCCCACCGTGGCCCTAAACCCTAGACCTTATCTACTGCACTACGATCGCTTCGTTAAACAACACTTAAAATTAACGATATAAGGGACAAATAGGAAACTTCAATTCCTTTTTCAACGATTTTTTCAAAAATAAAGCACGTTAGGACAAAAGCTCATACCTAGATATATAAGACCCATGAAAATTCTGGTGTTCCGCGACGAATACACAAATGTAAATACTTGGCACGAACGGATGAGCTGAACATACAATTATTTTACTCACTAGCAATGTATTGAGACGCCAACTTAATCCACTTAATCTGTTTTTGTGCAATCAATATTATGCCACACAATTTTTGTCCGTTTCTCGAACGTATTTACTATAATAATATGTCATTACCTGACGTGGTTGACGTATATCACGTTGCGCGTGTCATTCTGACATTTAAAATATGTAATACATACATATATGCAATATGTTACAGACTCTAATCTGCGTTCCACAAATCTGCATTGTAATACGAAAACAAAGATATATGTACCACCGCGATAAATGGAGGGAACACTCTAAAATATGTACCAGAAGACGACCCATTGCGTATTAATATATGTATAGACTAGCATCGACCGATGGTCGAAATTCGACCACAACATCTATATATTAATACGCAGGCAAATACAAACAATCACACCTGATTTACATTGAATCTTTATTGTATTTTCGAGTAAAATAAAATAAAAATCGCAATCTACTTTTTGAGAAAATCGTTGAAAAAGAAATTTAAGTTTCCTATTTGTGATTGTAATTTGTATTTGTAATTTTCCGAATAAATTACCACGGCGAAATATATTATTTTTGAATAATTTTCCATGAAATGAAATATATTTGTTAATATTGTGCACGAAGAGATTGGAACAGAAAAGGACATGAGGAGGACTTGAACACACATCCCCACGGGTGTAAACCCTAGACCTTATCCACTGCACTACGATTGCTTCGTTAAACAACACTTAAAATTAACGATATAAGGGACAAATAGGAAACTTCAATTCCTTTTGCTTTTGCGCAATCAATATTATGCCACACAATTTTTGTCCGTTTACTATAATAGTATATCATTACTTGACGTGGTTGACGTATATCACGTTGCGTGTGTCATTCTGACATTTACAATATGTAATATATGCAATATGTTACAGACTCTCATCTGCGTGCCACTGTACGTATCACGATGAAACATACATTCGACAAATCTGCATTGTAATACGAAAACAACGTTATATGTACCATTGCGATACATGGAGGAAACTCTCTAAAATATGTACCAGAAGACGATCCACTGCGTATTAATATATAGATAATAATAATAATAATAATAATAATAATAATAATAATAATAATAATAATAAAGTACATTAGCCCAATAGAATTACATCCAATAACAGGGTTTAACTTAAGATATGCGTAATATATAATACGTGTTATATGTCAATTCTATTATTAACAAGCCCGCAGATATATGCGGCACCAGATAATCTCCTGCGTTCTGCCAGTGAAACAAAGTTAGGAGTGTATGTAGTGTCACGGTCTGGTTATACGCTATCAATTTTACAACAGAGGTATTTCAGAAACCTCCTTAGTACCTTTTGATCATTTGCTTATATATAGAATAAAATGGTTGCCATACAACCACTCCATATTCCAATTTAGACCTAACTAACGAATTATAAAGTCATATCAGAGACATGGTGCTGGTGAAGTCTCCCAAAAACAGAAAATAGAGCCAAGAGATCGACTGGCAGAGGCGCAAACATGCGAAATATGTTGTGAGAAAGAGAATTGATTATCGAAAGTGATACCCAAATCTTTCACTATTGATTGGCGTATTATAGTCATCTCCTTAATAGTATAGCAAGAATTTACCCTATGGGACTTTCTAGCATAAGATACGACACTAAACTTATCAATATTCAGACTCAGACCACAATACAACTTTATCCAAACCGTACTGCAAGATATTAACGTCACCTTCGCTGGATATGGATGAGTATATTTTTAAATCATCTGCGTAAGCTAATGCAGAACAAGGGATGGAAGAGACTAGATCATTAATGAAACTGTTGAACAATAATGGTCCCAAGTTAAAACCTTGGGGTATACCAGAGGTCGATATGTAGATAGTAGATTTATAGCCGTTGAAGTAAACGTGGTTAGGTCGATCATACAACTAGTTTGACAAAAGCTGTAAGAGAGGTTTATCTACTACCAGGCTTTTGTTGTTTTGGTTCTATGTATAACATATTACCGTACGTTTTGTTGTTTCCAGTTCTGTCTGTTTCCTTATCCCCTTAATTATTATGTTATTTTCATTTGTTCCTTTTTCTACGTTTTTAAACGTGTTTTCTAAATGTTTTTTCTTCTAATTTGTTGCGTTCTTTCCTATGTTCCCTAATTAGATTAGATAGAGCAATGTAATAACAATTTTACAGCGGACGGAACAGGTGATACACCACTGTTTATTTGCAATTTTAGTGCTCCGAAACCCAGAACGATGAATCATTCTCCACCAAACTAATACGTGTTCACATCCAAAGACAAATTTTAGTACTATATTAAACATTGGTTAGTGACTACTATCAGCTTTCTTTTGCAGACAATAAATCCTTTTCCAATTTTCAATAATGCAATGTTCTACTGTGGTTCTACTCTTGCTCCTCTGCTTAGATCTTAATTATGACCTAGTAAGTTGTGTTTAAACTCGTTTCCGATTCACAATATGATGAATACTGCATATACCGCTCTAAGAATAAAAGTATTTCGTGAGTTAATGTTATAGTAAGTGCCTAACCATAGCAAGCAGTTTACTGCAAAAATAAATCACGGAGTTCCGCAAGCATCCATTTTTGGTTTACTACTTTTCGACATTTTCATTAATTACGTTCCGTCAAACATTGAAAAAGTATGTTTATATGCAGATGAAGGAAATCTTCATAGAGGGGGAGTGAGAGTTCCTAATTTTCTAATAGTACATGTTTGTGTTCGTCCTTATTTACTATGATATACACTTTTATTAATATTTATTTAGGTTTTAATTGTTCTTGTGTAATTACTATTTTTTAATTATCATCTTATTTTGTTCATTTATACCGGCAATTGCAATTATTACAGGCTTGTGACCATATTGACAAATTTTTGTAACAATTGCAAATGGATACATATTATTGCAGATAGATATAATATATAGTTTATCTAAATGTTCAGTCATTAAATAACAATTACAAGCATTTTGAGATAACCGTCCTTTGAACGCACGTACTCAACTATTTCGTTATAGCCTAATTGAAGTAATTTTCTTTCATACATTATTGTAAACATACAAGGCTCGAATTATTACTTAAGTGTATGTACATAGATCCTTATCAATATTATATTTAACTGTATTAGGTTTGATCCTTACCACAGATTTTGAAAACTCCAAATACGTATTTCAATAACTAGTAATAAGTTGTGATTTTGAGAGGGGAAGGGCAGCAGAAAAGCTTCGTTTGTGAGCTTTGGTTAATACTATCCTTGGAAGAACAACTTTTACCATCTGACAATAGACGTTTAAACCAAAGGCATTTCTACTTTTACAAAATTTTGTTAGATATTTGTAGTTGACCATGGTGGTACATGGTTAAACATGGTATAAAAATGTTAAGTATGGTGCACAATTCCTAATATTTGAGTTATGTTTTGCACTTGTAATATATTTTCTACACTTGTACAAAGCGGCAAACATATTATGGAACTGTATTATAATTACTACACGCAAAACAGTTGTTACTAATGTTGGTCATCCATCTTTGTAGAGATAGAGAAAACACATTACAACTGTAAAGTCTAGTCAGTCTAGTGCATAACGAGTAACAACGGATTCACAATACACATTAGAGATTATATGTATTTTTCATGAATTCATAGAAAAAGTTTGAATTTAA
This sequence comes from Chrysina gloriosa, assembly GCA_038088585.1. NCBI lineage: Eukaryota > Metazoa > Arthropoda > Insecta > Coleoptera > Scarabaeidae > Chrysina > Chrysina gloriosa. The sequence goes on from CM076089.1 coordinate 39,697,459, forward strand.
CCATATATTACAGACATCAATTACATCAATTTTTACACGCAATATATCAGATTAAAGTGAGGTTCTATTTTTGAAGGTCATTGTCGTGAATTTTTACATATATAGTCGAACCAAGTAAATGTGGCGAACCGCGCAGCACCGTCGCCTTACAAAGTACACTCGTGAAAACAATTTTAACGCGCGCATTATGAATGTGCATATCTCTATAAATGTTAGAATTTCTCAGTATAACTTTCGGTTAATGCTTAAATTAAATACTACTATGAATACTATTGAAAATATGTATACACTGCTATGTACCAATGTTTATGTTTCATTTCATTTGCAGTTTTAATGTAATGAAAATGATAATGTAACAATTTGAAAGCATTCATTACTTGCCAATATCTTATTTGTTGTCTGTTTAAAATAATATAATTTTAAGTAAATATGCTCCAAAATACTGATTTTATTCACGTTCAACTGTTTATTTACAAACTTACTGCAATGAAAATATATATTAATACAAAAAATAAATGTTTCCTAAAATGCTGCAATTACTTAATGCTATACACAAAGAAGTTTTTAATCATCTGATAATTCATTCCATTCTGATTCAGTTCATATTGATTTACTTGAATAATAATTGTTTCCTCTTCTTCATCTAGAACAGGCATGGGCAACCTTTTTTGTAGAAGTTTTATGCTGCGAGTAATCTTGAAAAATATACATTTTTGTAGTATCCTTATGATTCATTATGAATTAAGTTTAGACGGGCCGTGCTAATATGCAACGAAAGAATTCAGTAGCGGGCCGGGCAAATCTTACTCGAGGCCGCATGTGGTCCGCGGGCCGGAGGTTGCCCATCTAATCTAATCTAAAATCTCATCTCTTTCCTTATATCGCTGTTGAATATTTTTAACATGGTTGCATTCGGCTTGCCATATTTCTGGTGTAATACTGTCGAATGCTGCTCTAATTAAGGCTTTCATGTTACTAAGGCTATCAACATTGTGTGCTGCAATATTTCTTTTTACCATGCTCCATATCATTTCTATCGGATTTAAGTCACAATTGTATGGGGACAATCTTACAACAGTGTGACCACAAGCTATCGCATACTCATCGATGGCATACCGAGGTGCAGGTTTATATTTCTTTACGAGTTCTAACAATTCTGGCTTTAACATCGCAGGATGGTAAGCGATATTTATACTTTGTAGCCAACACATAATTTCAGCCTTTTTGGTTGCAGCTGTTGGTGCTTTGGTTGACATTTGAGTTTTAACTCTTTATTTATTGACCATTCTATCAACTCCAGCTACAGTGATAATTCTGCTTTTTCCAGATTTGAGAAAAGTTCGAGGACCACGTTGGAATGATGATTTGGGTCCTTCCAAATGCTGGCAAAATACCAGCATATGGTTATCATTTGTTTCGATAGAGGAAAGATTTGGAGAGTGGATTTGTTTTATACAAGGCAAGTTTTGACACGAACGCATAAATAGTTGCCTTTGCTTTCATTAAATTCAAATCATCTTTTGCAGCTGTAGATTTCCTTCATTTAATTTATTATATAAATCAGTTAAATAAGCTATATCATTCTTAAATTTTAGTAAATTCTCTCTTGACGAATCGCCCTTTTCCCATATGGTATTAAGCCGCGGCATCGTCCAACCATTGCCGGACCACTATCGGTAGCAACGGACACGATATTATCTAAAGAAATACCTTGTTCTTTAAAATAGTGTTCCACTACGTCAAATATAGATTTTCCTTTAGTATTCGTTTCTAATTTTTTGCGAATAATAGTTGTTCATATATTTTTTTGTATTTCATGAAGCGAACATATGCAACAAGATTCATTGTTTGGTAAAGTAGATTCATCAAGCTGTACATAAAACTCGGTTGTTTTCAATACATCAGAGAACATTTCACATTCCACAATCCACATTTTGTTGATTCGTCTTTGTACAGTATTATTACTTAATTGGATTTTCTGAATAAGATCAGACGGCGATTTGTACAGTGCAGCATGCGGAACCTCATCCACAGCTGGCAGCATCAATTCTTTTGCGAATAGCGCGCGATTTTCCCGCTTTAGCAATAAGCAAGGAGATGTAGGAGGCATGGTCTTGTTTCGGTGCCGCTAAAAATATACCAGCTAAAGTTGGACATCTCGAAAGTTGTTCTGTGAGCATTTAAAAGGATTTACATCATCCGGCTTTGGGAATAGCTTGTGGTCTTTGTCAGGACAATAAGGATGGGCATTTTCCGTCTAATTTCAACCTTCGCTATAACTTCAAAAAGCTAATCTATCAAGTTTATATAGTGATATGGCTGCAGTGGACTGGCAATTTCTGCAGAATTATTCTGATGTAAACATGGCTGTGTCTGAATTTTACGATACACTATATAAAATTGTCGACATATCGGTTCCCAAATTCATTACACCCAATCGTGTTTTTCCACCGTGGTTTGATACAAGTATTAAGAAGCTAATTAAGCAGAAGGAGTACCATTTTAGAAAACATAAGAGATCGGTCTCGTTGTACCACTCACGTGAATATGAAAGACTGCGGAAGTTGATTAAGTCTGAGATCAGGTATAAATTTCGGAAATATCAAGAAAATATTGAATCCAATATTATTCGTGATCCGAAATGCTTTTGGAAGTTTATTGGTGGAAGGAGGAACGATTCCAGGATTCCGATTTGCATGGAGTTGGACGGTCAAGAAATCAGTACCCCACAAGATATTGTTGACGCTGTTGCTACAGTTTTCTCCAGCGTCTATCGTCCTTCTACCCCTTCTTCTTGTTCATTTCCTACCACATGTAATAACTTCCGTATTAATTCTTTTACATCTACTGAAGTCGCTGCCAGTATAAAACGTCTAAAAGCAGATATGAGTTCTGGCCATGATGGGCTACCTGGCTTTCTTATATGGGACTGCGCCGATGTCCTGTGTATACCTCCTACCCTTATATTTAATTTAGCTTGCAGAACGTGTACTTTCCCTAGTGTTTAGAAAGTTAGTAGAATTTCTCCAGTGCATAAAAGTGGTTCTCGCACTAACGTCAATAATTATAGACCAGTTAGTATTTTATCTAATTTCGCCAAAATTTTTGATCACTTGCTATATAACGAAATTCTATATCAAATCAAACCATACCTTTCACCTGATCAACATGGATTCATTAGGGGCAGATCAACCATAACAAATCTGTTGGAAATTACTCGGTTCATCAGTGAGGCGATTGATGAGAGAGGGCAGGTCGATGTTTTATACACATACCTTTTTTAAAGCCTTTGATGCACTAGATCACTATCTTTTACTACAGAAACTTGATGCTTGCGGCTTCACAACTCAATCTTTGGATTTTTTGCGGTCTTATCTATCAGGACGTACCTTATCTGTCTCTTATAACGGACACAGTTCCTTCTCCTTTTCTGCTGCCTCCGGGGTTGTGCAAGGCTCGAACCTGGGTCCTCTGCTTTTTAACATTTATTTGAATGATTTGTTTCCGTTACTAAATTGCTATACCCTGTCCTACGCTGATGATCTGAAGATATTCAATCGAATTACTAATGTGAATGATGCTATGCAATTTCAAGAAAATCTAACAATTATTAGCAACTGGTGCTCTGCTAACAAAATTTTATTAAATATCGATAAATGCTGTGCTGTATCCTACACAAGATGCGATGTCTCTGTCATCTTCAATTACAATATCAATGGGCTTCCAATTCCTAGGGAGTCTGCGGTGAAGGACTTGGGAGTTCTCTTTGACACTAAACTAAAATTTAATCTCCATGTTGCTGCCGTTTCTGCTGCTGCCTCTAAATCTCTGGGTTTTATTTTCCGCACCTGTAAAATTTTTATAACTTGTCTGCGCTGAAATCTCTTTATTGTGCCTTCGTGCGCAGCAAGTTGGAATATGCATCCCTTGTGTGGTATCCGAATTATGTTTACCTCGATCTAACCCTCGAGCGTGTACAGAAGAGATTTTTAAAATACCTGTCGTACAAGACTGATCGAATTTACCCCCAGCGTGGCGCATCTTATGTCGACCTTTTAAATCGTCATGATTTCCCATCTCTTTCTGATAGGAGGAGGGATTCCAGCGCTAGATTCCTGGTAAAACTTATTGCGAATGAAATTGATTCACCCCATTTGTTAAGTAAAATTGGTTTTTTGACTCCGCTGCGATCAACTCGCTCCTCTGAAGTTTTTCGGTTCCCAGAGCTAGAACAAACACCCTGAAGAAAGCACCGATCACGCACTTATCTCGGAACGCCAATGAGTTATTTAGACGTTATTCTCTATAATATTAAGTATTTAATGTAGTTTATTATGCAACAGAATTTTGATCATTTCACTTGAATTTTTATTACTTTAGTTGGCATACACTATTTTCTTTTCTTTTTCTATTTATTAACATGTTGTCCTGTAATTGGTTCAATTGTAACTTTCGGACAATAAAGGCTATTATTATTATTATTATTATTATTATTATTATTATTATATATGTATATATTATATATATATATATATATATATATTTAAATTTAAAACATTTTAAATTAATTTAAATTTGTTTTATGGATATTTTGCAACAGAGGAATTCTTTGTAAACAAATTATGGGGAACAGCAAAATTGTTTCCTTTTTTCAGAAAAGTTCATTATTTTGTCCGAATCAGTTTGGTTTTAGGCAGGGAAAGTCAACGACTGTGGCTGTTATGAATTTTGTGGATTTTACCCTGGCATGTTTTGAAAATGGAGATGACTGCGCGGCTACCTTTTGCGATATTAGTAGAGCTTTCGATTGTGTAGATCACAGTATTCTAATACAGAAACTTAAATTGTATAATTTCAACGAACGGTCTTTGCAATATTTTAAGTCGTACCTCACGAATAGACGACAGATAGTTAAAATAAACGATAATATTTCAAATGAATCGACGATGGGACTAGGTGTGCCGCAAGGCTCCATATTAGGGCCCGTTCTGTATTTAATCTATATGAATGATTTTGCTGAACATGTGACGATTGGTACTCTCTTTGCTGACGATACTACAATGCAGGTTCGGTCCAGGGATTATACTGAGGGTTTGGTCAAGACATCTATTGCCCGTGGGTGTGTAGAGGGTTGGTTCGCATCAAATAGACTAACATTGAGTAACAGTAAAACTGTTACAATGATTTTCTCTATGAGAAATAATAACGTTCTCGGAGATACAAATCATGTCAAAAACTTGGGATTTGTTCTGGATTCCAAGCTCGGATGGGGTCCGCACTGTGATGGCGTGGCGAATAGGCTACTACAGGTTATCTATCTTCTGAGGAACCTTGTTATCTCGGTTTCGCAGAGCATCTCAAAAACAGCTTACTTTGCATTGTTTCACTCGATCATGTCTTATGGAATTGGGGTCACTGTTCGTCTCGACACAGAATCTTTGATTTGCAGCGGGAGGCGGTGAGACCTTAGAACATGCTGCCTTTCCGAGCGAGTATTTTAACTTTCCCGTGCCAGTATATTTTTGACTGCCTGTTATATGTTACGGCGAATGTTCATGGTTTTGAAACGAATGCTATATATCATGAATACGATACTAGAAATAAAGATAAGTTGAGTGTACGATATGCTCGTTTAAGTAGTACACAAAACAGTTACAACAGCCAAGGTATCAGGTTCTATAATGCTCTCCCTGAGACAATTATAAACTTAAATTTTAATACATTTATACGGACTTTAAAGCACTTTTTATTAAAACACGCTTTTTTTGATGAGATGGAGTATTTTCACAGTGTTGGAACATTACGCCCGGACTCGCTATTACGAGTCCGATATTTTATTACCGTCAGGGTGGACAACCAAAATTTGGTTAATTTTTATATTCCTATTTTATAGATATATATATAATATTTAGTATTTTTATATTTTCTTACTTTTATGTATGACATGTGCAATTATTGTATTTTATAGTACAGGCACGAACAAATATTATTATTATTATTTACTCTTTCTTAATGTTTTTCCTATTATTGAATAATATTTTAGGTGTTTCGAAGTTAATACATTCAGAATAACTAAAAGTGGTATTCAAGTTATAGGAAACCTCAAACCCAACCAGAATCAAATGCCAAAAATAAAATTGCAAACAGTCAAAATTCAGAAGAGTAAAATGTGCTGTTATGTTTTAATAGGATATTGTTCTACATACCACCGTTATGTCATTTTATTCTAATTTGGCAACGAACAGTTATGATTAACTTGTTTGAATAATCGGATAGGAATTTTAGTGTGATGACAATCGTCACTAATTTGAAATCTGTTGTCAGCTACTGCGTACTGCACCTAATTAACTTGTAATATCCAAGGAGATAGCTTATATTTATGCATACATACATTACATTAAGCCTACTCTGACTCCTTACATTTGTAATTAGGTGTGGAGTTGTGTTGAAGATTAATTGGCGTACACGTATTTTATATCCTGAATTAACGATGCTATGCGTTCATATATAATAAGAGAGTATAGATAGATTTTTAGTTTAACCTCATAACATGCGTTAATATACACTGCCGCCCATAAGTTTGAGGACACTAAAAATTAATTTTTCTATTCATTCTTCACTCATTGAATCACTCATTTACGTAAAATATCTTTAATATCCCGTACTACTCGTTCAGGTGTGGAATGCGTTTGCAGTCTGTTGTATAGACATTTCTTAATGTTTAGGCTATGAACCGCTTACTGTATTGCGTTGATGAGCTGATGAATTTGTGTTTGGAGGGATGGTTTGGGACACCATCAGTTCTAATAAATCTATACGCGTCTACTGCGCGTTCAGGAGAGTCTTACAAAGTTGTAGAAGACGTAGTGATGCCATGGAAAAGCTATCTAGTATTACATTTTACCAGAACAATACCAGGTTACATGTTGCAGTGGTTTGACATCTACCCCAACCCCAAACTACCGTAAGCTGCTTGTACATCGGTTAAACATATGCGGGATATAATTGGTCGGTGACGTAATCGTTAAGTTTAGGCACAGGCAACATGTAGAAGAAGCTTAATTTAAACCGAATTGAGATTGAAGTGATCTTAACACATTAACTGCCGTACGACGCAACAGTTATCATACATGATTACATCAAATCTAGCTTATAGCTTATCAAATTAATAAGTTAAATAAATAGAGTTTGTTTGTGCCAAAGGAACCTTGAGTACTCAATATATATTTGATAAGCCGTAGTTACTATACGTTAAACCAAATCGACAGACTTCAGCAGTTAAATGGTTTTCATTATTTCTCAAAATACCTACCCCTACAATTAACGCACGTCTGCGTGGTAAAAATCATGAAGTACGTTTTCTATTCGAAGTATGGTATATCAGAAATCACTTCTACAGCCTCTACCGATGTTGGGAAAGGTATTTTCGACGTTTTGCTGTTTTAAATAATAGATCATTTGTGAGATTGAATGAGATGATGTGTTACCATGGTGAAGGATGATGCAACGTTTTGCATTAGTTTTTCCGATTTCGTTGATGACTTCCAATAAGCAAATGGTTGTGTACCAATTACCACAGACCCGTCGATAATACTTAAGGCGACGGTAACATGATAATTAACATCGAAGAAAGCGGCGAGGTGGCGACTTTTGTCGGGTTCGATTATTCTTGGAATGCGCAAACACTTCATTGTTTCTCCTTTAAAGTTCGTACAGATAAATCTAAGTCTTGTCACCTGTTACAATGTTATGAACCAAATTTGAAGCAGACTAAGATTGCATTTTTTGAGTATCGCCTTGCTTCATGTAACTTATAACTTGGGTTTTGATCTAATTGTGTGCAACCTATCAGCTACATAAGTATTTAATAGCTAAAAGTTTATATAATTCGATGTATAGATAATTTAATTTATCTTTTATTATACAGTTTTTTTCTGACAATTTATCAATACACTCGTCAATCATGTAAATTAGTTCAACCAAAATCATTTTGTAAGATTATATGTATTTACATGTACAGTTACGGTTTCTAGCTTAACGAGAAGGATGTGATTTGTAATTTTGCTGAACTGATAGAGAAAGGAGAAGTACAGAACAAGAAAAGTACATACATACCTAGGAGTTGTTAACATTGTTAATTACTTTCTTAGTTGGATGAATGAAAAATATTCTAAGAGAAATAGATACTTAAGTACAAACATATTATCATGTTAAGCATCACTTTTTAATATTTAAAAAGTAAATAAACCGAACTAGTGATAAATGATTATTATAAATGCAAATTGTTCATAATTATACGATACATACGTGAGAAAATTAATGTTCTTTAAAAACTAAAGGTAACGGATATGTAAAATAGTCTATGCATGTGCGAACGATTTACTTTTTCTTCTAAAAATCGTGAATTAAATAAATTTATTCATAGCAAAGGAAGTAGATAAATTTAATCATGCGATAGTGTTTTAATAGCGCAATTTTTAGAATTGCTAAAATTCCATGAGAAATTTATGGAATCCAATTGTGGAGGTGAAATGCATGTATGTATTTTCACACATCAAAATTGCGATTTATTCTGTATGGCATTTAATTATAAACATACCAGAAAATGATGAGCGACATATAACTATATAAATTAAATGCCAGGGCCAGTACTATTTGTATTTGAATTGGTTTTTGTGGCTCAGAAGACGGAAATTTCAATTAATTTATTCACAGAGTAATCTAAAATGGAAGTATGTATTCTATCGCTATAAATATAAAGGGTTAAAAAATAATTTAAGATATGTGGTTTTTACTATTTAGGGTAATATGAGCAAGGTCAAAGAAAGTGGTGTGTTTACATTTTGAATTCACTTCATGCCTACACGCGACGAAAATACCGCATTATGGATAAGTCTATCTAGGTTTAAATGTTTGTCATGGAGAAAGTCGACACAGAAAATAGTTGTATGTATTCTTATCGGAATGACCTTCAAAGATTTAGTTGGTCTAAACCAGTGCACAACCCCTTGGGTAAAATAATTGTGTAGCGGTTAATTATTAGTACATTAACATTTTTACAGATTAAAACAACTATCAGGAAGCTTTCACTCATAGTTTTGTGTACGAGATACCAACAAATTGAACAGAGTTCAAGGTAAGATGGTATCACCTGCAATTATGTCGTTCCTCTTTGTCTCCTCGTGACCCCACCTTCGTATATATACAGCTGTTAATTCAAGCACATCACCAGAATTCCATCAACGACAAGAAGAGTAAGTATATTTAAATAAAGGAGTATACTTATAATAAACAGTTTAGTGTAAATATACGTAAAACGGTCATAAAAATATATTCATATTATTGGTGATTTTCAGTACAATCATGAAGGTTTCCGTCGCAGTTTTTATTGTTCTTTTCGAATTGGCTTGTGCACAATTTCCCGGAGGCAGGATTTTAGAACCACCGGTGCCTTCATTATGTGCCCAAAGGGTTATTCATGAGCGTACACCTGATGGTATGTATTTGTAACGTCTTGTATTTGAACTTGATTATTGTGTGTTTCGTTTTTCAATGTTTTCACATGAAATCTTTAATATATAGATATGATCTTATAAATACTCAAAGAGAAGATTTACTGATGTATAAAAGTGAATCAGACATCCTTTTATAAATAAACACCTGCATACATTTTTAACTACCTACCTTCACGTAAAACACGATAATATGTATGTAGTATATGTATATAATATAATTTTATTCGTTTTTATTTGAAAGCATTTCGAATTTTTCCTTTTTGACTATAGACATGCACTTAATTACTAGAGTTTGTTAAAGAAGTGGATGAAGTGTTATCATTAAGTAGTGTAAATCGCTTATTATTCAATGACAACAACAACAATAAAATTCGGAGGTGCGACAGCGTCAGTCCGATTTGCACTACTTAATGATAACACGTCATCTTTTTAACAAAGTCTAGTAATTACATAGATTTCATGTGAAAATATAAGTAATGCTATGTAATGTGTCGTTCTTCATAATCCTAATTTTGAAAGGGTTTTAAATTATTTTTATTTAACTGCGTGCATATATACATTGCCTTCCTTCGTTATTAATAATAACTTATTTGCTTTCAATTAAACAGATATAAATAATTGGGTGTGCTAATTGACGTGAAACTGCAAGAATTCACTCAAATAGTAATAGAAGGTCAAGAAAATATACCTTTATTAATACTGGGAGCTTAATTTTTATACAATTACGTTGAGTTGGAAAGTGTATATTGATTGACATCTTATTCTTTTCTCTGTTTCACAGTTTGAGTAAATATATTTGTATGTTATTCAACAAGTACTGTATTTTAAAGAAATCCATTGATATGCGTTTTGAAAGATGTTACTTGTTTAATCCTTGACCTCTTCCACCGGCGTTGCCAATGTCGAGGTTTAGAGATTTATTTGTTCATAATTATAAATTTTAATTAATAATAAAATAAATATATAAAATATAATTATTTATAGCTATTTTGCTTGTAAAGCTTGTGTAAACTTCAGAGAAAAGATTAACTTATTCTTGTTTCAGGCAAGATGTAAGAACCAACGACCAACTAGTAGCTTTCTTTGATCTTACGTCTTGCCTGATTTAATAGTATAAAATATTTTGTTTGTAAGTATGTTTAACGCATATATACCAAATAAACTTAGGAAAGGCGAAAGGTAGGCATAAAAATTCTCATTAAATTCTATTTTATATCTATATATTTAGATGTACTATGTAGAGTTCATTCATTATGAAAACGATATATTACAATAGATGTGCTCAACCTAAAATTTATCCTCGAACTACCCTGATTGATGCGCCAGCAATTTGTGCTCCATTGGCAAAATACTTTCCGTCATGCATAAATTGATGACGTAATGTCACGTTCTTATATCGAATAAACTCTACCACTCTAATTGAAATTCACTCGCACCTATTTTATTTTTTCTAAGATGAGAAATGTTTCCAGCCAAGGCTACGATGTGCAATTCTTATGAATATTTCTAATGGCATTATAAACATGCTGAATACCATTAGTAACTGTTAGTAAATTATTATAACAATATATTTATAGTGAATACCAATGTTAAAAAATAGGGAAAACAATGTATGACATAATAACTGTAGAAATAGGCTCGACAGATTTTAAGTTTAACGCCAATAAAACTGTGATTGTTAACTGGGTACAGCGAATGCAAATTTATTAAAAAATGTAAAAAGATATCTTTTAAATAGTGTACACCACTTTCATTGGTCAATTAAAAATTAAATTTGGGTTTTAACAGCTTATATTTCAAAACATTAATTGAGAACGTTTTCGTACAAGAAACCGTAGTCGCTAATTATTATGTTGATAGCACTCAAATAAAAACAATTGTATGTTTATATTTACAGTTTTATATTTCAAGTTTGCATCAAAACGTTATTCATTAACCTATAAAATATATAATTTATATAGACATGAAAACTACCTTGTTTCTAAATAAGATGCTACTACGAAACCTGTTTAAATATAGTTTTGAAAGGTTGAATGGCATCTATCACTTTTTGTATATAGGTATGAACGCAAATACCTTGTCAATTACGTCATTTTCAAATATGACGCTTTAGATTGATTAGGTAAGTTTTAAGGCGTACATTACAGAACCGCATGTTATATGGAACATTAGATGCTTGCTTTATTTTGACTCCTTTATTGTAAAACACCACTGTTTAACGAACTAGGCATAATTTTAGATTTAATTCGTTTCATTGTTTTATTTAGGCAAAGGATACATGTTCAGTTGGCGCGAGCCATCATTAAGAGGAGTTGAAGAAGATTGGCTGGGTGGACGTAACTATTGTAGGAAGCGCTGCATGGACCTCGTCTCTTTAGAAACTAGCGCAGAAAACGAATGGGTCAAACAAAGAATCGTCAAAGATAAGGTAAAATAATCTAATTCAAATAACTGAATCTATCAAGCTATACATGTTTTATCATAATTAGTGTGTCAAATTTATATCCAAGATTATTAAATGAACTTGGGTAAATATAAGTGCTGTTTTAGGACCACAGAATAGTGATCGAATAGTATTTAAAAAATGCGACGGTCGTCGAATTCTCTGACACATACGTAGAGGTATACGACCCGGTCCTGCAACACGTCATATCAAAACAGGAACTTCATCGTGTTTGACGTATTCCCCGGATTTTATTAGCGTTTATATTTCTTTCTCTAAATTATAAACATTTGCAGTCGTTTTTATTTTTCAATGTTCGAAGAGTATCGACCGATATAATTTACAGTCCGTACAGTAGAACGAATACGATCCTTTTGATCTTGCTCCAAATATATCCAGAATTTTACCACCGTTTACATTTCTACGTCTAAACAATAAACATCGTACTTGACCCCATACGAGATCAGGGGTTCTCAAAATCTTTAATATTAAAAAAAATAATATCGATTTTCATGTGATAGTTGGAAAATATTATCTGCTACAAATTTTGTTTTATTTTGTTTGAACTTTCTTCTCTTATAGTTTGATACATAAGTTGTGAAAAATGGTGTATATCTATCAAGCTTATATACGTGGAATTCATTTGAAAATCCTTTTCATGTGAAATTAGTTCATTTTTCTCTTCAAACCTTATGTGTTTTTGTTCGTTGTCTAATAATCAAAAATAGAAAAAGGTTTCATAATTTAACTTGTTCTTCGTGTATAATTAGTTCTAATTGTTATTAGTTTGGAATATTGGATCGGATATTGAGAAAAGATCACGTATAATTGAAGCATGAACAATTTCGATTCGTTGAGTTTACCTAGTAACAGCAAGTTAATTGTTACGACTGAAGTAGCAATAAATTGCATCTGTCTGTCAGCGAAAAAGCTATTTATTGGCCCTATCACCCGTTCTAACGATGTTTCAATTGACACGTTGCTACATTATCAATACTTGACATTTAATTAATGCGCAAAGGATATGTGTTTTCCACTACCATTCCCCTGATCCTTTGCTAAACTTGTTTTTAAACAGTAGACGCGGCACGAATATTGTGCGAATGTTTTTCATCGATTCCGTTCTATCGGTTTTTACACAATTACGTAATGTATTATGTATTTAATTGGTGACTTTATATTCCTTCATGGGAATAAAAATACATAAAACAATATTAGTTGCCAGAGTTGTATAAAAGTGATTTCCTGCATCTTGAATACAGTTATTAGTATTAACATTAGTATAATTGCAATGCATTTGAAAAAGTTGCTTCTTTCTCTTTCACTCCTTTATACCTTTATTAATTCAAGGGTTGAAAAAGTTCAATATATTTAATGTGTTTAATTATGTTGTCATCGTCAATGAAACCCAAATAAAGTATTTGCTGCGCGTGAGGTTATGATAAATTTTGTACTGATGATCATATTAATTTGTCTTCAATCACAGATTGCTGCACATCAAACATCCAACATCCCATACATATATCTCAAGTCACATCTAGTGTTTAATACATACTTAATTGTGTTTATTGATATTCGCCAAATAGTTTTAAGAAGTTTTTGCCATACTTAATGTGCGAGATCCATTTTGCTACATTCAGATGCTGGTTTACGTATTTAGCGTTCACAATAAAAGATTACTGGAGCACTATTCGAACATTTATATATAGACACATTTGAACCTACAAAAATTTTTAATATGTATTATTTTCATCCTTTCAGGTCAAGTACATCTGGACTTCTGGCCGCTTATGTGATTTTAAGGGCTGTGAACGTGCTGATCTCCAACCTGTTTCGATTAATGGATGGTTTTGGACCGCTGTTCTACAAAAGCTCGCTCCAACTACAAATCGGCAACAAAACAACTGGTCTGAAAGTGGAGGTATCGGAAAACCCCAACCAGATAACCGTGAAGCTCAACAAGGTGGCGCTACTGAAAACTGTTTGGCTGTCTTAAATAATTTCTATAAGGACGGAGTTAACTGGCACGATGTTGCTTGTCATCATCGTAAACCATTCGTTTGCGAAGAGAATGAAGATCTTCTAAAATATGTACGTTATACAAATCCCGAATTAAGGATATAAGCTGTTATATATTATATAATACTACCATGAACCACGAATGACTGATGTTAATTTATATAGATTAAAACATGTATGTAGTATATCAGGTGTGTACTAAATGTAAAATTGTTATTAGTAAAATAAATATTTATAATTTGTAAAACCTATGTAATACGTACACATTCCCTTTTCCCCTACATTATTTAAAAACGTATGCAAAAACGTTTAGGAATATTTAATGTTAAATTTTATAAACAAAGTGCCACTTATTTAGCACTTGCAAGAGTGTAGTGGATTTGAAGAGTTGAGCGGATGACGAAGATAATTACATTTTGACAAACTGGAGTCCTTGTTTTTGTGATGGTGATAACTGAAAATCTTTCTGTAGCAGCATGCTGTACATGCGCTATTGTTATTGCCAACTTCAATGCTTCTCAGGTTGCTTGCCATCTGTCTGACTTCTCCGATAGAAAAAATATGATTTCATAACAGTTCATGGATGTTGTTAAGGACTTTATATTTCTTAATATCAATTGTACATATATTGTATTATTTTTGTCAAACCTTAAAATATGTATCTCTTAGGCGGCCGGTGCATTTATTGTCCCCTAATATCGTCTTAGGTTATTGTTAAAAGCAGACTTGGTCCTTTCCAAGGATTCATATTATTATCAATGCTTTCCAATGAATAGACGATGCGCTTCGTTCTACATTTACGTTTATTCGTTTGTCAGAAAAGTATTTACGTTCGCAGTTTCGTCATTTAAAAAGGAAATGTATTCGTTCTAGGGTTAGAAATGTTACGTCAATCATTTACCGGGAATTTTCTAAGGTCACTTTGGTGAGTCTTTAAATCGCCAGAGAGAAAGGTGATATCAATTTTTGAATATAAAAGCCCCTTAAATTAAGGGTGAAATCAGTATTAGAGTTCAGTCCGGGCGATCGAAATGCTATAATATTGGGCTAAAAAACATTAGTCTACACCTTTTAATTCGCTATTGAATGCATCAGAGTCAAAGTGTTAAGTTTTATTTTTATAGTTAGTGTTAAATATATTAGTTTTCAAGTTTAAAACCGTGTTTTTACTTCGCGTATTTCTCGCGTAAACCTAGCAGTGTATATGGCTTTACAACCCATGCACAGTGGCGAAACAAACAACGACAGTGTTCTTTCATAAACTGTTTAAAGGACGCGCTTCAACGAAGGATTCTTCAAACTAGGAGGGTCCCAAACAGATGCACTGGTTTTTTTTTCAAGTTAACCCTTAATTAGGCGCATCAAGAAAGTCACACAATTAATCGCATGGGGTCTCAAGTGGCCCCAAGGAACTTATTGCAAATGAGTTAGAAATAAGTAAAACAAAATATATTTAATAACATTTATTAGAGTGCTTTATTTTCAATTATCTAATAAAAAAGACAACAACATTGAGAATTTGCATTATCCTGCCTTGAAAATTGTTGCTACTGCCAGAATTTCGTAGTATACTCCGTCAGATAGGTCTTTGTAGAGAGATTTCTTAAATAACCGACTATCCAATCGCTTTGGTGGTAAAGGTAAATGATTATATACTTTAACAATTTGGGTTATAGCACTACGGAAGCATAATTTCTGCACCCTGAAAATTCTGAGAAAGTCAACCTAGTTACCTCAAAATAGTATATCATACTTCACTCTCGAATATACCTAGACGTAATATGCAATTATTCCTGCTTCGATGTTAATTGCTTGAGAAATCGCTTTCAATGTACGATGACAAGTTTATGGTCAAAGAATCTATACGTGACTTCTAGTTTAGTGTATAATCAAGGGTCATACCAAAAATTCACTAAATGCACTATCTACTAAGGTAAGTACTTTATTCTTGAAAGGAAATTCTTCTTGATTATATTTGAAGTAGCCAAAATGCAATAAATTTGTTTTACCTATAGTTGGTTTTAAGTCAAACTGTTTGTGAAACCATATATCAAAATCAAGGTCTTCGTCACTTTTTCATTTAAATTTTTCTTCGTTCTTATAACGACAGTCGTGTCATCCGCATATAAGATAGTCTTTCACATTGAAACGGAGGGAGATTACTTATATATATTAGAAATAGCAGCGGACCTAATATTGAACGCTGTGGTACTGCTCTTGTTGTTCCTTTCCAGTTCGAAAACACCTTCCTCTGCATAACGCAATCATAGCCCTCCACTCTTTTGATGCGGTTGGTCAGATAACACTTAATCAAGGTTACAGCATTCCCTCTGATTCGGGTATAGTCCATCTTATTATACGATTTGCAGAAGTTTAAGTAATTGAATGCTTGACTTAAGTCCATAAACAGGGTTGCAATATGCTCCCCGTTATTAATACAGGTAACAATCTTGTTCAATGTTTGGAAGATTGCTCTATTTGTGTTTGCTCTTTTTATGAAGTCATTCTGCATAATACCAAGTACATTATGTTTCCCTAAAAACTGATATACTCGATCATATAGTATTCTTTCAAAAAAATTTGATACGGTTGATAGAATTGATGTTAGTCTATAGTTATCGATTTTTGATTTTTCCCCTTTTTGTGAATAAGTATGATCGGAGATTTTTTCAATTCGTCAGGAAATACTCCAGATTCCATACAGAAATTAATTAAATACATTAGGGGATGCTTAAGATATGAAACACAAGCCTTAATCAGTTTAACACATGTGCGTAATTAGAAAACTACTTTCACTATTCGCAGACGCACGTTTCACGGTCATACCGCTCATCAATGCGACTGTGTGAAGTAGTTTTCATTTCTATAGAAGCTCTATATAAGCCAGTGCGTTGGATGTTCGTACATACAAGCGTTCAATTGCGAAATTCGGCCATAATGTACTAATTGCGCATTTTTGCACCTATTTGATTCTACAGAAGTAAACAACTTGTTATGGCCGAATTTCGTAATTGAACTCTCATATGTACGAACATCCAACGCACCGGCTTATATAGAGCTTCTATAGAAATGAAAACTACTTCACAAAGTCGCACTGATCAGCAGTATGACCGCGAAACGTGCGTCTGCGAATAGTGAAAGTAGTTTCCTAATTACGCACAATTTTCCCACAGGGGCTAGCCGAGTGCGCGATTGCAGCTACTACAGGAGTTTGTGGCAAAACAAGTTGTCTACTTCTGTAGAATCAAATAGCTGCAAAAATGCGCAATTAGTACAGTTCAACACATATTTGACTTCCTCAGTCGTAGTTGGAGTATTTTCCACAAACTGACCTATGATGATTAGATGAGTGTTTATGCAAGATAGTTAACTACGTCAATGTCTGCATATTGCGTGTGTATGTATGTTACAATGATTAGTAATCGAAGTATGTGTTGGTGATATTTCCCTAACCAATAACCATGTTGGTCTTACTTTATCTTGAGATCGTATGATAAACTCTGACTCGACAATGATTTTTTATTTCATACTGCAGCTTTTTGCAAAAAGTTTTGTATTCTTCTTTACTGTTGCGTTGTTTAACATATTTTCATACAGTTCTCTCTTTAACCAATATTTTTGTTTCGGGTCATTATTTATCCAGTCCCTTTTATCACAGTCTAATCTAGGTTTGACAACACTTTTGGGGCATGTGATTTCTTTTGCTTCTCTAACGATTCTAGAGAAAGCATTGTAACACAAATTAGGATCAGCTTCTTTTGTAATAGATGACCAATTAACTAGTTCCAAATATTTATTTAGGTCTAAAAGGTTGTGGTCTGTTAAGGTGTAATGTTAATCATACAGGAAGAAAGTTTTTGATACCAACGCACTGATATGGTGGTAAGCATTTCAGCTATGTAATTCGAGAGCCCAGAAAAAATAACACGGTTTTCAAAATCCACATAATTAGTATGTATGTTCTCTATAGTAGTAGATGTACTTGATGTAATTCTGGCATAACTGTTATACAGCTTATTTATTATATTTAGCTAACGTCTAAATTATAAGATTTAGTCATATCATGACATTTATTACTTTAACCATGGGATTACTTTTTGCTTTATATGATTATTATTAAACTCTCCTGTCCAATACATTTACGTAAAATCATGAGAGTTGTCTACATTAAAGTTATTTTTCCTTTTCTAATACATGGTCTAAAATAGAAGTCGTTTTCAAATGGTGTCCATTTGAGGTCGTTTGCCGTTGTCAATTTTCTCATAAGTTTGGGCTATCTTGATGGCTTGGTTTTGTATGATGATGATTAGCGGTCATGCGAGCCATAAAATGTTGCTTTTTGTCAAGATCAGAGTTTAATCGGTAGATGTCGCAAGTTGCAAGGACGGATCGAGTGTGTATATTGATCTTTACAATTTTGGCTGGCGTGAGCAACTCAAATGATAATCTACGGTATTATTTTCTTTAATTTCTTTTTCAATATGATTTTCGTCTATTTATATCAACAATCATATCTCTATTATTCGGAAAGAGATCATTTTCCAAAATTAACCCAAACTTTCCTTATCAACGTTACACTAAGAATTGTTAAAATCGATATACCACAGAACTCTAAGCCGATGGTACGATTGCGCCAAAGCCTTAATTCAGTAAACAATTGTTCTGTAGTATTTATGAAATATCCTAGAATATTAAAAAAATAATAATAATACTTAAAAAGATTTGCAACAAACCATTTATTTATATAAAAATAGGTACTTATGTATATACAATTCATACATTCGAGTATATCCCATACAAAACTATACTTAAAACGTGATCATACATTATCTACGACACCTTGTCATAGTGGAACGAAGCCTAAAATCCGGGTTACTGGTTCATCCGTATACAATTTGGATGGGCACTTTATTAGTGCACCTCCATTTAACACCTTTTCCCGTGTTTCCACAATTTCGGAATTTAAAATTGTCGAAAATCACACGAATGTTGCTACATTCACTAAATATCTTTTTCATTGTAGCGCTTATTATAACGGTCATTTGGACATTGTTGGACAAAATTAATAAATTTAGTTAAAATGTCCAACTACCCCCGCTTTAACTTGAAACCAGGTACCTACCTAAGTATGGATCCCGTTAAGGAGATTACATTTACTACCGATGCAATCGTACCCATGATGACTTATCAAGCAGTTTGGAGACGCCACGTTATAGTAAGTACTATCGGTGCAATCGTCCCCTGCCCGTTAAAATTATACGATGCAGGTTCGGGTCTTGCGACGATAGTGCGGAAACTAAAACGTACGCATCGGTTCTCTCCTAGAAATATATTCTAAAATTTGAAAAAAAAAATCTCTATATCTGCGAAGGGTGGTCTATACATATTTGCACCATTCAACTTTTGAGTACACATTTCAATAGCTGAACATTTAAGTACTGGCTCTAAGCTTTGGCTTTTCAGATCTGTCATTTCATTAAATGGAATATCCTGTTTTATAAGTAGACATGAGCCACCATGCCTGCTACCTTTATGGATGCAATACGATGCCAAGGAATAGCCTTCAATTTGAAAAGAATTTATCTTTGCAGCAACCAGTCAATGTCCCGATAACGCAACAATATGAATATTACATTTAGTTCATGTATCTTGTTAACAACGCACTGTATATTTGGATGTAATGTGCTTATTGACAAATTTTGACAAAGTTGAATGATCGGTGTGATTATAAGAATGATTCTCCATTTCTCATTGCTCGTGCGTCAAAAAATCTAAAAGGTTTTATTAACATATTTATATAAACATTTAGCTATTACAAATGGAAAACTAGTTTCAAAAAGATCCTCGAGCGAGTCAAACTTACAAATGAATAAAAACATAACTCTCCAAAGAACGATCTACCTGGGGAGTTATGTAAATGTTCTACTTTCTTATCCATAGCTTATATTGGATAACTATAATATTTATAGTTATTATTATTGTGGCTATACACCTCCGAAGGGGTTGAGCCTCCTATTCAGATCTCTAGATCATTACAATTTGGGAGATCAGCCCCTTCCTCTGATTATATGCTTTCACATAATTTCTTCCATAGTTTTCCGTTTTTCGTTTTTTGTTTCCAATTGATGTGTCCGGTCCTTCGTATATCCTGCTCCACTTCCTTCAGCCATGCACTCTACGGTCTTCCTCTCCTTCTTCTGCATCCCGGCTTCCACTCTGTTACATCATATATTACTGCTCCTGGACCCGCTCTCCATACATGTCCGAGCCACCTTGCTCTTGATTGCTTAATTTTTCTCACTACATCCATTTCTATTTCTTGTGCCAATTCCTCGTTCGTCCTTCTTCTGTATTCATTCTCGTTTAGTCTAATTGGACCCAGGATAGTTCTCATTACTTTTCTCTCCACTATTTACACACATATTTATAGTTAATAGACCAAAATAAAAAAAATACAAAAAATGGTTTCGATATGTATTGTGGTTAAATAAGTCGGTCAAATCAGTAATAAACACAATAAATGCTGTTACACAGGGCACGCTTGGGTCTCGTGGAATCTAAAAACAAACAATTTAAACGATAAGAAGTAGCGACGACAAAGGTAGTACAGTAGACGCCGCTTATTAGAATCACGTTGGTGTATAGCATATTTGAGTCAACTAAGCGGCGATTCAAATCAGCGGCCTTCATACTAGAAGTTCTACATATGATGTCTGTTAAGTAATAATAATAATAATAATAATAATAATGAATTTATTGCCCAACAGATAACGATCCAATTACAGGGCAATAGTGTGAAACATAGTCAATTATTATATATGCATACCAAAGGAGTAATAATTAAATATAAAAATAAAAAGTATCCAGTACTTAGTTCTAATTATTCTAGCAAAGTGACAGTTAAAGAGCACATTTGTTCAATAAATATGGCAACGGTGAAAAATTAATGTCCATTGAGTTGTCTGCTATAACGTTATAATATGAACACATTCTATGGAGCGGAGATCTCAACAACATGTTAGTTTTGGCTGCTCTTCTCCTGCGACGAAGATCTAGTGGCTCAATTTGACATATGCTCAAAAGAGTATTATGATCGAACAGTTGTGGGGGATATACACCATTACACTTAAAATAAATATATTTAAGAAATCTACGTTGGATTTTTCAAGCAAAGCGATGTGTTCCTTATAAACGGGAGACCAAATAATGGAGGCATACTCTAGTTTGGAACGCACGAAAACAAAATATAATTGTAGAATCACATCGGTACTGGAAAATTGTCTTGCGTTCCTAATTACAAACACCAAAACAAGAAGAGCGGCAGATGCAACATTGAAAATATGATCTATGAAGGTGAGTTTAGCATCGAATGTCACTCCCAAATCCTTGACAGAAGTACAACGAGAGATGATACTATTATTGATGTGATAGATAAAAATTATCGGATTGGGTTTGCGTGTAAAAGTTAGTACATTACATTTGGAGATATTCAGTGTAAGTTTGTTTCTGATACACCAAGAATGAAGAACGCAGAGCTGTTGTTGCAGTTCATAACAATCACTTAAGTCATTAACCATACCATATAATTTAAGATCATCTGCAAACAGTAATCTGTTGCAAGATAGTTCGTAGCATAGATCATTCATAAAAATAAGGAAAAGTAGTGGCCCAATGTTGCTACCCTGCGGGACGCCAGAGACTGCAGTAAAGATTTCAGATCGAAATAAATAAATAAATAAATAAAAAGTAATATGTAAGTGATAATTTATTTATAATAAATACATAAGCATTTAGTTTGGATTTTAATATATATGTATATATACATATATACATATGTACTACATATTAAGAAATACTTTTATGTAGACGAATAACAAAGGTAACTATACTTGATTAAAATACGATTTAATTGTAGTTTGACGATTGGGTATCCTGGAAATCGCGTTTTTTCAACCTTATAAAACTATCTTTTATCCAATTTTCAGCAGTTGGTTTATTGGCATCTTTCTTTTCTCCGTGAAGTTTCTTTCTTTCCAATGACTTAACCAACCATCGGTAGGCTTAAAATTTTCATGGCCCAAAGTTAATGCAAAATACGCAGCTTTTTCCATTAGAATGCCTCGGCTGATTAGTGCATTTTGCATTCGGGCGTTCGTAAACCATCGCAGAAGCGCTGTTTCTACTGTAACATCTTTTCCATGTCGTTTTCTCTTACGATTTGAAGTTTCATTATTTCAACACTAGATTCGTGAATTTTTTCTCGATTACGTAGCAGTCTACTAAGTGTAGATTGCGAAATTCCCAATTTTATCGCTGCACTACGCTGATTACATAATGGCATAGCATCATATTTTCTTAAAATTTCTTTCTTTTGAGAAACACTCATATCCTGTCGCTTTGTTTCTTTAGGCATTTTAAATGTTGTATGTAAATGTAAGAGATATAAATTGAAACTGACGGTGCATTGTCTTAGCCGTGTGCTTTCACAGTACTACTTTAGTAAGTAATTCCCTCGAGTATTGAATGGCGCATCGGTAAGCAATAATTCAAATAAACGGCGGACGCTGTTTTTAATGATTCAAATAAGCGGAAAATTTAACATTGAATAATATGTAACTGGTTTTGGTTTTCTTACTTTGAGTCTTATAAGCGGCTGATTCAATTAACCAGTGATTCAAATAAGCGGCATCTTCTGTAATAGAAAGGGCCTACGAAACCACCTTCGGTGTGTCAGAATAAACGGCAACCTGGTGAAAGAAAGAATGAATGTTACAATCAAACCTTGAGTAGTGGGGCCTTGATCCCGAGCAATGGGGCCGAGAACGTATCATACACCTATGGTACAAAATTCGCGTTCTACCATTATACTGAACTAATCGAAAGGGGGTCGATTGAACTAGTCGCGAGTATATACGAGGCCGAGTTAGTCTATCATGAGTGTCAAAAAGTGCTTTGTCGTGTCAGAGATTTGAGAGAAACTCAAAAGTCTTCCCTTTTTCTGTAAGGAAAAGGTTTTAAAGAACTAGAGAAATCAACTGCTGTCACTCAGAAGTGAGCGAAGGGAAAACTTTCAATTAGGACATAAAGAAGAGAGAAAAATAGGCAAAGAAACTAACACGCGGGGGTGAATGACAGTAACCTCCGGTTTGTTCACGTCTCCCACATTGACGAAAAATGTAGGCTGTAAAAGAGAAATAAAACAAATATTTCCCACGGTGTAGTCGATATTGCCTGAAATAAATAAAAACTACGAACCTTTCTTTATAAGGAATGTATATATATATATTGCCTTGTTTTATTGACCTATTAGTGGTAGAAATCTATCATATAAGATTTATAAGGAATAGCATCATAACTTTAATGATCATTATTTTTAATACTTGTGTTATATAATCTTGGATTCTGTTTTTTATTATTTTTTTCATAAAAATTATTTGGATAATTATTTTTATTTAAAATTTTTCTAACTTTGTTTAAATTCTTTTCTCTAAACTCTGGATTAGTTAATCTCACCGCTTGATCAACTAATCCAGTAACTACATTAATTTTATGTAATTTAGAAGTTTCTGAAAAATAATTTAGATGTCTACGTGTATCAACAGACTTTATATGCCAATTGTTTTTACAATGCCGTTACTATGCATGATTGTCTCGATCAGGAAATTTAGTGTGCTATTGGATTCTTTTTCACATTTTAATCTATTACAACTATTAAAGAATTGCAATAACTCATCCACATAACGCCTCTAAAAATTTCATCGTTCTTTTGCGACATTCCTGTGGTTTAATGGTTTGTGCCCTTTGTGATTACTGCCCGATATGATTTTTTCATATTCTGAGTACGGCGCAGAGTAAATTATCCCTGACCTTATTAATAGAGATCTTTGTTTTTTGGTTTAGAGTAACATTAATTGATTGATTTTAAGTTGTGAAATCCAAAACTAATATTATCATCCATAAGCAATTTGGATATAATCTCAGTAATACATGCGATTTAAATTTAATATCAATTTTGAATTGTTTTGATCTCTATCATTAATATAATAGGTATGTTGTGTACCATTTTTTAAAATTAAACACTGGATAACCGTTATTAATAAGAAAAATCTCCAAACTCTTAAAGCTTTTCTGATAGACTAATTCTGTTTTCCATAGCTAATACAACATTTAATTTTTTGTTTTAAAGAATAGTTAGAATAGTTGTTGACAAATCTGCCCGACTTGTTTTCTATACTAATTTGTTATGATTGTGTTGTCGTCAGTTCTGATTAATGTAATGTGCAAAAAAAAATCTTTTTATTTATCCGCGTTTTATAGTAAACGTAATGTTATTAATGAATGAATTAAAAATGTCAAGAGTGTTTTGGACTTGATCCAAAGCTGACTTGCAAATATCATCAATATATTTTCTAATGTAAGCAAATTTGAATGATAATTTAGGTAAAATGTTATCTAGACAATAATCCATGGTAATATCAGCCAGAGACGGAGACATCGGGAGCCGAAAATTTGCAAGTAATATTGGTTATTGAAAGTGTAGTACCTACTGTTAATGACGAATCTAATGACTGTTAGGAAGAAGTCTTTTGCTAGTGCAGTGTGGTTTTGTATATGATCTCATTTTTCTTCTAGTATATGTGGAACCAAAGTTGTGGGTATGTTACTAACAAAGAAATTACATTAAAAGACATATTAACACAGCCTCTACAACCCCAAGGGCGTCTGGGGTATATACAGTGAAACTTCTACTAAGCGACCACTACTGGTTCTTCCAAAAAGAGGTCTTTTACTGGAGTGATTGCCTTGCAGAATGTATAACTACCTCTCACTTTTTAATGTAATATTTAATAACTACATATATGAAACAGCAATAAATTTATTTAGAGACGCTGTAGGTACATAATGAAACGAAATAATGTCTGTATTTTAAAGTAAATATAAACAAATTTAGAATTTAGTTAATTTCTTAAACAAAATTGCACTGGTCTAGCTCTTAATTAATGATATAAAAAGCATAAATTATAACAAATTATATTTGTAAATTTAGAGAAATATTTAACATAAAATCAAGATAATTACCTAGTGTTGTGTGTGTGAGTGTATTTTCTTCTATTCGATGATGTCTTCTCTCTCAATTTCTTTTCTCGATGCAACTCTATTTTCTATGGATTCTTCCCTTTTTAAATTCTTTCTTCTCCGGTGTGGTGAGGTTTTTTTATTCACTGATACTTCTTCTTAAAACCCTTTTATTCGAAATATATTTATAGACTTATATGTTGACTTATCTATCTTGTCAATTTTCTTCGTCGTTAACCAAACAAACTTTTTATTTATTTTTGGAAACCAGGACTACACTACATTATTTCTCCGTTGTCCACTAAACGAACACTTTAATTCTCCTTGACACCAGTTCATCCAGGCATATCGTTGTTATAGAAACCTGTATTGGATGTCGATGTATCCTTGGTTATTTATAACCGGTGTTTATTTGGAATTCTTGTAATGTAAAAGTGTTGTATGTATGTGTATCAATGTTTACAATGCTTTTCTGTCTTTTAATAGATGCTTTTTTATAATAATTATTAGTTTTATTTCTAGTTACATTTGTTTCTTCCATTAAACTTATCTGGCTGGAGTTAAAATAAGAAGCTAACACTCGTAGAGTAATAAAATGCTCAAAATGTGGTGGGCGTGGTGTCGAGAAGGTATAAATAGAACTCCAAAATAAACCGAATGTCAATTGCAGATCATAACCCCAACATTAACTATGAATTTTGATATATTGAATTGTAATAAATGATTAATTTTCTAATCGTAATTAACCATTCGAGTATTACTATACTACAATATACATACAATCAGAATTTTATTAAAACTTCAATCTTTTCTCACTCCCGGTTTTGCATTTAACTTAAGTGTGTATATTTCTTCCTTCTCCCAATTTTCAGAACCGTTATCACACGTATGTTCCTCTTGGGCAAGATCAAAATCAAGTAAGATATCAGTTCTACGACTTCTTTACTATCTCTTCGGATGGTTTTCTGATTATCTTCCCCATTATCGTTGACCCCAATTTCAATTACACATACTTGAACACATTTTGAAATTGTTATTGGTTCTACACCAACCCATGCTTTATTTAACCATTTTAAAGAGTCACAAAGTCAATTTTCTTCTGTAGTTCGTGAACCTTGGTTCATAGGTTGTTTGGCTGGTTTGAAGTATTGGCAGGGAGAACTTCTATATTCACATTTGCTTATTTTAAATTACTTGGATAACAGGTCGCATTATCTTATAAAAGCACAACATTTCTTTTTCTTTTCTCTTCTTCTCATCAAATTATTTTATTCATTTAGTAAAAAGTTCGCGTATCATCCATGATTTTTATTTGTGCACCAGTGCACTCCCATTATAGTCATATCAAGGTTCTTAAACCATGGCGGTCTTAACGATTTGTTGATGACAAGCGTTTTTACTAATAGCACTTGTATATAGTAAAATTGTAATTCGGTTTTTAGGTTTCTTACCACCAATACACTCATTATATTTTTGAGTAAGTGTTCTATATAGTTGGAACTGCACGAAAGAAAACAGCCGTCTCATCAACGTTGTCTCTGGGTTCCCAATTTTTGGTAACATCCGGTAGTCGTAGGATCCCATCATTCCGTTACCGTCATTCACACTCACTTTTTCACCACATACGGCACGAAAAACAATATTATTTCTGGTGCAGAAATTGCATAACCAACCATTACTTCCAGTGTATTTGTCAGTTTTTAAATTTGTTGCATAAAATCTGGATTTTTCTTGTAAAATTGGGCCACTGAGAAGTAAACCGCGTGAACGAACACCCTGAACCATGCTAAAGTCAAATCATTCACTTCTTTGTAAATTTGAAAATGATCACGTTTTAAATTTTTATTAGCATTTTGATGCCACTTTAATTTGAACTCATTCTGATTTTTCGAAAGTCTTTAAGTTTGGGTTTTGCCACATATATCATCGGGCTACTTCTCTTTGATAATACCTCTATTTCTGTCTTTTATAGCATTTATTCTTTTCTCAAGAGTTAGCACATCGTGTTATGTACTATAAACACACATTGCTTAACCTATTGTGTATGAGGTCTTCTATAGTCTATCAAAGTAAGAGTGTACTAAAAATACATTCTACGAATGAATGGTTTGTTGTTTATTTCCCTACTTAAGTGCAACTGTAACCCATGCATATTGTACTGAGAATTTAGTTAATTTTTTAATTTTAATAGTAAAGTTGCACCGGTCTAGCTCGTAGAGAAAATATAAAACCATAAATTATTAACACTTTATATTTATAATCTTTTTAAATATTGAACATAAAAATCGATAGAAAAATTTTACCTATTTTTTTAGACTGTGTGAAAGTGTAAGTGTATTTCCGTTGACGGTCCTTCCTGTATCTCTTCTTTCCCCTTATTTTCTCGACGCAGTTCTATTCACTGGTACTTCTTATCCTTACTAATATTTCTTCTTAAAACCCTTTTTCTCTTTTGAAAATATATTTCAGACTTTTTATAATGACTTTTTAAAATTCTAAATTTGTGTATGATACAATGAAATGAAATTAAATCAATTTAAAAACTGACTTTAGGTTCGCAAATGAAATGAATGAATTTAGGTTCGCCCCACGTTTTGTGCGCCAAATTTGTAGTATGATAAAGTTAATTTTATAGAAAGCAAAATTATTACAATTAATATTCACAAAATTTTAGTATTATATTAACAAAATAATGAACAATATAATCAAAATATATTACCTAAGAGTGTATAAGTGTAATTTGTCTTCTAATTCTAACTTCTCCCTCCCTCTTGCATTCTTTCTTCACTTCTTTTCTTTGGTCTTTTCCTTTTATTGTACTTCTTTTTTCTTTGGTCTGTTCGTCGTTTGTAAACAACAACTTCGTTTTTGATGTGGTCTGCTTCTTTTCAACCCTGGTATTTTATATAACTTTTTATCTAACTTTTTTCGTCAACCATCCCATTCCGTCGCTTCAACAAACTTAATTTGTTTTTGCACGTCGTTATAGCAATTTGGAATTCTAGATTTTTAATGTTTCAAGTGTATGTGTGTGGTATGTTTACAACGCTTCTCTATTTCTTGAAGAATGCTTTCTATAAAATTTATCTTTTATTGATAATTTTACTAATGGAATATTACCATACTACAATATATATAAGTAGTCTGTAAGTCGTTTAATTGTTGAACATAATATTTTGGAAACAAATTCACATATTGGAGAATTGCTGCAATGGACTATCGGTCTGTAGTGGTCTGTAGGCTGTGGGCGTTTTATGTATCTTGGGTAACATACATATATAGTTTTGGTGGCACAACATGATTGCAATTTCAGTAACTTTTGTGTTTTTCTCAATTGCTTTGTAGTTGACCTTTGTTTGAAGAGCATTTGTAAGGTCTCTGTTTAAAGGTTTGGCAACGAACCTGCTTGTAAATTTATCATTAGTCATTATAAAATTTTAAATACTGTTCAAGTGTTACGTCATTTTAAAATTATAATTTATTTTTCCATTGAATTTATATATATATATTCTCACTTTGTACATACAATAATTACAGAATTTTTATTTCAATATAATCTAGTGAATGCACATTTTTTTAATGTTTGCTCTTATTTCGTTATTTTAAGATGTTCTGACTATTTTAAAAGAGTGAGATTTATTTATTCTACTGCAATTGTTAACATGTTCTTCTAGAAATATTTTCCTGGCATACATTCTATTTTATCCTATATTCATAATTCTGTATACATATGTGCCCCGTTCAATAAGTCTTTAAAAAATTGTTCAACTTTGTTATGGTTTGTAATATACAATATAAACTGTATTTCTGCATGTGTATCATATTTCTGAACTTTACCTTTCCTGAATAATGGTAGATACTACAGTTATACGAGGACCGCCTTTTATGTTGCTACAAAATCTAGGATCATTTTCTTTTGGAAGAAATTGTTGGTTTTCAAGATATTCACCTTTAAGACTTATACACTTTTGCATGCGTTCAAACCAATTCTCGAAAAAATTTTTCACTCTGAAATTTGTGCTTCGACAGCTTCTTAAGGTGCTGACAATCAATATCCATGCATTTTTTGTTTGACTTTCGGGAACAGAAAGAAATCGGGCAATGAGACACTAATTCGATGCTTTTCTCCTCTAAATAATCAATTTTTTGACGTGCTGTGTGCATGATGCAGAGTAATGCGACGTTTTCGGTTGTTTTTCCTGATTTCGTCAATTACTTTTGGCAAAAAATTATTGTATACCATTCAGCGTTAACTGCTCTTTGATCGTCTAAAGAAATGGTTGCGACATGGTCAGTGTAATCGAAGAAACAAGCGACCATTTTTTGTGAGATGAGTTCATCTTGGAACACCCAAGCAGTGGATATTCGGCAGAATTTCTTGTGCATTTCTATACACCAATTATTACGATCTCTTTTTTGAATTTCTGTCAAATTATGCGGAATCCATCGGGAAGCGATCTCTTTTACAGCTAAATGCTTTTGCAAAATCGAATGTCTTGGCAGTTCCCGATATGCATAAGAATGCCTTTATCTCATTGTGAGTCACGTATCGATCTTCTTCAATTATGTTGCACACAGCATTGATGTTTTTTAGAATAACAATCGATTTTGGTCACAAAGTTTATCACTGACAGACGCAAGTTCTGCAAACCAAATATAATCAATCTTTTCTGATGGGGCTTTAAAAACTTCAAAAGCTACCAAAAGTTGAATGAAGCGATTATATGTATTATTGTTGAGTTAGACCTCTATTAAAATTGTCAAAATCGTCCAACAAATAGCTGCACGTGAAATTTCCATTTTTTCATAAGATTACTTCTTCAAAAGTTCACTCTAAACAAAATACTCGGTAAAATTTTAAGCTGCCACTGTTTTCACAATATCAAATGTCAAATTTTACGAAAATGGTAACGGCACATGTCAGTGACGCAACTAGTTGTAAGTGGTCGTTTGTAAAACGTAAAAGCGCTTCTCGTATACATATGAGGCTTTGTCCAGCCCCTTCAGATCTATCACCTAAAATCTAATGCATCTCTTTTCCATTGTTTTTCATCTTATCTCTCCAGTTTTCCTCTCTTTGATATCCTTCGGTATAGCTTCTCTCTATTTTCTCCTTGGCCTTTCCTTCTGTTGACTATTCTTGCATCTTATATTCGTTCCATATGCCCCAATCATTGTAATCTTGTCATCTTTATCACTGTATGTATTGTGGGTTCGTTGAACAACTCATATATTTCCATATCCGCCGCATAACTTCTTTCCCATATTTCAATCTTTGTGTGCTGCTTTTTTGTCATAGCCTCTCATTCTCATCTTTGTTCTGCGTGATACTTCCTTGGATCTTATTATTTTTGTAACACTCCCGCATATTTATTACATTTCGACAGTCTGAAGTTTATCTTTGCTCCTCTATCACATCTGTTGTTTATCCGTGTGCCTACATATACGTAGTTGTTCATCGCTTTAAACTTTCTTTTCTATTTGTTGTGTCCTTATGCTTGTAGAGTTTTGTTCAGTTTACTATAATTTTTATTTTGTAATTGAATGTATCCCGTTTTTATCTCTTTGATTCTTACTCTCTATCTTTGCTGCTTTTTGTGTCAATTGTGGCGTTATTCTTCTAACTGTAAATTCTTTTTGGCGGTTTATAATTACTATTACGTCATCTGCGTATGTTGACATTAGTGGCTTTAAGAATTAAGAGGCCTCTATAAAGATATATAAATCAAGTGTTTACATGTAACATAGACTTAGAATAGGGGTATATTAAGCCTGTTAACGAGGCTAGAATTTAGTTATGAAAAGTCCTGTATAATGTATTATAAATCTGGGAATCTTTAAGCTCTAGAATAATCATCAGTGACATCATGCTGACTTCGAGCTAATAGAAGTCAAGATTGGTAACAGGTACACACTTACAAGACCAGCACATGCCGATTTAGATGAAATTTGGTAATTATGCAGACCTGGTAGGACTATGTAAGTGGTCGGTTTCTGTTTCTGCGATTAAAGCCTTTGAAGGAGTGAAAAGCGCCCATCAAAATTGGGCTGCTTTCCGTTTTTTTGCCAAATACTCTGGAATTGTTCAAAGAAGAAACTATTCAGAGATACGGGTATACAGCGCTTTAAGAGGGCTTAAAAATATTACCCCCTTCCATCCCCACCGATTTTCGGAAACACTGATTTCGATGAAACTTGGTAATTATATAGAGCTGGTTGAACTATGTAAAAGGCCGGTTTCTGTTTCCATCAATAACGTCCCAGGAGTGGGATCGTCTTTTAATAATTACTCTGCAATTGTTAAATGAAGAAAATATTCAAATAGACGAGCATATCATTAACAGGGCTACTCAAATATGTCAGAATCGGTAGCCATCATTCTTAAAAATATTACCCCCTCCTCCCCCAATTTTTTGCCAATTTGCCAATTACAGTTATTGCAAGAAAAGAAATTCACTGACCGACAATGAACTTAAACAAAAGTTAATACCTATGCTTTTATACTATCAATGGGTTAACGCCGGTGGTCACAAGGAACTTCATAACAAAAATATATTTTTGCTCTGTGGCATAAAGAAAGTTATAACTGTTTATTATACCTACTATATACATGTTTGTTGTCTTAATTTGTTAACTTCTTAGGGGAATAATGTAATTACACTTCAAATGCATTTATAGCTTCTTTATTGTACATAGCACGTGTATATAACTAAATTGCTATAAGTATAAGTTCTTGCACAACGTTTGTGTCGGAAATTCTAAATATAAATATTAAATACGTGTATTTCAATATCTAGATTGAAGAGGAGCGACTATTAACGACAAAGGCAATTTATTTAAGTTTGTAAAATTTTAATTTTAATAAGTGTTATCAATTCAAGCTTGTTTAGATAGCCCTCTTGAAACTTGATATACCTACACATATACAAGTTCCATCAAAATCGCAAAACGGTTTGGGTAGGAGTGGTAGCACAGGATATTTTCAATATATAATAAGTATAATCGATTCATATATGATATGTAGAGTAACTGGCAAAAACGGTACCATCTATGGAGCCTTTCTCACCTCTCCAAAAATGGCTGTATACAATAACCTAGTATTCTATACTACTACTTGTGATTTGTGCATTTTTTGTTACATTGTCGAGCGGGGTTTCCCCTTATTTATTTGGATCTTTTTGGTTAGTGTTAGTTCATATGTACACTCTTCCATAGGTACTTATTATTATTTACGTTATCTGTCTTTGCTTTGAATCATTGTTTTGTTGAATATTTCGTGTTATATGAAAGTGTTGTGGAATCTATTCTGGTTGTTGCATCTATTATGATTCTTTTGATGTTATTATTCCGTTTGTTCTACGGCTCTTAATTCCTCTATTGCTTTTTCTATTCCTTCTCGATATTTCTTTCCTGTTTTCAAGTTCTTCAGCTTATCGCAGCAACTTGTAATTTGGTAAAAGTAGTCGGAAATAAATGGTTACTGTTGCTTATATCTTCAGGAAGAAAATGTTCTTGATAGATTCTATGGAAACCATACACATTATTAGATTTTAGTAAATTTAGTTTACGATTATCACACATAAACCACTCCTCATATCTTTGCTAGGAATGAAAAATTTATGTCCACAAGAAATCCGTCGGATAAAAGATAATAATTACAGCAAATGAATTACAATTAATTTTTTTAGGGAAAATACATATATAAACTCCCTGCTATAATCCAAATCTACATAAATAATTATTATTGAACATAACATAATATAAAATTGGTACGTGTGGTTTACGCACGTCTGACGTGAATACCAATTGATTGTGATATTTCTTACTTGAAGGTTATCTCGTCTTTGTTCCACGTGTTTTTTGATGTTTTGGAAATCAGTAGGATTAGGTTGTAGAAAATATTTTTCGATGTTTTATGTGTAATGTTTTATTTTATTCGTTCTCATACATTAAATTAGGATGATTCCGAAGTCATTATGATTAGGTTGTATAAAATCTTTTTTATGTAGAATATTTTATTTTATTTTTTTATATTTGTATATTTCTGAACACAGCACAGCACCTATTGTGGTTTAACTTTTAACCGCCTAGCTCGCCACCTCTCGCTTGCACAACATACTCTCTCTGTCTTTCCTTCTCAAGCATGCCACGTATCCTATTTGCTCTGACCGTCTGACTTGTCGCTTTCGCTCGTACATCATATTCTCTCTGTCTTTCCTTCTCAAGCACACCACGTATCCCCTCTGGTCTGACCGCGCGATTCGCATCCCGCTAGCACATCACACTCACCCTCTTGAAATCTAACGCTTACGTACGCTTACGCTTACACTCTTACGCTTACGCTTGAGTCGGTGTTCGGTGTCCCTTAAGAAGTACTCACTTCAATAATGAAGCTCGATTAATAATGTAAATATAAAATGTACCACTATACCACACAAATTTACGTTTTTCATCGAGTTGTATACATTCGTATGTTGTACCACCGCTCCTAGCTTATCCAGCAGCATTTTCTTATTATCGCAATATATTGCAGCTAACATCCATTTTTAGATTTCTAAATTGATACTGATTGCTACGTTGTGATCGGGGCTTCTTGCCGTAGGAATCATAGACGTTAACACTGGGATTAATTTTAGTAACTAACGCTTTGATTTCGTTTGTATTTTCCACCATTTCGTCAACATTTTCGTTAAATTCTACGTCTCCATATAGCTTCATTCCACATGCAGCAAAACATATATATATGTATATTATCAGAAACCTATCTACCGTAATGGTCTATGGTGTATATTACATCTCATTTTAATTTAGTATATGTACCAATTTTGTCCATTCCTTTTTATTCAGGTCCATTTTCTCTGCTTCTCCCCACGGCATATTCCTTTTCTTGACAATTTTTGCTAGTGCACGTCGTTTCACGTTTTTCTATTTGGTACTTTTGTTTCCCATATTTGTTTTACCTGTCTGTTATCCTACATTTTAGAGATATGTCCGAACCATATCAGTCGATTTCTTTCGATTACTTTGTCGATTACTTCCACTTTCAGGTCTTCTCTGACTATACTGTTCTTGATTTTGTCTTGTTATGTGATTACTTTTACTCTTCTCGGTTATTTTATTTAACTTTTGCTTCCATAAGTTAATATTGATCTGAAGATAGCTTTATACACCGTCATCTTTGTTTCCTTTGAGACTTTATTGTTGTTAATGAACGCTCTGTTTAGGCCATGATACATGCGTGATGCATTGATTAGTCTTTCATGAACTTCTTCTTCTGTGCCTCCCTCCTTTTCTATTTTTACTCCTAGGTATTTGTATACTTCTAGTTGCTCAAGTCTCTCATTGTCCAGTTGTATATTTAATTCTTTTACGTTGTCTCCAATGCTCATCACTTTTGTTTTGTTTGAATTTATTGAAGTGAAAACTTTGAAACTCCATGAAACGAAAAAGCGACACTAAAAAGAAACAAACATATCAGCGACGACTTGTGATACCGTATATTCGGAGCTGCAGCGAAGATAATAGTCGTTCGTATATAGTCATATATCCCAGGCATTTACCAACATGCAATTGCCGTCGATACACGAGCATATACGAACTAATGTTATGTTCCCAGCATCTCCGAATATACAGTATCACAAGCCGGCGCTGAAACGTATGCGTCTATAGGATTTATCCTGCGAGAGAATGAGAGAGCATAGTTTCCTCACTCTTGTCTACCAAGCGTTGTATATATATATGTGCTTGTGTGAGCCTGCGTATGGTCGAGCCGAACCGAGAGAAAGGGCGTGGTATAGTGAGTATAGTGTAGCTATATTTCACTGCCTAATACTTGCATAAGTTACGACTGCCTGATCAAGACCACAGTTACAGCTCCCGTAGAAAAATAACTTTCGGACGGTAATTATGGCGCTAGTTAACATCGAATCGAAAAATTTTCTAAATAATTATATGCATTGAAATTATCAAATGTAAAATAAAAGAAAAGAACAATGTTGTATAAAAAATATTTATAAAAACTAGAAAAAATATATATAATATGGAATAAAATAACATAATTCTAATATAAATAAATAAATAAAAATAAAACTCAGCCCATAATATAAATTAATCTTCAGAAGCGACAATGTTGTT
Source organism: Chrysina gloriosa (assembly GCA_038088585.1). Classification (NCBI taxonomy): domain Eukaryota; kingdom Metazoa; phylum Arthropoda; class Insecta; order Coleoptera; family Scarabaeidae; genus Chrysina; species Chrysina gloriosa. Next base: position 39,732,646 of record CM076089.1, read on the forward strand.
ATCGTGTAGAATTGTTGAATACGAAATAACGATAACCTGTATTTCGAAATAACGGTCGAAACTGTTATTTTAAATAAATAAAATTCATTTAAAATAACGATTTTTCCTACCACTACTTGCTTTGGTCAAAGCTCTCTGTGTATTAGCACGTGTGTGTGCGCTTGCGGATTGCGGAGCTTTGGTACAAATATTATAATAAATAAACCCTATAACGATCCCACTCCTGATACTGCATTCGTCTCATTCTCTCGCAGTTTACTTTTCTGAAGGTTTCATTTTTACCGCGTATGAACTGCACACTTAATTTTTTTATTCTTCGCTTTAAAATTTGCTCTTTCAAAATGATTTGCAATTTCTCTTGCCTTTTCTTGAACAATTGGTCCAGGCACAGGAAGATTTCGGGACTTTGCATTCATAAACCACTACAAGGTAATCGAATTTATGCTATTGTTGAAAGTATGCTTTGGCTTTCTCTTGATATGGCTTTTACGACCACGCTTTTACTCGTCTTGAATTTTGTCTTTATTTTTAAAATTTCATACACTTGGATTTTTCCGCACTTAAATTGAATAACCGGTTGTTTTGGAGTAAGCGTTTTTCTTTCACTACACTTAATTAAATCAATTTTACATTTTACCGATAACGTATTCATTTTGCGTTTTGCCATTTTGAAATGAATGCGCGTTCACAAATAAATTGGAACTAATTTTGTTTTTATTCGTGAATACCGCGAAATATGTAAGAAGTAAATACCCAACTGCAAGAAGTTGAATTCTATTGTATCTACACTTATGAAAACTCTAAATGTCTACCTTTTGAGCGCATACGTCTCGATTGTCACAGTCTAAACGCTCGTCCCCGAAACCTGCAAGGTTACTCTCGGTTTGTCCGTACGAAATATGTAGTTGTTTAAAGTAGAAAAGAGTTTGTGACACTAATTTAATAGGTCATTTATTCTTATTATTATTATTTCCTATTTTTCTAGAATTTATATTCTATAGATAAAGAAATATAATGTGTTAGTAATTAAAATCATGTTTCAGTAATTGAAATAATTCTTTACCATAGTTTAATTAGAATGTGGAATATAAATAATACATATGTGCAAATAAGTTTGAAAGTTGAAATTTTCGTATCTAGAAACAGTTAATAAATACAAATTTTTACTACAAAATTAAATCCATTAATAGAGTGATAAATGATGTAAAATTCAGATCCTAAACAGCAGTGAGTTTAAGAATATGTTCAATAAATTTGCTGACATTCATTTTGATAAAATGATGTAGATACAAAATATTACATACAGTACATTAAAATATTAAAAGATAAATTTGTTGATGTTATTGCTAAACCAAATAACTGGTTTAATGAAAACAACCTAAACCTGAATGTAAGCAGAACTTAACAAAACAATTGTGTCTATAAATATGTATGTGCACGTATAATAATACAACAGTTTTGAAAAATACATTTCTAAAATATTGAAGGTGTTGTAGATGGTGCTCAAATACAATATGCTATGTTATGATATACGTTTTATTTTACCGTTGTACTACTCTCACCTATTTGAGATGATATTTCAAATCCTTAATATGTAACAAATCGGCAGAAGAAAATAAAAGACTCTTGCAAAAAAAAGTGTATTGAAACAAAAGTTATTCCTAAAGAAAATAAAAACAAATAAAGTAATATAACAATTTAATAAATCGGCAAAAAAAAAGAAAATAGACGGAAATTTGACGCAGAATGAAAAATATATTTTAATGAAATAATGAAATTAATTCTGAAAGCAAAAAAAATAAAGTGATATAACAAAAATAAACAACAAATTGACGAAAATATAACTAAATAAAGCAAATATAATAATAATAAGGTCTAAATAACACTTAAATTTTGTAACATTTTAATTATATTACGCCAATTACTGTGGGATTGAGCTCTCCTTCTTTTTAAATTGATCTTTTTAGTGTCAATATAAAAGAATGTTATATTTTATATCTACATACACTGTTTTATTAAAGCGTGTATTGGTAAATTTATTAAAGATATTTTTAAACTTACTACTGTTTAGAATCTTAGTTTTACATTATTTGTCGCTATATTAATGAAATAACTTGTCTCATAAAAATTAGTATTTATTAAACGTAAAGTTTCCTAGATAAGAAAACTTCGTATTGTATGGCATATTTTTTAATATACACCAAAGTTATTTGCAGATATGAATTATTTATAATCCACATTCTAATTAAATTATTTTGTGCAGTAGTTATACAAAATTAATTTCATTACTGAAACCGTAATCTAATTATATTTCTTTATTCATAAATCTTAGAAAAGTAACAAATCGGAGGCAATAAGTACGAACAACAAACAACCTATTAATACCTATTATTACTACTATATTATTTTATTTGTCGTTTTTCTTTTAACATGTCACAAATCCTTTTTATAACACAACTTAAATAATAATATTTTCTACTTTAAGTAACTATTTCGTACGGACCAGCCAATACAACCTCACAAGTTTTGGGACGGGCGTTTAGACTGTGACAATCGGGGCATATGCGTTCAAAAGGCATGTACATACGTATGTTGTTCTAGAAATCGTAAATACCCACAATAAAGGTACTCGGCGGTAATGGTGGGCTTCCCCTACGTCTGAAACCATAAATTCATCTGTTATGTATAAATTTAGGAAAACTCCCGTTTCCGTGTTACACAGGGTTCCGGCTTTATAGCACATCTTTATATTACATATAAATGTAGGGGAATTCCGTAAATAAACACCGATTTCCAGTCGAAGAAGTGAATAGTTCATTTCATACACAAATGTAATACTAATAACTATCCTTGGAAATATCAACAACTTTTAATAAATTCCCATTATATAATAAATTGGAATTTTTTGGAAAGAGCCACACAGGGTTGATACATTATTTACATTTAACTGTGGTGATGCTAAGATAGTTGTAAAGATGCAGAGAAATTACTACATTAGTGATACCATTGGATAGGAGGCTTCTTACCCAGCGATATTGCTTTACAAATTACTAAACCAGTAATTAAACAACATAATACAAAATTTTAATATTATATATCATTATAACTGTGTTAAACACAATTAATCAATATAATTATCTAAAACTATACCTTTATCTGATAAGTTTACAAAAGTTTACTGTCTAGTTTGGTTGATCAAGGCGCCCTTTTATTAAATCGTCAGTACAAAAAAAAATAATTCAGACAAGGTAAAACAAATGTAGATAATAAATAATTGTCCAACAACTGTTTATAATTGAATTAAAAAGAACATAGATAATGTTATATTTATTCTGGATAATTACATAAAGGTTATTCCAGGAAACAATTGTCATGCGGTGGATATTACCATTGAAGAAGATTAGCTATTAACATAGGCGTAGCTAGCGAGGGGCACCCAAGAAAATTTGTTGCTCCAGCTAGAAAAATCTTCTAACGTATATATATATATATATATACGTTAGAAGACTTTATCATATTATATATATATATATATATATATATATACATATAATCAGCTGGCCGGCTGCCCTCCTAGAAAAAAGATCCCGAGCTACGTCTATGGCTATTAAGGCGAATTGGCACTCAATACTCATTTTATAATAATGCAAAATTGATGGAAGCGATAAAAGGACAATGTTACCAAAGACTGTGGTCAACAGATTACACACCAAGTGTCCTGCCAATAAAATATAGTTGAAAGAGCACTATGTTGAAGCTAGGTTATATACAGCAAAACATTAACAGAGATTGAAGAAACGTGGTGCTCTTTGACGAGAAGGTGTTCACCTGCGTGGAAAATTATTACAGTATTGTCCACAGATCTGTGAACGGTAGATTTGATAGACGCTATATTGAACAGAATCTAATAAGCGATAGACTGTCGTTGGATGTCCTCTCACGACCCGAGAGAATTGGTAGAAGACAATGGTAGACTGACCGGTGATCAATACGTTAATATCCTAGAGGACTATTTGTTTCCCCTAATATATGCCAACGACTGAAATCCAACCCTAGTTCAGTTTAATAGCCCAATTCATACATCCAGGCTTTGCTGTAAACTGGTTCCATGAACATCCCGAAATAGAATTAATGAATGGCCTACCATGTCTCCTGATTTGAACCCGATAGAAAATTTGTGGGCTCTATTAATTCGGAAATGGGATAGAGGAGACCGACGTATTTATTTAAGAACAGCGAATGCTTTGCGGCATCATTGTGAAGGGGTTTGAGCTCAACCCCACAGTGAAACCTGTAATACACTGGTAAATTCTATGCCACGGCGCTTACAAATGGTAATGGTGGTTACCAAATTAAATATGAAATGATCTTTTGTTTTCTTTTCTTTGCAATATTAATTCCTATTTATTTTTATATAATGATATGTGTTATGTACATGTATAACCTTTTTGTCCTGGTATATTTTTAGGTAGTGTAAAATGTTTGTGCGGGAGATAAAAATACATATAAGAAATAGCCACCATTTTATTCCTTTTCTTTTCTAACCCTGTTAATGTTATATTTATTCTGAATAATTACATTAATAATTATTAATAAAATTGTATATCGCTATTTGAACTAAAGCAAAGGATCTACATTACTGGTGTGATAAAAGCTAGAAAATATATATTATATATTAAAAATTACCACACCGAGAAAATATACAATTCATGTATAAAGCAAAGGATATTGAAATTTATATATTGAAAATATTTTTTTGTTCCTTATTGGTATTAAAACAAAAATACATTTACATATAGTAAAGATTTAATATGAACAGACCTGTCTGTGTCTGACTTTCATTTGAATCATTGCTTACATTAAAGTTGGGAATTTCTATAATCGACCAGTGAAATCTTCTTTATGACTGGCGTGAGGTCACGCCAACTCTTTTTGCCACAACTATACATACTTCCTCTTCTTCTACTCGTTAATCCTTATGCCTTTCAGCGTCGGATTATTTTTGGATCTTACGACGATTTAAGCCATTCTTTCCATCGTGTCCGGTCTGTACTCATTCTTCTCATTTCTGCTACGGTCTTTCCTAGCTTTCGTCCTAATTCGTTGATTCTGTCAATCCATTTTTCCTTGGTCTTCCTTTTTCTTCTCCCGTTATTTTTGGCTTCTATTATTTGTTTTGTCAAACTCTTTTGCTCCATTCTAATTATGTGGCCGTACCAATTCAGTTGGCATTTTTCAATTCTTTTTATTTATTTTATTCTTTATCTTCTTGATTTATCATATTCCTTATCTGTTCGTTTTCTATTCTGTCCATTTTTGTTTTCTCCACGATCTTTCTCAAAAATTTCATTTCCATAGGTGTTATTTTGCTTTCGTGTTTTTGCTGTATTATCCAGGACTCACTTGCGTACATTATTGTGGGGGCTACTGCTGCATTGTATACTATCTGTTTGATCTTGGGTTTCTATTTCTTTTTCCAAAGATGGTTTGATTCAGAGCGTACTATATGTTTGTGGCTTTCCGTCCTCTTTTTGCTATGTCTAGATCAATTTTTCCATCCTTCGATATAATAGTACCTAAATATTCGTATGCGTCGACAATTTCTTCTTGTTTATCGTTTATTTTAATTATTAGATTACTGGCTGGCTCTTTATTATTTATCACCATTAGTTTGCTTTTCTCTACGTTTATTTCCATCTTCATCTTTTCTGTTTCTTTTGTCCATATTTTTGTTAATTTTTCCATTTTCACATAACTATCAGCTATTAGTGCCAGATCATCGGTATACAGTAATGCATCCACAGCTACAGGTTCCAGTCTGTTATATCCAAACCGGGTCTTCACAGTTTCGGAGCGTTTCCTCGTATTTTGCAGGATTCTGTCCATTACTATAATAAATATTAATGGACTACGCTGTCTCCTTGTTTTATTCCTACTTGCATTTCAAAATCTGCTGATCTTTTTCCATTCACTTGTACTATCCCCCTAACCTGACAATATAGACTATTGATTATTTGGCGCATTTTTCTTGGAACCTCTAGTTTCTCTAGACAGATATCTATACTCCCTCTATCTACTGTATCGAAGGCTGCTCGCAAGTCTAAGAAATTGAAGTAGATTTCCTCCCCTGTCTCAATCTTACGTTCAATGATGTTTTTAATTATGTGGATATTATCGTTCGTTTGTTTCCCTTTTCTATAGGCTGCTTGTTCTTCTCCCAGTTTGTCTCCTACTAAATGTGTAAGTCGTTCCACTATTATTTTGGTATAGACCTTAAAACATACTGTCGATAGGCATATTGCCCTATAGTTTTCGCACTGACTTTGATCGCCTTTCTTATATATGGGAGTGATGAGGTTATTTTCCCAATCCGCAGGAATTGTGTTCGTTCGCCATGCCTTACAAAATATGTCAAGGATCCACTCTTTCCCACCTGTCCGAGCCATTTTACCATTTCCGGTTCTATATTATCCGCACCGCAGGCTTTTCCTGTTTTTTATTCTTTTTAGGCTTTTTCTACCTCTTCCATATCTATCTCTTCAAGTTCTTCATTATATTCATTTCGTGTTCCTGATTCTGGCAATAAATCTGTATGATCTCCTGCATCTGTGAATTTTTTCGTGAAGAATTCTTTCCATATTTCAAGTATATCTTCTGTTCTTGTTTTTAGTTCATTCGCGGTATTCCTAATTGGTGTTATTTCTTTCTTTTTCTTTCCATTCATTGATCTTATTAGGTTCCAAAATTTCCTGTTATTTGTTTTATATTCCTCATTTATATCATTTCCAAAATCTTCCCAGCTTTTCTTTTTCGCTTCTTTGATTCTCTTCTTAACTTCGTTTCTTATTTTAACATATTTTTTCTTTGTATTGCTGTTCCTTTGTTAAAACATATTTTCTCCACGCATCTTTTTCTTTTTGACTTCCTTTTGTATTTCCTTAGTCCACCATTTTGTTCTTTTCCGTTCTTTCCTGTATCTGATTTGACCACATACTTCTAGTGCAGAATTATAAATAATTTCCTTGAAAATTCTCCACGTCTCTTCTAGTGTCATTTCTTCCTGGCAATGTCTCTTTAGTAAATCATTCGTTTTCTGTTGGTATTCTGCTCTTTTCTTCTCGTTTCTTAATTTGCTGATTGCTATTTTATGATACTCAGCTATTTGTTGTTCTGTGTTAATTTGTCAATTTCTTGGAGTTCTGGCGTTAGCAATCTGTGTTGAGTTCCCATTTCAGCCTCTTTTTGTGTCTTTATGTTTCGTATATTAGTTTTCATGCTTTGGGTATAGACTATGTAGTCTATTATACTCTTCGCGTTTCTCTCTTCCGCGACAAAGGTGTATCTCTTCCAGTGGTTGCTCCCAGAAACCGTTCCCTATTAGGAGATCATTACGTATCAATCATTTTCCAACCATTTCCGTTTAACGTTTCTTCTCCATATGCTCCCAAGCAGCCCAGTCCCTTATTTGTATCATTACCCACTCTACCATTCCAGTCCCGCATTAATATTACTTTTGAGTTTGTCTCTCTTATTTCATCCAGCAGTTCCTGCAGTTTTTCATAGAACTCCTCCGTTGTACTTCCATCTGCTCCTTCTACTGGTGCATACATCTGTATGATGTCAACCGATTCCTTCTCCAATTCTATTCTCAAGCGCATCAACCTTGATGAGAGTGACTGATGTATAGTTACTCTTCTATCCAGTTCCTTTGTTAACAATATCCCTACTCCCTCTTTTTCCTTTGATCCGGCCTCACTCCTGAATAGTACAGAAAGTATTGACTTCCCTACCCCTATTCTTCCTGCTCCGGCTTTCTTTGTTTCACTTATTCCCAGTATTTGAATTTGGTACTTGTTCATTTCTTCTGCTAGTTCGCATTCTTTTCCCGTTAGGGAAGTTATGTTCCACGTTCCAACGCGTATCTTTCCATTTTCCGTGTTCATAGCTGTGGTCGTCATCGTGTTAGCATTCCTCTCTGTCTCTACCTTGTTGTTCCTATTTCCCATCCTCACATCCATGTATTCTCGTGTTCGAGTTTGTTCTGTATCCGCTCTCATTGCCAGATACATCCTCTCTATTCCTGCTCGTTCGCGCCTTCTAGTTTTTCGATCTCTGTATCTGTATCAACCTATCCTGCTCTCTATCCCATCTCCATTCCTCATTCCCGATATACAACTTCCTGAACCCAAATACATTACATTACATTAATTTAGGTATGATAGTTTCTTGTTCGGCGTGGAATCAATTATTTTTTGGGGTCTCGGACAGTAACTTAATAAAAAATGTTTTCTCTGTACATATATTTTCATACAAACCGTTGTCTTTTCTCTCCTTTTATGTCCCTTTTAAGAAGTACTTTCATATCTATGAATTTTCGCCTTCACACATACATATGTATGTATGGGTATTTTAGTGTACTGTGATTTGTAACAGAGAGCAGAAAATCTTTCTATACCCCCGCCTTAAGAAATTTTAAATTACACAATGATTAAGTTACATCGACCGTTATTAGTAGTACACGTATTCTAAAATTTAACTTTAAGCATATCAGGTATGAACTGTTAGAACTATTACTGTGACGACTCTTTGATCGTTTAATTTCACTCTGATGATGCTATGGAATCAATAGGGGAACGTTACTTTATGTACTATTGCTTTTGTTTAATCACCCTTTTATTGTCCGTTACTCCGAAGAAATCATTTAAATTTATTACGTTAATTTCTGTAATTACTTTACCAAAGCCTCTTCTTGGAAATAGTATCCAAAATAAAATGCAACCAATAATTTTTTAGATGTATGCAACTTTATTTTCATAGCGCCTATAAAGCTAGAGGCACCGCTATCACAGCAAAATAATATGGAAGAATTTCTCACCAATTGAAAAACTACAAATATTTATGTTCATGATTATTTATTTTTACAGGTTCATATAACATTTAAAATACAAGTTATCTTAATAACTACTGTATTTTTTGTTTCATTATATCACTTCAAAAGTGCATATTAGAAAATCGTTAGATAGTGGGTACTAGTACTAAAAATAGATATATATATGCTATTTCTCAAAATATTTCTAAAATGCATACAGCCATTTTATTTTATGTAACATTTTTCGTCATTGAACATAATACATATACATAACTACTGTTTTATGGATTTTATTTCCATCCACGGTTTTACCACATTTCAGGTGTAAACTTATGATTTTATTTATTTCGCGATTTGATCTCTTCGAATTACATCAATAAGTTCTAGTTCAATGAATCTATCACTTTCTAATCAGGCGTAGCTGTTACTTGTTGTTCAAGTAATTCTGATCCAACAATTTTTTTAATAATGTAATGCCAGAGCAGGAGTTTAAAAAAATGTAATCGTACGCAACAGTATTAATTATATTTATAATGTAATAAGAACAAATTGTACCAATTTTCTTTGCAATTTTAAATAATAAATAAGAATCAATACAAGGTTAGTCGTTAGTCACATAGAATAACAAAGTTGTTCGCAGCAAAATAAGAACTATGTAGATGAATTGTTTACAAAGTTGTTTGTAGATCATGGTGATAATCGAAACAGGGGGAGTTTACTCTATATCAAAGATTAACACAAACTATCTCGTACGAGAAGTACCACTAAATGTGTCCAGATGTGAATGATAGATTAAAATTGATGTTTTTACAAGGCACTTCGTTCATCTTCTTAGGTTACCAGAAAATTGCGTTGCACCAGAGGCGGCTCGTGACTTTTTGCGCAGGGGAGGCTACTGTAACCTAACTCTTCTCGGTCAATAAATTATATTTTTATACCTATTATTGTATCATTGGAAGTGTAGAATAAAATTTGATACAAAGAACAAAATAAAACAAAATATAATTTATTGTTTAGCAAGAACCATGCAGAGGTAAGAGTAAAATCTTGCCTGGATAGGGAAATGGATAAAAGATGTAAGGTGATAGGTAAAAAGATAATAAAAACTTGAAATAAAATTCTATTAAACTAAAAATAAACTCTAAAAATAATGATTGAGTGTCGCTGTGTTGTAATCCTTTCAATCTTATTGATTGAGTGTCTCTCCTTATACTCAGGCACGACGTACAGGTTCTTAGTGCAGTTAGTAATAAAGGTCGGTGTGACTTGTGTTCTACGGCACTCCAGCAAGAAGACACGTCTGTTGGTATAACTAGCCAGTTTTCTTAAGGCGGTTGTATATTTCTTGGCTGTAGAAAGAATGCGGTGGCCGAAGTTCCTCATTAAGTAATTGATCTTATATGATAGAGATCTACCACTAATAGGTCAATAAAACAAGGCTGGTTTGAGCGATAGTTATATTTTCAGAACGTTTACAAACGTTTTCGGAACACCTTCGTCAGTGAAAATATAACTAGATAAATATATAAACAAACTTTTGTTTTTTATTTGGGACTATCAACAAAATAACTAGTGACTAGGATTTCTTGATATAGAGGATGTATAACCAACTTTTATATATATATAAATTATAAAAACTAAATTAATGTGTAAACATATATGCAAATTAAGTAAAACCTTATATCAAAAATCTTTGTCGAAACCTTAACAATTCTGTTCAAGGACTAGGAAAACCAAATTCAAAAACCTAGCCAAAGGTTTCCTTCTTAAGAAATGCAAATGTCATTTTAACAAATTGCTATATACATTACTTAAATTTTGAATATCGGTCCTGAAATTAATAGTTTTAGTGTCTTTCTGTATATTTATCATTTCATATATTAGTCTTTTTTTATAATTATTCTCTGTTTTTAATATAATTGTGTTTTCAAAATCAAAGTAATGCCCAAGATCTTTTGTAATGTTTTGTTACAGCGGTCATTGCACCAAAATCATTATTTAAAGAATACTTATGGCTATACAACCTTTTCTTTAAATATTGTTTCGTCTGACCGATGTAACAACCATCACAGTCTTTACAGTTTATTTTATAAACTACATTACTCTGAATTTGTTTAATTATTTTGGATTTAGTATTAGTAAAAAGAGATCTGTTACTATAATTTGGAATGAAAGTAATGTTTATGTTGTTTTTATTAAATTCTTTTTTATTTTTTTCGCTTAAACCTTTTTATAAGGAATAGCGCTATAACATTTATTGTTATTAATTTTAATTCCTCTATTATATAATTTGTTTGTTGTTTATCTAAAATTAAAAAATGGAATTCCATAAAAGATTTTACAGATCTTCCAAAGGAGGAATTCATTGCAGCTTCGAAACTTTGTTTAAATTCTACTTATTTTACATATCAAAATAAAATTTATAAACAAATTTTCGGTACTGCAATGGGTTCTCCATTATCAGCAGTTATCGCAAACCTGGTAATGGAGGACCTAGAGCAAACTTGTTTGGCAAAAACTAAATTCTAGTGTAAGTTTTTACAGACGTTATGTGGATGACTGTTTTTGTTCCGTAAGAAAGGATAATATTGATGAGATATTAGATTCATTTAATAGTTATCATAATAGATTAAAATTTACATATGAGAGAGAATCTAATAACTCATTAAATTTCCTGAACGTGACAGTCATGCATAATAACGGCATTGTGAAAACAAATTGGCATATAAAGTCTACCAATACAGGAAGACATTTAAATTATTTTTCAGAAACATCAAAATTACATAAAATTAATGTAGTTACCGGTTTAGTTGATCAAGCGGTTAGATTAGCTAATCCTGAATTTAGGGAAAAGAATTTAAACAAAGTTAAAGAAATCTTAGATAAAAATAATTATCCAAATAGTTTTTATGAAAAATAATAAAAAAATAGAATTAACAAATTATATAATAGAGGAATTAAAATTAATAACAATAAATGTTATAGCGCTATTCCTTATAAAAAAGGTTTAAGCGAAAAATAAAAAAAGAATTTAATAAAAACAACATAAACATTACTTTCATTCCAAATTATAGTAACAGATCTCTTTTTACTAATACTAAATCCAAAATAATTAAACAAATTCAGAGTAATGTAGTTTATAAAATAAACTGTAAAGACTGTGATGGTTGTTACATCGGCCAGACGAAACAATATTTAAAGAAAAGGTTGTATAGCCATAAGTATTCTTTAAATAATGATTTTGGTGCAATGACCGCTGTAACAAAACATTACAAAGATCTTGGGCATTACTTTGATTTTGAAAACACAATTATATTAAAAACAGAGAATAATTATAAAAAAGACTAATATATGAAATGATAAATATACAGAAAGACACTAAAACTATTAATTTCAGGACCGATATTCAAAATTTAAGTAATGTATATAGCAATTTGTTAAAATGACATTTGCATTTCTTAAGAAGGAAACCTTTGGCTAGGTTTTTGAATTTGGTTTTCCCTAGTCCTTGAACAGAATTGTTAAGGTTTCGACAAAGATTTTTTGATATAAGGTTTTACTTAATTTGCATGTATGTTTACACATTAATTTAGTTTTTATAATTTATATATATATAAAAGTTGGTTATACATCCTCTATATCAAGAAATCCTAGTCACTAGTTATTTTGTTGATAGTCCCAAATAAAAAACAAAAGTTTGTTTATATATTTATCTAGTTATATTTTCACTGACGAAGGTATTCCGAAAAACGTTTGTAAACGTTCTGAAAATATAACTATCGCTCAAACCAGCCTTGTTTATTGACCTATTAGTGGTAGATCTCTATCATATAAGATAAGTATAAAAAGGTCACGAAATATATATATATATATATATACATTTAATTAAGTAATTGAGAAACGATGTTTTAGGGTTTCCAGGATCCTCTTCATGTAAATGAAAAAAGTTGTCCATTGCTGGAATTTAAGTCAGGAAGAAGTAACGAGTACTACGTAACTTGCAAACTTCAGGAATAACAACGTATTAGACTCTCGGGGAGGTCAAGGTGAAACTAGATTTTGCTAATATCTTTTATTGCAGCTACATAATTTTCGCTCTCAGATGAAGGGCATCCTCAGTGTACTGAAGAGGAAAGAATTTCTTAAGTTCTTCTTCTTCTTCTACTCGTTAATCCTTATGCCTTTCAGCGTCGGATTATTTCTGGATCTTACGACGATTTAATCCATTCTTTCCATCGTGTCCGGTCTGTACTCATTCTTCTCATTTCTGCTATGGTCTTCCCTCGCTTTCGTTCTAATTCGTTGAATCTGTCAATCCATTTTTTCCTTGGTCTTCCTTTTTTCTTCTCCCGTTATTTTTGGCTTCTATTATTTTTTTGTCAAACTCTTTTGCTCCATTCTAATTATGTGGCCGTACCAATTCAGTTCACATTTTTCAATTCTTTTTAGTATATCTTCTTGATTTATCATATTCCTTATCTGTTCGTTTTCTATTCTGTCCATTTTTGTTTTCCCCGCGATCTTTCTCAAAAATTTCATTTCCATAGCTGTTATTTTGCTTTCGTGTTTTTGCTGTATTGTCCAGGACTCACTTGCGTACATTATTGTGGGGGCTACCACTGCATTGTATACTATCTGTTTGATCTTGGGTTCTATTTCTTTTTTAACAGTCAGTGGCAAAAACTCTCCAAATAGGGGGAGGAGTACATAAAAAATATTAAATTTACAAAATGTTGTGGTTAACAGTATAACACAGACAGTGCCAACAACAATAAATGCCGAGTGCTGATTCTGACGAGAAAAAAAAACAGACCGCATCGAGATCCGACAGTCACAAACACAGAGCCAAAGCATCGTGCCGGAGATAAGCAGTAAATAATAAGGAAAATTAAATTTGAAAGTTATTTAAAAGTGTATTCAAGTGAATTGAAAATGTCATGAATTCGTGTAACAGGCAAACAATGTGGAAAGGACAATAAAATGGTGGAAGCCAGTAGTGGCCACTGAGAATAACGGCAAAACAAGATCCCAGAGGAAACCAGTGTATAAAGAGAAGGAAAAGAAAACCAGGCGGATAACCCTACCGGTTAAGGATGTCGCTGTAAATGGTGCTCAACCTTTCAACATCGGCTCTAAAATTGATGGCGTTAAGGGTTTTTTAATGTAACATATTTCTAAGAAACAACGTTTGCTAAGGTTACTTTCTGAGTCGTGCACGTCCGCTCCGTCAAAATCAAAAGAATGACCCTTGCCTTATGCTGCTCTTATGGGATGATAAACGGGTTTTAATTTCATTTTTGTTTGTCCCATGCAAGATGCCTGGCAATCTTTAGTTGACTTTGTAAATGACATTAGTTTTATCCTTAATACGGACCTCATCTTTCAGATTAGAGAAGAACCTTTTCAGCGTGTTAGAAGAATGATAGGAGATGACCAAATTTTGCTGTTGATTAAACAACGATTTCAACTTGCTGGACAAAGAAGGAATAAAATTTAAACTTCTGTAAATTTTAGCTACCTTTTCTTGAGGGGTAGAAGAATTTAGGTTTCCATTGTTCCGATTGTTGCTATGCTGTATGTGTTGCAAAATTTTGTTTATGGTCAATTTCGGATAAGAAGTCAAAGCTAGAAGATCTCTCAATTTATTAAGATTCCTTTTGTGAAAATCTGGGTGAACAATATTGATGATTCTGGGCTTTAAAGCTAGTACCAAGTTCATTTTATATTTAAATGGTTGGGAAGAAAAGAAGTTCAAATATCTACCCGACGAGGTTGGCTTTTGGTACCGGTCCAGTTTTAAAATGTTGTGCTCATCTCTGATTACCTTCGTGTCTAGGAAAGGTATGGAATTATTAAATTCTTTTTCTATTGTAAATTGAATTTTTTGGTGAAAACTATTAAAAATAAGTAAAAGGGAATCAAGACTTCCTGGTGGTGACCCTACTAACAGATCGTCGACATACTGAACTAATAACGGCAAATCGCAAGGCGATCTGTCCATAACATACCGTAAAATCGTGTTCATGATTATTTTACTTAGAATGGGAGAGAGACTCGACCCGATAGGCATACCATCAATTTCTTTATAAATTTGTTGATTAAAACTGAAAAAAGTAGATTTAAATATCAAATCAATAATGTCCAAGAATAGATCTGACGCAATGTCACAGACTCCAGATATTAAATTGAAATTATCACAGACAATCTGTCTCACTAGAGTCAGCGGAATGCTAGTAAATAAAGAAACAGCATCGAAGGAAACAAGCACATATCCAATATGAAGCTTAAAGTTATTAATCTTCTGAGCAAATTCAAAGGAATCTTTAATTCTAAATTTATTATATGAGGCGAAGGCCTCCTTGAGTATTCCAGCCATGAATTTCGACAAAGATTGGTTTGGAGAATTAATACAGGAAATGATAGGTCTCAGAGGGAAGTCCTCTTTGTGGATTTTAACTAAGCCATAAAACCTAGGGACACTGCTGTTGTTGCATCTCAGTCTCAAGCCTGAGAGTTGTGGATATGCCCTGACTCTAATAACTTTTTTATGAACTTGTTGTTACGTTTTTCAATCCCTGAAGTAGGGTTTGTGTTAATAGGTAAATACGTCCCTCTGTCGGACAAAAAATAATAACAAACTCTTAGCAAACTAATAATAAACAACAAATATAATAGGAACTCATAAAAATACAGACAAGTTATTGATAAATAATAATAACAACTAAATAGTTGTTTTTTAAAAACTTAAATAAATATTCCAATATTTACTTGAAACACGGAAAACTGTATTGCTTACTCTTTTCGATAAATTAAAGGAGTTTGCCTATTCTTTGTACTAGCAAAATAATCAATTAATAATTTATAATACTATAGGAAAAAATATTCTATTATGTTTACTACAAGTTTATTTATAACATTTTACAACATAATTAACTATGAAAACAATTTACAATTACATATTTCTCAAAGTTTTCAATAGAAAAATTGTGGCGCTTGTCTGATAACATTTATATATTGAAAAGGTTCGTTCTACGTCCACGCTTGTTATAGGAGCATATTTCAAATTAGAAATATCCTCTATTGTCAACTCAATATTTTCTACTGACTCACCACACAAGATTTTAGCAATATCCTTTAGCTTTTAAAACCCTCATTTTTTCTATTACACTTAAAAATTTTTCATACACGGATTTTCCCACTCTTCCTTTAACATCAAAACATAACTTTTCAAATTTGTTTATTATTTCAACGCTCTTAATTAGCGACATAAATTGTTTTTCCAATTGCAATATAGAAGTGGAAATAAAACTGTAGTTGGCTTTAATAAACGCCAACTGTTGAGGTGTTTCTTTACTCGAATACACCTTTTGGGCGTCTAGCACAGATTGTGTATCGCTATCAAGATCCATAATAATTGTCTTTATTTCTTCATAATGATTTGCATGAAAAATAGGAGCTTCCAACCACGTTCCCCATCGTCGATTACTGGTTGAGGAGGAAGCGGAATACCGGGTAGATGTTGTTTGTAAAGCTGAACTCTTAATGGAGCCTTTAAAGACACTTTCTTAACACTACTAATTAAAGTATTTACCAAGGGAAAATGGTTTCTTACTTCTTCTGCAACACGATTTAGTCCGTGCGCCAAGCAAGTTGTGTGAATTAAATTTGCGTAAAAGATTTTCAATGCGGCATCCGTTAAAAACAGTAGAATTTTTTCTGTTGGAATCGATTCCGGTAAGAAAAAGGTTGCCACTTCTTCCTGTATAAACCTTGTTATTGTCAAACTATTTGCCCTTTCCAACTGTTTGGATGAAATTAAATAAGATTTTGCTGGAACCGATACGCTAAGGATACCTATCATTAAATGAACTATGTATCGGCCCACACTATCAGTATTTTCATCTGGGCATATATAAAGGTAATTGTTTGACACAGCCTTCTTAATGCTACTCAATGTTTCTGCATAGATACGGTAAATATAATTTTAATTTTTTTTTATAATATTATATTTGCTGGTGTACTTTTGCAAAAATAACTTGACATTTAAATTGTTCATTTTATATAGTGGAATATCTGCCGACACAAACATTAGGCACAAATCTTCATTAAATTGTTCTTGTTCCTATTTTTTGGAGGTTGATGGCAAACATTGCGGTAATGTTTGCTGACCCTTCTTCGCCAATTTCATCTTTGATAGTTTTGCAGCATGAGATGGAGTTTTAATATGCTGGTCGACTTGAAACTTTCTCTCACTTGCAACCTGCATAAGAAATATCACATCATCAGTTGCTTTCTTATAAAATAAGTGTTAGTAAAAGATAAAGGAGTAATAAAAACTAATGTGTAAAGAGTTTGCGAAGCAATCGGAATAAACGACATTTAATAAAATAACCAACACAACGCTTCGACAAATAATTTTATTTTAAAATGATTTTTATTTAAAAATCATCAGCAGAATACGGAATATCAGATATTCCGTATTGTGCTGATGATATGCGAAAAATACGCATGAAGTATACATCTCATTTTACTCATTTTAAAATAAAATTATTTGTGGATGCGTTGTATTGGTGATTTTGTTAAACATCGTTTAAAAACTATAGATTAATAAGAGGAAATAAACTTAAACTTTACTTACAATCTTGCTGCATGCTACGCAAAATACTTTTTCTCCATCCATACGCAATCTGAGTAAGGTGCAATCCATCCAGGCACAGTCGCTATTTTCGGCATTTTTGCTATTATAATTAGTAACAACCCACAAGTTTACACTTCGAAAAACCAACGTAAAATGACGTTTAAAATAAATAAGATTGCTTTTTAAATAAGAATATGGGAATAAATTTCTCCGAATAACAAAGGAACACTTGTGCTCCTAATTTTCTGGTAAAATGTATTTTCGTATTTATTTAGAAGTTTCAGGGGATTAGCTTTTCCTGGAATTCTGTCCCGGTCTAGATGTATGGGAACAGCATTAATAAATTTTTGGAAGCGCTTATCGGAAAAGTATCGGGAAGAGGCTTTATAGAATGCTATTTTTAATTTAAAGAGGGCTGTTTAACTCTTTGTTTGTTACAACCACGACATATTTTTAGTAATGCCTATCCTATAATAAATTACATCCAATAAATAAATAAAACTCGGATACTTCAAATATGCTGAATTACTACGAAATATGCAAATAATATACAAAATGCATATATTATGCAAATATGCAAATTTATGCAAACTGCATATTATCCGGCCTTTACTTATAAGTTTACATACATTCATATAAATCGTTTTTATTGATAAAATTTAACATCTCAGTTGGCGTTTTATATTCTCCGAACATTGAATTTCATCAAAACAAGAATATTGTTGTAAGAAGTTTTCTCATAAATTTTGCCGATTTTTTGAATATATGTATTAAGAATTTGCAAAAGTCAATAAATCGAAGGAACATAACTTATGTATATCTTGAAATCTAACTTCTATCTGAACGATTACCGTATCTAAAATTTGGTTAAGAATTTGTTTATAGTCTTGTATTTCCATCATTAAAATAACGATCATTATTTCTATATTCTTGTAAAGTTTGAAGGGCTAACAAATGACTACGCGCAAAATTGATGTCAATTTATTCCGCAGTATTGAGAATGTAACCTCGGTTTGTTCAAAAATTAATTTAAAAGTGTCTAATAAAAAAACAAAATGTTGTGTTGGTTAAGTAATTTTTTAATTCTACCGCCTCTCTTATAGTCTTGATATCATTTCTGAAATCATCTAAAATGTTTGTTCGTGTGATTGATTTTGGAAAAAAAAACAAATGCCGCCAGCGCTTAAATTAGGAAAGGAAACTCTAGATTCGTTGTTCATATTACAAGCTTTACTCAAAACTAAATTTAAAACATGAGGTGACAATGTACAAAAAAGAGCTTGAGGAGCACTTGTTTTTATTTTACTTTGTAAACCATTTAAATGCCCTACTACAACAGATACACCATCATATGTTTGAGCGACTAATTTTTTTCTTAAATCATATTTTTTCGCAATTATTTAATAACACGTTAAATAAATTTCCAGCTGTTCGACCGGATGATATGTTAAACATAAAATCAGAAAATATTTCAATAACCACACCGCTTTTGACAGAACGTAATATGATTGATAATTGACTTGCAGGAAATACCTGTGGTTTCACCTACTTGCCAAGAAAAACGGAGTTTCTTTAATTCCTGTATCTATTTTCTGTTTTAATACAAAAGAAATACAATCTAGTAAATCATTTTGAATAAATTTAGATGTACCGGAAAAATATTACTACTAACAAATCTATCAAAACTAGGTTCTTATTTGCTAAAGAGACCAATTAATTCTTTATAATTTCCACGATACGTCGATTTTCTTTATATGACCTAGCAAAACTTCATAAAATAACATAAACCGAATAATTGTTACGTAAATCCTTAAAACATCGTCAAGGTGCGAACTGAAAACGTTTTACGGACGATAACACACAACAACTTGCCGACCTCATACGATCTGACTGGAGTCCAACCCTCTGCTCATACGTTTTCGCCCCATAAAGTACACATGCACTCACATGCACTTACGAGGACGCATTGCTTGTACCAATGGTATTAGTATCGTCGCGGAGCCAGATTTGTGGCTAGCCTTCTCGCTTGCTATTATAGTGCGTGCACCAAAATTTCATGTATTATTGGAAATTTGTTTGCATTTTTAAATTAAGTAATGAATAGATATGCTGTTTATTATAAATTGTAAAAATTGCTTTATTTTTAGTATATAGCTAAAGCTTAAACATTGTTTTAATACATAATAAACAATTTATTTTACCAAAAATAATAGGGAGGCTTAGTCTCCCTAACGAGCCGCCACTGCGTTGCACCAACCGTTTTTGTGGGATCATAGACTGTTATGAGTAAAGTTGCCCAGTTTGCACCAACAGTACTACAACTATGCGAAACGGTTGTACTAGAATAAAATAACAACGGGGTATACATACGGTCTTAGTTTCAATGTATAGTATCTCACTCTATCTGTATTCATATAGCGTTACGTTATTTTATTCTAGTACAGTCGTTTCCGATAGTCGTAGTACTGTTGGTGTAAACTGAACAACTTTAGTTATGAGTAATGCTACTGTGAGATCAAGAATAAGTGAATGAATTTATTTGTTTTATTTGTTATTTTTAGTGATCTTTAATTTGGGCCGATAACGTTTGATTCATTATTTATTTTGATACTGCTTAATAGATACAAAATACATTCAATCAATCCCGATCGCTCTGGACATTACAAGTTGGCCAATGATACAGAAAAATATTAGAAGTCTATGATTGAACATACAAAGTGAATATTGACGATGTCAGCGCAATACTTCGTAAGTGTACATTTTTCAGGAAACACGTTTTTCTAAATAAATTATGAGAACGACGTAGCATGCTCACTTTTAATATATTTATACGGATAAAATAGCTTGATCGTAATCAGTTACAAACCGGTTATCAAAGTTTTTATATTTTGGAAATTTATGGTAGTTACAAGGTATTGCTTTGAGAATGGCGTCAAAATAAATAAGTATTAGCACGTTATGGTATCAAACATATTTATTATACGTAAATCATGTAAATCATCTTTTCTGATTGCTCTGCTGGTGCTAATGATTATTATTGTGCCTATTAGGGAGAACTGTCCGATGAAGAATTAAAACAATATGAAAGCTTAGAGTTACCAAAAGAGAGTCTTCTATTTCTTTCTCATCCTTTGGCTGTAATCTCCATTAATTTCTACCAACACTTAAGTGCCTACCGTTTTAATATTTTCCGTACGGGAATGTAGTGAGTTATTAGAAACATCACAATCATCGATGCAAATGTTACGGTTTGCAAATCGGCGTCTGTCACGTCGAACCAATAGCATGTAGTGTCTTTTGTATTAAGGTAAAAAGTGTGATATTATGGCATACTAACTTTGTTTTAAAGTAAAGTGAATTTACTAGTAATGACGGACAAGTTTTTAGCGCCTACAAATCCATAGTCATGACGTGACAGTTTCCTTTTCTTGCTTCCTCCTTGTCGTGATCTTTTTCTTTTTGAGCCCTATTCTTCCTACTTCTATGAATTTCCCACATGTCTTTGCTTAAGTTTCCTGCTTCAAATTCCACGCATGTATCGGAGCGATCTTTTCTTGGCTTGAATATTCCAATATCTAATTTCCTAATCCATTTCATGAACGCATTTCTGGTAACTAATTTCTTTTGATTTTATTTTAATTATTTAACAAATTATCATATAAGTCCGCATAACTTTTGAAATATTGCTCCTAAAACAACTTTTTGTATCCTTACGACAATAGTGGATTGTAGTTTAGGTAATTGTTTTATAAATGCTCGTATGAATTCATCAGTTTCTGTCAATTTTGAGCGTTTAGAAGATTGTCCACTATTTTTAGGGGAATCAGAAATTCCAAATTGAAATTGTGGTACCCACGTTCTCACATTTCATTTTCCTAGACCAAATGTGTTTAAAAACATGGTTTTACATCCAGGAACAGTTTTTTTGCCAATGTTTATACTGTACAAGAGTGATTATGAACGTCTTGATATTTCTTCTCTTGTAGTTTGGCGTTGCGCACGTTTCATTAATACTAAGTTGCATATCAAATTTTTTCCTTGGTTCCAGTCCAGATGGTTGTTTCGCTAATTGTATTGCACATTCTGTTTTTGGACTTCTGCATAACTAGAACTTCCATCACCAGTATCAGATGAATGATCGTTCTCGTTCTCATGGTTTTCTCCTTCATTTTCTACATTAGAATGTGTAGAATTTCTGCGACCTGTTGGTTTCTAGTTTAGTATTAGTATTAGTAATCTATCTTCGATCATCCTTTGCACAAGGGCTTACCATATTAGTTGTTTTTGTCCTAGTAATCTATTTCCGTGGCTTTTAGCATTTGTTCTGGTTTTCCTTTCATTTGCTTCGCTGCCATACGTGATAATACTTTGGGTTACATATTCAAGTAACTTAATGTTATTACTTATTTCTCTATAATTCGTGGCTTATTTCTGTATATTAAGAGAACGCTTATTGGATAGTTTATGTATTTTTCTACTAAAGTGTTAGCTTGTGCTCTTAATATCTTGAATATTATAACTTGGCGGCGAATACAATCGGTGCACTCAAGCTCAAAGTTGAAGTGGAAAAAGCATACTTAGATGTACATATGTACATAGTAAATTTCATTGTCCTTCTTGGCCCATCTACACAGTACAAAAATGTACACGTACGGCAACTTTACGCCTAGAATATACCTGTAAATTTACATAAAAACCTATAAATATATATATATTCCTGTTGTAATTTTAATTACGCTGATCTTCCATTAACAAAAATTGTATTTCAATAGTAGCAATGTCTTTATTTGTTATAAGACGATAATGCAAGTATTATCATATGTATTTATTTATAAACGCACAGTAATCACAACCAGGAAAGCTCAAAAAATAAAAATCCAAATTTTAGGATATATTATAAGGATTATTGTAAAAAAGACACCTCCGAGCACCTACTTTCTTTTTAGAATATATATGGGTACATACCTCTCTAATATTATTTATAAGTTTCAAATGGACGTTTACGTGTGTATGCATTTATATTGAGTATTGTCCTCACGGAATTAATGTTGTACTTGCTCTATTTCCACAGATTACACCATCTACTATTAGGTTCATCTAAATAAGTTGCAACATGCCTTATCCCCACTACGGCTGTATTCAATTCTGTACTTGTTAATTCACAGCTTGTCGCATAAGAAAAGGTTGGCCTGTCTTATCGATCTTTTGCACTATTTACTGGTTTTACTGATTTAGTTCTACTTACACGTATATATATTAAATGTATTGAGGGCACAAAATAAAGAATTAGATCCATAGGGAATTGAAAAGAAGTGTATAATCATCTAGGCAGAGTGAAAGAAACAGAAGCAGAAAGACTTGGCTGGCCACGTTCCCGTCGTGACAGAAAGTCGGCGTCGAGTCAAAAAGGCGCCTGGCTCCAATAGCATAGCGATTGTGAAAACGAGTCCAAAATCGGTTAAATGAGACGAAAGTTGCAGCGTTAGTAGAGTACATGCTAGACGCAAATAAACCTCAAATATTTATCATATATGTATTAGAAAAAAGAATTTTGCTATTTTCGATTTTATTTTTGCCGACGTTATTGTAAGTGGTATTAAAAAAATAATAATACTCTGTTATTGCTGCTTGTAATTATCTACAATGTGGCGTGAGGAAAATTTTATACGGCGTTTCGTTTCCGAAATGACATCATCAGGTTAATTTTTTTAAACGAACCAAACAAAAATGAATGTTGTTTTTTGGATATATTTTATTGTAAAACCAACAATATATCATCCATAAGGATTTCTTATTTATTTTGTTAGGATTAAAGAGATTTTACAATACACTCGTTAAGTTTTGTACAAAGTAGGCGGTTAAAATAAAATTACTTATCGTTAATAATGTCAGTTTGTCGTTTAGTGGCTGTTAGCAATATAGAAGATAATTATTCGAATGAGGGGCAGTTTGAAATACTAACGTGCTAAATTTTGTGCCATAAAAATTATGGAGGAGCGGAGCGCATGTATGTTTTTAATACTATATAATAATAATATAAAGAATAATAAATAAGTACCCAAATAGAAGATAGCCTGAGAATCCACGAATATCAACAACCAAAGTACCAAAATCTGCGGTACAGTTTATGCTAAATAAATACAAAATTCGAATTTGTTGAGGATTGGGACCGCGCGATCAAGCAAGACGTACATAGATCTCTCTGTGAGTGGTACACGAGAAGATATACATCTGATGAAAACTTTCCAAAATAATTTGATTGGTTGAAAGTACCAATAACAGCACCTTTAAGAGGTGAAATATCTAATATTGGTCTCAGCAATATTTACGTTTGCAAAAAGGAACCCCGACATTAACATCGTTTTAGTTTTAATATGTGGGCCCGAAGTTTTAGTATCTGTAATAATTCGCTAAACTTTGGAGTCTCTACTGGTTTCGTGACATAATGTAAGGGCAGTTCGTGAGTACTTAGATCATAGGTTTCCAAAAAAATGGATTGGTACTTATTTTGCAGTCTGTTGTCAATCCGTTCCTCGGATCTCACGCCATTAGACTGAAAATAAGGTCCAATGATGAGTCCAATACACACAACAGTGATATTTGATGCTATAGTGGAGTCCCTACGTACACTTGTGGATTTTTTCGGCACATATGCGTCAATTTTGTTTGTTGACATGCAGATTTAGCCAAAAATATCGCTCAAGTTAGTATTGGGAGCAAATGAGGGTCGACTTCAAGATGCTCTAACTTGGAGAACATAGATATAGAACTAAAACTCACATCTGAGTCCATGATCATCTCTACAGAAAGAAAATACATAAAATCGGTATTAAGGGACAAAATAACGAACAAGTATAAGATTTTAAATATGGAGGAACTATAATAAAAGAGAGTATCAACAGGAAAATAAACAACAGAGTCAGAAAAATTGGCATATTGTACAATTCGCTGAAAATAACATTTTTCAACAAAAAGGAGATCAGAAAAATAATAACAGGAGTAAAAGAAGATATTGTCAAAATAGTGGTAAACTCACTCTGATGTTCTCAAGCGAAACATGTACTCCGACAAATAAACATAAACGCCAAACTAATGTAATGTACTTGGAAAGAATTAAGGAGAAAACCAAGTAAGAGAGAATCAGAAACATAGTTTTCAGAAAAGAAACTAAAGATAAAACCAATCCTAACCACTTTATTATAGGATAAGCAACTGGGGTCAATAGGTCATGTGAAATACAGAGGATAAATTAACCAAAAAGCTTTTAAAAAACGACTACAAGATACAAATAATAGGAGGAGTACAGGGACGACGTGATGTGAAGTAGTGAGAAAAGCGCCACATAATGGAAAGATAATAGAACTAAGCACAAAATAGAAAGGAATGGAAAAAGGATATAACCCAACTTAGCAGTTCTATACCGTAAGGTAGAAAGACGCAGGACTGACAAGGGTACATTCCCAAGTGCCAGCCCCCGATTTGAATGAAACTTCTGTTTCTGCCGAGTCCCACATTTAAGGGATAAAAATCGTCTTCGATATTTTCGACGATTTTTATTTAATTGCGATTTACACCGTTAGTATGATCGAACAAAGTTTAAATTATATATTTTTATAGGTCTGTCAAGTTGTGCCAAATTTGTTTTCCCTTCACCCCGTTAACAGCATTCCTTATCACTACCCAAAAGGGGATTGAGTGAAGCAATGAAAAAGGTTCCCTAGTTGGTCTGTTGGAAATATAGTTTGCGCGTATATACATTTCATCCTGCTGATTCACCCCTTTCCACCTTTTGTTAAATACAATTGCAATTTATTCCAGAAAATTTTACAGACCAAATATCAGGCAACTGCATTATTTAAAAAGGCTCGGATTCATTTTGAGCTGAATATGGATGTAAAGCATCCATATTGGGTTTCATTTATTTCTTTCTGCCGCGTTCCTGGTCTATATAACAGAATATTCCATCTTGTGCAAAAATAGGTTAAGTTAAAACTCTTCTTCCAATGGAACGCAGTGTAATATGTATATATTGTTCGAAATACAGATATTCGTCAATGGCCATTACAAGCGATTGCAAGAGTTCATTTGAAAAATTGGGAAGTGTTCAGTAAATTGACGTGGCAGTTTCAACAAATATAATCGGACAGTAACCAAATCTGTAGAACGATCGTACAGACAGAATATGGCGCAATAGGAAGTATTGCTACTGATTCTATAGAGTCCGTTAAACTGTAATTCGAATTGTGTGGTACCGTTACTGTTTACAATGCAGATGAAAGTGGATTTAATTTGGCAATGCACATTGGTCATACTCTGGCTTATAAGGGAAGCAAAACCGTTGAATGCACTGTCCAGTCTGACACATCTCCAACACAGTTATACGATGTTACCCATAATATCGGCCACAGAAAAACATATCTTTACTAGTGGTACTCAAGGAAACTGGGAGCAAGTAGGGGTCCAGAGTTCACGATAATTTATTCCAGGTTAGTATATATTATCATTTTTTAATTTTGTTACTACAGTCTTGGACTGGTCGTTGTCTTCCAACATTGTAAAAATGTATACCTGAGAATACAAATATCCATGTTCTTACAATACAGAAAAGAACAACTGGACTGGGGCAACATTCCGATGTGCATGGCTTCTGCCTGATTTACTTCGACGAAATAACGTAATAAAATTACAATCTTTGTTTCATAATCAACTGTCGTCTTCTGAATACCGTAATTTATTTGTATATTCTTAGTACAGACGTGCTTATGCCAAGAAACTAAACTAGATAGCTTCATTTATTCAGTAAAACATGCTTTATTGTATCGGTTTTAGCGTCAAGCAAATTTTGCACATACACCCGGCCTTGTATGTGCGAAATTGCGACATAACCAAAGTCCGTGGGTGTACATATATATGTAATAAGTCCTCACTTATTTAATCAGTGATAGAAAGGGGTGAAGCTGCAGAGTAAAATGTATATTCGCGAAAATGGTCGATATAGCCAGTAGACCAAACACGGGCGCTTTTTGCATTGCCGTACTCAATTCCTTTTTGGGTAGAGGTAAGGAGAGGTGTTAACGGAGTGAAGAAAAACTAGAGTTTACACAATTTAATAGACCTATGAAAAGGGACTTTTGTGATACATAGTTTAATTTTTTTCCGGTCCTAATAACGGTGGCAAATCACTGATTATCGTTGAAATTTCGAAGGCGACTTTCACCCTTTGAATGTAGGAATATAATGACTCGCGCCCCTTGGTACATCCGAAACGTTCGGATCCTTCAAGATCTGGACGCTCCCGCACTGAACGGACACCTACGCACATTGTTTTGGAGGACGCCTGTAAAGGAACCGAGAACAGGACTAAAAGTGACGTGTTCCCAATTTACGCTTTGCGTCGAGACTACTCCTCAACATATCCATATTCTCCAGGCGGCGTAACCGCATGCGTCAGACCAGAAGGACATGAGCCCTAGGAACATCAGTTATAGTTCGAGAAAGAGAGGCAGATCTTAGAAAGGAAAAATGTAGGACTCAGCAGAAAAGTAAAGCGGCAACTTACTGCTCTCGATGTCGTCGACAAACTGATCAAGTTTAATGTTAATGGGTATTTCGAATTTTGATGAAAATGCAGATATTTGTATATGATTTTCAGAAGTTATATTTAATTTTTTACCTAGTATTACTTCATTCCGTTTGATATGTTTATCTAAATAAGCTTATATGATAGACCTCTACCACTAATAGGTCAATAAAACAAGGCTGGTGTGAACGATAGTTATATTTTCAGAACGTTTACAAACGTTTTCGGAATACCTTCTTCAGTGAAAATATAACTAGATAAATATATAAACAAACATTTGTTTTTTATTTGGGAACTATCAACAAAATAACTAATGACTAGGATTTCTTGATATAGAGGATGTGTAACCAACTTTTATATATATATAAATTATAAAAACTAAATTAATGTGTAAACATACATGCAAATTAAGTAAAACCTTATATCAAAAAATCTTTGTCGAAACCTTAACAATTCTGTTCAAGGACTAGGGAAAACCCAAATTTAAAAACCTAGCCAAAGGTTTCCTTCTTAACAAATGCAAATGTCATTTTAACAAATTGCTATATACATTACTTAAATTTTGAATATCGGTTCTGAAATTAATAGTTTTAGTGTCTTTCTGTATATTTATCATTTCATATATTAGTCTTTTTTATAATTATTCTCTGTTTTTAATATAATTGTGTTTTCAAAATCAAAGTAATGCCCAAGATCTTTGTAATGCTTTGTTACAGCGGTCATTGCACCAAAATCATTATTTAAGGAATACTTATGGCTATACAACCTTTTCTTTAAATATTGTTTCGTCTGACCGATGTAACAACCATCACAGTCTTTACAGTTTATTTTATAAAGTACATTACTCTGATTTTGTTTAATTAAAAAAAAAAGTATAAAAGGTCACGAAATATATATATATATATATTTTATCTAAATAAGGAAATTGTTTATACATATGGGAATAATTTATTAAATTCTAAAGCCTTACATGAATGTATAGATTGATTTTATTTTATTTTACATGATGTAATATTGACCTTTATTCCTAAATTTTATAAAAACTTATTTATAAAAAATTATTCACACTGGTTTTTCTTTGAAACCAAGAAACTACTTTAAAAAATGCTTTTAAGAGGTACAAGCGGGACCGTGCATTGGGACTAATGCATTACTCTGCAATTCTTTTAAAATATTACGATTTCTTTGCAAGACTAGTGTTAATGATGATTATAAACAATTCTTGGTTGTTACTGAAAATCACGCCAAATTAAATTCTAATATTGTTTGGAATTTCATTAACTCAAAACGAATGGATTTATACAGGGTCGGATCAATAATATTTTATTTAAACTTAAAATTAACAAAAATTTATATATCTAATTATGTTGAACGATTGAATTTACTAGATTTTCGGTCCTTGTTTACTCCATGTAGAATTGCCACTCTTAAATTTGGAATCAAATGTTTATTAAATAGAATAAATTCCCCAGAATTACTAAGTTTAATTTCGTTTAGGGTACATAATATAGATACAAGATGTGATGATTTGTTTTCTGTAAGTTTTCATAGAATTATGATTATAATACCCCTATGAATCGAATTGCCAAAGATCTGAATTTACTTTAAGATAATTTAGATATTTTAGTATCATCATTTACGGAAATCATGAATGTAATAGATATGTTCTACCTAGATTCAAACATTTAGAATGTTAGATGCTTTTGTTACATGCATGTGTGTTTTTTAATTTTTTAATTGAATGTTATTTTCATGTTCACATATATAGGTTTTACCTGCTGGGCTAAACAAATAAATATGTATAACTTATGTGCATCAAAGTTTAATGTACACCAAGAGAGCTGTGTTGCCATAATTTTATATTAAGGAAATTATACTTTATATAGATATAATTATTCGAAAAATGATCACGTCATTATACTATCCTGTATGATAAAATTATTTCAATGACTCGACTCCGCGCTTACAATAATTACATTGTACCGTTTAGAATAGTTAACTTATTGTTAGTAAGTTCTGGACGAAGTAGAAAGGATAATCTATTATACTTAATAATGCTTTAAATATTTATAATTATAATTTTCAAGCTTTAAACCTTCTTTTTAATAAACACTCTTATTTTTACATAAATTGAAAATAATAATTAAAATGGTTAAACATTATGCAGTAATCCAGATATTTAAATACATTTTAATACTTATTTAATATATGAAATAATAAAATTTCATATATATTTTAAATGTGTATTATCTTTTATTTGAATTTAATATAATGCATGTCAAAAATAAGTAGAACTTATATTTTATTATGATATAGTAGGACCCATTTTAAAAATAATTGCACCATAGTATTATATCCAAAAAGCACATTCTTTCCTTATAAAATAGTTTATATTAAATAGCCAACATAATTTTATAGTACGTATTCCATACAGTTGTATGAATGTAATTATGCGTTTTCATACTATATAATTTTTTCCGTGTAGGAATATATTTAACGAATTATTACTTGATTTACTGTAGTAAATCATATTGACCGGTCGTAGTTTCATATCACTATATTAGTTAGTTAGTATCCTGGGCATTTAGTGCCCTGTACAAGAAATTAAGTTCTGTATCTAAAAGTTCTTTAACACAATTAGTCCTCCTAAAAGGAGCTGGGCAATCTTCCTGAGACTACAAACGCGAGAACACCTTTTTCTGGTGAGGCGCCTCTGTGTTCGACCCTTCTGAATTTTACCTAATCTCTCCAATTCCACCAAACCAAAGCAAACTATTATTAAATTTTAGACACTTAGCTCGTGTTCTGTGCCTTGTGCAGTATTTAACACTAGAAACGATTTATTATTTATTTAAACATTTGTAATTTTGCAATTATCGCACGTTCCATTAGAAGCTCTTTTAGTTGCATTTAGCATTTGTACCAAATTTTAAACAGCTAGCTTGTGCCCCGGACCTTATGTATTTTATCTGTTTATTCGTTGAAGTATTTGTTATTTGTGCAAGTTGTTGTGCAGTTTTATAGTATACTACTTGACCCGGCAAACTTCGTTTTGCCCAAAATTTGTTTGGACGTTTCCTTTTTCCTAAACCTTCGCGTAGCAATTACGAAGAAACCCGTAGAAGGAAGTATCCAATTTGGCCCAGTCGGTTTCAAGTTTTAAGCATCCGAACAAACCACGATCCATTTTTATATATACAGAGTAGCTGACTGAATTAATAAATGTTGTCTTAAGTTATTACCTGAGTTTTATTAACTTGTTTATATTAAGATAAAATTAATTAAGTTGAATAAAAGTTCAAAAAGGAGCTGATTCACGTGGGAGCAAAACATTTGCTTTATTGAAGGTAAACCAAATGATTCGCGTATCGTTGTAGCACAACTTTCTGTTAAACTATTTGCTGAATTGGTTGCACTCGTGTCGATTATCTTCATTGAAGCACCTTGTGATATACTATATTTTGCGACTTTATCTATTGTCGGAGCGTTGAATTGTCGTTCGTGTGTTTCAGCGGGGCGTTCATTTGCTCTAATCACGACTTTATAGTTATCACTGGGCATGCGATCCAACGCAGTTGTGAACAACCGGATCAATGCATGATGTTCATGAAGTATTTGCTGTAAATCTTGAAGAATTTGTCTTTTCACTGCGTTATTGATCGGTTGACGCCGATCAAATTGGTCCTCCATATTGACCATGAAGTAAATTTGAAACAATTTTATGCTGTGCGCCTTCAACCGGCTGCAATGATCCAATTCAAACATCATTAACAAACATTACCTTGAATGTCACGCGTTCTTCAAAAATATTTGCTCCAAATAAAGTCATTTGCAAACATGCGTTGTACCTTTAAGCGTTCGAAAGAAATTGTCGTGATTCTTGAGCTTCGGCATGAAGCAATGAATGCAATGGCTCAGGTGGCGGTGGCAACAATGGCAATTTAACATTTCCATTGAGACAGCATAATCTAGGAGTTTCTCCAGCGAACTTTCATACACCGCAATGGACGCACACAGCCTCCATAGGGCCAATTCTAACGAAATGGTGTGAGCTGTAGTCAATTCTGGAATCGTATTGAAACGCTCCTCGATTCAAATTAACACTTGAAGCATTTCTTCATGCGGCTCGACGTCGATCCCTGTGTTCTGCTAGACGATCTCTCTTTGTCAACCGAGCCGTCTCACGGATGGTCTTTCTTTATTGTTGTGTTTGTGAAGCACGAAGTGGGACCATACGAAAACGGCGTCCCTCTCCCGTGCGATTTCTTCTTCATTTACAGTGGATTGATTCGCAATATTCCGTAGTCTGATTGGATTACGGCTTCGTTGTGAAAAATTACAATCTTCTCGTTCGCGGCATTGTAAATAAGAGTATGATGGATATTGCTGACTTTGCTTCTTTTGTGACATAGTTATTCATGCGCGCACAATCACAAATCTCATAACCTCCTTGTCTTTGCGCACATCATGACAACTTTGATAACTTTACACCCCAAACGTTAATTTGTTTAATCTCTAATTTTTTCTTAATTTTTTAAATGTTTTAATAGTTTTCTTTTTCTTAAACCTTCGCGTAACAACTACGAACAAACTCGCAGAAGGAAGTATCCATTTTGGTCGTTTTCAAGTTGTAAGCATCCGAACAAACCACGATCAATTTATATATATATATATATATATAGATTATTTCTGATTACTTGTAACTGGTTATTACAGTTTGTTAAAAAGATGGTACCGGGCAAGGGCGGATGTCGGTGAACGTAGCTGAGTCGTAGCCTACTGGAGTCAGTTCATTAGAGAATAGGTAGGAAGGCGGCTATGTCGGCTAATAAATTCGCGCCGTTCACTGCGTTCATCGCCCGGTACCACCTTTTTATCAAACTCTACTGATTACTGCATACTTATTTTTTCGTAAATTTGCGGTTCAGCGTTATAACTCTGTGTTTATGAGATTACTAGTAAACTCAGTATTTCTTTTAGAAAATATTTGGAAATTAATAATTAATTGTCCAATATGTTGTCTAGTAGGCTGACTAGTAATTTATATTTATTAAGAATTTTAAGTATGAATGTGTCTGGGAATGTACTTGCTTCAATGTTTTTTTGCGAAGGCGAAATCGAATTGTGAACGGTATTAAATACAGAGATGATTGCAGAGATTCTCTATTAAAGATATATTTTAAATTAAAGATATATTTTAAAACTAATGGCCGACCGAAACAGGACTTGCAGTTGGAACCATAACCGAAACTTATTTAGCCATGTTAAAATTTCAATTGTATGCTGAAATCTAATGTATTTTTTACATGTTTTACAATTCATTTGTGTTAAATGAAATTAAAAAAAAAAGCAATTACGGTATGGAAGAAAAGTACATATTTATTTATGTAATGTTAACTGACGAGTACGAGACACGAATTCGTCCAAACGGAGTGCCACAATTCACGAATACTGAGTTTCGGTGCGGCAGAAATTTTGGATTTTTGGAAATTTTTTGACCGAAACTATGTCCTAAACTTGATTTTTGGCCGAAACTGGCCGAAACCGAATGTTCGGTCGGCCACTAGTTAAAACACATATTTTAAATTTTAAATGTAATCATCAAAAACAGAGCTTATACGAAAAGTCAAAAAATGGCTTCATATTTATCTATAATATGTTATAATAAATTACCCGCTCCAATTAGGATGAATCCATGAAGCAGTTTAAAATAACTATAAAACAGTTTTTGATTGCGAAGCCTTCTACTCCTACGAGGAGTTTTTGTCCTTTAAAATAGATGTTAACTATTTTATTATTTTGTGTGTCTTGTATTATGTTACTGTCTTATAAATTACTATGCATGACCTGTGCAAGTGCGTTGTACATGTACATAATACCAACAAAGACATATGGCTGCTTACTAGAATATTGCCAAACTTTAAACCTACCAAAGTCGTACTTCAATTCAAATCAATTTAGGTTTAAGTACATCATTTCATTTATAGTTAGAGAATAACACTACCAAAATGACTATTTTACAACAAACTTAATTTTGTAGTCTTTAGTGGGAAAAAATTTACAAACAATTCCTTGAACACTATATGTAGACAGTTCGATTTTATCTCTAAATGTCAAATCAAATGGTAATAGCTTCTAGGTATCACAATAATTATGACTGTGAAGTTATAAGTTATGGAAGGATGTAAATGTGGATTTTCCTAGTACAAATTATCACGAAATAATCGATTCGGTATGCTGCTGTGATGGAAAATGTGCGCTGGATAGCACAAGCGCAGTCTGATTCTAAAAGAAGGTACATATCGTCGATATTTGAACCTACGCTCAGTGAGATTTCTAATTTTGTACGTGGTGTATGTACTTGACTTTATTTGCGCGTTTTAGTGCATGCTTTATTTAAATATATTTTTAATTATTTAAAAGTGTCGTTCATTTCCTGATAAATTTGTGATATTTAGTATAAGTTATTATTTTACGCATTTTTAAAAAATGGATAATGAAGAGAGACCAAGGCGAAAACCTAATCCAAGAGAAAAGGCAAATATTTTGTCAGTATTGATGTTTCTGTGAGTATTTTTCTTGTCTTTCTTACTAAGAAATGTTATATGTCATAGCTTTTGTTCTCAATAGTTTTTTATCGTCAAAAATGTGAATGTAGTGCAATCAACTGAATATATTTCGGTATTAGAGACGCCGAACTATCTAACGGTTCTAGTATAACTGAAGTTGGTTTTTACACAAAATTGAATTCTATTTCTATCACCTGCGCTATCGCTTTCTGTGTCATAATTAGAAACATACTAATAAAAGTAGAAGCCATGAATATTTTAATTTTTTAAATTGTTTCTCGTTTTTTAAAACTTTTACAAAGTATGTTATTTTACTTTCATTTGGTGATGAAGCCGTCATAGAAACTCACTTGTTGATATTTGCGGACTGACAGCTTTAATTAATTGAAATTAGTGTGGAGATTAACACTTTGTTAATATTATTATTACTGGCCAACATAATAAACATACACAAATAAAAACTGGTAACTTTAGCTTAAATTATTCTGAGTAAGAAGAAGAAGATTCGCTAATACAAAAAAATAAGTAATTGATTTTGGACACAATGAAACTGAATAAAAATAGTCCTTCAGTTATGGTATTCAATATCAACGCAAATTCCATTTTGCATCGTGTTTTTGTACATTGCACAATGTTTCTCAAAACGGAGCCCAATTCATGCAATATCTATGAATACTGATTTTGAATTTGTTAATAAATCTAATTTGTAAATACCCATAAAAACAAGTTCTAATAACAGTCTGTTTGTTAGGATTATACATGTATATTATGAATATAGGTCATTTAGTTAGCTTCATTTAAACTGAATAAAACAGGTTTTTATTACTGTGTTGATTTATACAGGCCATTTTAAGCGATACTCGTCGAGCTTACACTAAAACAATACAGTTAACGAACTGTCGTTAAGGAAAAGGACGAAAAGGTTGTAGAAGAATGTTTCAGAATCAAGTTAAAATAACCCTTTTTACATCGTATTGGGCACTCCAGTTAATAGACGAAGATGATGGTTAATAAAGTTGAATAAGTGTTTCAAATCATTTTTGGAGTAAGCAAAAAGGGTCTAATTTTAAGAGCGTGACACGTGGACTTGTATTCCTAATATCTAAGTTATTACAACTTTTACTTGCACCAACGTGTATATGTATACGTAGCTAATAATAGTAATACATGTTTATGTGAGCAAAAATTAGAATGATCTATCCTCAGTTTTTACGCTCACGGAATTGGGAATCTTTCCCGATTCAGGTTACAACACCGGTCGATGTCTGTTTTAATAGTCGAAATCAAAATAGAAAATTTTCGAGAGCTAAAATATTAATTTGAAGAAGAATATGGATTACTTTTTGCAAAACAATCTTATGTGCGTTATTGGGCAGCTCGTAAAGTAGCTCTGCAATAGCCGACCAAGCACAAATGCATATGCCAATAATTGGCACGGAGGGAATTAATGGAGCGTAATTACAAAAATTAAATAAGACAACACCTGTTTTTCTATTGACGAGAGATGTAGATAAATATTTATCAATAATGTAAAAAAATCAAAATATAATGTAGCAATGATATATCTTTTGAAACAATAAATATGTTACCATTAACAAATTATTGAAAAAGATTCAAATACGTTAAAGAGTAACAATGTGACAGAGGAGTCAGAACTACCTTAGTAACAAATATTATTCATTACTCGCATTGAGCAGACTTGGAAACCATATATATATCTATATCTTTATCACTGTTTGAGGCTCACGTGTCGGAGTATCATTTGTATGAGGAATATAGACAGAGATATATATGTGCAAATGAATGAAACATCTGGTTAATCTGTGATATTATCTTGTAAAAATATTCCAATTAAAGCAATAAACCACAATCAGATGGAGCGATATGCTATACGTTGAATGTGGCCAAACATTTACTTCACCCAAATCAAATTAGTTTTCTTCTTAATGGCTTGTCGTCGTGCTGAAGCAGTACTTTCTATTTTCGGTTAATTCTATTTGCAATTGTCTGGAACTTCTATTCGTATATTTCCTAAAAGAAATGAATTCTTCCTCGTCTTATTGCCGCTCTATTATTGTTATCTAAATATTGTTACCTATTGTAAGTGGAAAGACATTTTTTATAAACTTTTAAATATTATACTAAAGAAACTAAAGCGTACGGGAATGTTAGGGAAAATAATTACAAATATAACATTTTATTACAATTCAAGTTGACACAGATTGGACTATCAGTTAACTTATTTGGTTGTACAGGATACCTGTTACTAACTTTTTAAGCGTAGACAGTCGACCATTGCTGCACTTTTTCTTTAGTGTATAGTTCGAAGTCTCTCGGTGTCAATCTTCTAGAGATCGAGAAATAACAAGTTTTCTAATAGGTATGTTGTCTTTAATTTTTCTAATGAAAACATACATATTTACTTATAGAATTTCTATTATTAACAAAACGTATTAATCTAAATCTATTACAAACGATCGAACTTCATTCTTAGATTAGTTTGAAGACTAATATACTAGTCACTAACAAGGGAACACCGGCAATCCGAAAATTCAGATTTTGACGAAACGACAGACTAAAAGACTACCTTGGTATAAGAACACAATTTTTCTTGGCGCCTGAATCCCCCGATTCCGAGATACAGTCTCGCCCAAAACTTGCGACAATAATTCATGCATGAGTCTTCGAAACTGCCAAGCAAAACGAGAAATTGGACATGACACGTTTAAAGTGGGGCATTCGTGGATATGGTATTTCAAGAAAACACATAATATTGTGTCAAGCAAAATAACAAAATTTATTACTCGTTCTTATGGAAGAATTGGCTGTTAAGCAATAACTTTATTAAAGTCAAATTCCATGTGATTAGTATCGGTGGAAGCAACGAATACAATGCCGATGATAGCCAATTTAATCTAGAAATACAATCCAGTCGTACTTTGGCAGTAAAGGGTAACAAAACCGTTGAAGGTATTCTGCAATATTTGCACTCTACAACACAGGTATTCAATTTTGCCAGCTATTTCTGCGGATGGACGTTTGGAAACTTCACTTCAAATTGTTTCAAAACCTGGCTAACAAATGTTTTCTTCTCAAATATCGGACTAAACGGTGTTGTCTTGATTGATATGTATGTGGTCGTAAAGCCAATAAGGGTTTAAAATAACTTTTCCAAAATCTAAATTTTGGAAAAAAAAATTAAGAACCTTTTCTGATGAAGTGATTCTTATGAACTACGACATAGATTTGAATCAGAGAAATAGTATTTTTAAGTTGCAATTCTTAACACACAATGTTCTTCACCAAGCGACCCGGAGTTTTGTTTTGCAAAAGATGAGGAGTCTTCGCCCTTGTGTAGTGTTAGTAAAAAGCGGCTATTGTGCATTGTCCGTTGTGCAAGCGAAACCTGTGTTATCAACACTTATACTGGCTATCATTATTACAATAATTACATAGCATAATAGCTATTTATAATATATATATATATATATATATAACTGTTTATAATTATATCAGTAATCATATTACAGTGTTTTGAATGTTTCATAGGCATTATAGTTTCTCTTTAATTATGCTCCACTCCACTCCAAAAATATATGATTATTTATTAATATATCACTAATATAATTAAAAAATGGGGCGTATGGGGTACCTCCTCCCCGTTATTTATTTTTTCCAAAGTTAATTTACGTCATTCTTGATACTATGTAACATACTCCAAATTATATTCTAAAAAATATCTGTTATAGTTTCCGAAATATATATATATATAAGCTTCTTTGCGGGCCTTTTAGGCCCAGAGCTTCGTTACATTTTTCCATTGTTTCCTGTCCGTAGCCTTCTTCTTCCAGTCCGCTATTCCCTTATCCTCCAGCTCCTCCAGTACCGCCTCTCGCCATCTTTTCCTCGGTCTTCCTCTCTTTTTCTTATATCCTGGTGTTTTCCATGCTATCTTCCTAACGGTTCTTTTTTCGTCCATTCTCTCCATGTGACCCAGCCACTGTAATCTCCTTGCTTTAATGATAAAATCTATCTGCGATTTTTCATAGGCCTCATAGACCTCTTCATTAATTCTTCTTATATAGCCATCTTCGGTCTTTTCCCCTCCTATTGTCCTACGAAGTATTTTCCTCTCCCATCTCCTTACTATTTCCTTTGTAGATTGATTCAAAACCCATGTCTCGCATCCGTATAATGCCGTCGGTCTTATTACGGTTTCGTATAGCCTAAATTTCGTGCTCCTCGACATCTGTTTTGCTCTTAGTAGGTGACTCATGATTCCAGCAATTCTATTAGCTTTACTCAGTCTTGCTTCAATTTCCTTTTCTTCCTCGCACGTGTTCGTTATCCGTGCTCCCAAGTAAACAAACTGATCCACCTCCTCAAAAGTCATCTCTCCCAAATGTGTATATACTTTGAACTCTCCTCCTATTTTACTACCCGCTCCCACTTTCATAACCTTACTTTTCATCTCGTTTATCTGCAGTCCTAGCTGCCATGCCTCCTCTATCAATCTCTGTGTTATTTCTTTGAGGTCCTTCCCGTCTCTGGCTATAACGGCTAGGTCATCTGCGTATCCTATTATTTGGTGACTCTTATATAATATGTCTCCGTCTCTGTTGAGTCTACTGTTCCTTACTGCCTTTTCCAGCACCGTGTTAAAGAGCAGTGTTGAAAGTGGGTCTCCTTGTCTAAGACCTGTTCTTACTATAAAGTCTTCCGATTCTCCTCCTCTTGTTCTTACGTTGCACGTTGTCTTCCTCAATGTCATGATCATTAGCCTTTGCAATTTTGCAGGTATTCCGAGATCATCCATC
The DNA here is from genome assembly GCA_038088585.1 of Chrysina gloriosa. Classification (NCBI taxonomy): domain Eukaryota; kingdom Metazoa; phylum Arthropoda; class Insecta; order Coleoptera; family Scarabaeidae; genus Chrysina; species Chrysina gloriosa. The sequence continues at coordinate 39,771,119 of CM076089.1, forward strand.
GCATCTATCACTTTGCTTTCCGAAATATTTATAAAAAATAAAAAATTGTGCAAATTTTTGGAAGGGACTGTACCTTGAAATCGGAGGATTCAGCCGCTTAGAAAAATTGTGTTATTCATACCAAGGTAGTCTTGCAGTCTGTAGTTTCATCTAAATTTGAATTTTCGGGTTGTCGGTGTTCCCTTGTACAGTGAGTCTAATATAGGAACTCACTTTAAGGTCAGGTGCAAAAGGTAAGTTTCCACAGCGCACCTCATTTACTTAGTGGTTGTGATCGTGTGAACATCGAGTACAGTTGCAATCTTAACTTAGGCTGTACCTCGTCGGTAAGCAAGTAGTCCTGCTGTGGAAACTTAATTTTGTACCTAACCTTGAAGTGAATTCCTATATTTGAGTCATTGTAAGTGTCGAAGCATTGACCTTCGCAAATAGTTGTATATTATTATATTATCCTTTTTCGTAATATACAACTATTTAAATGTTTGCGCGTTTGGCAATTACTTAAGTGAGTAAGAGTCAATCCAAGAAAAAGTGTTACAAGAAACCAAATGCATATTTCTTAGGATATTTTAAAACGGACAAAGAATATGTTATACTAGTTTTGTAGAAACAATTACTTCATATACATACATACGTACATATGATATTTACTTTATACGTTATTGTGTATGCGTTTTGTAAATATTCGCCGAAATTCTTAATTCCAATTAGAAGGAATTTACACTTCTGTTTAAAAGCTCATACGCAGTTTTCTACTACGATCTGTTTAGCAGTAGGCTAACAAGTGTTGTTGTTGTTGTTGTTGTTGTTGTTGTTGTTGTTGTAATAGGAGGGAAAAAGACCGAAGATGGCTATATAAAAAGAACTAATGAAGAGGTCTATGAGGCCTATAAAAAATCGCAAATAGATTTTATCATTAAAGCAAGGAGATTACAGTGGCTGGGTCACATGGAGAGAATGAACGAAAAAAGAACCGTTGTTGTTGTTGTTGTTGTTGTTGTTGTTGTTGTTGTTGTTGTTGTTGTTGTTGTTGTTGTTGTTGTTGCTGTGATCTTTTAGTTTGGGTTTACAGCTTTTCTGTTGTAATGCCGCATTAATAACCCAATAAAAATAAAAACACATTTACAATATAATATATAAAAAGTATATCCCAGAGTAATAAACGCAAATTCAAAATATTTTTTTATGTAAAAATAGATGTATCGCTCTTTGGCTTTTATTGTGTTTCTAAAACAACTGTACTCTTTACTTTTAATGATGCATACAGCGCGCTTTTATTCGATCCGTGAACGACGGTTTAATATTTATAGCTCAGGCTTTTACATATACACCACCGTCCAAAACGTCGACGAATAAAAATTCTCCGTTTCGTACCAAGTAACTCAAATTTGGATTCGTCGCTCCGTAAGACTGCGTTCCATTCATCCAGTGACCAGTTTGCATGCTCTCTTGCCCAAGTTAATAATTTCTGTATATACACACGTTTTAAAAACAGTTTTTCGTGAAGAAAGTTCGAACGCCTGTATGAGACGGGTTCAGTTCAGCTTCAACATTGCCTTGCCTCACATAACAGCAAGCCGGTGCGGGAATATTTCTCGTAGTGGTCGATCGGCCGAGTCTGCGGGTATTGTATCGCTTGGTTTGCCATTAGATGATGTAAAGTTTCGTGATTACTGATTTGATACAGTCGATGGCGATTTTGTCCGCTTTTGGACGTTACGATAAATGATCGAATATTTGTTGGTAGCGTTCAAATATGCAGTGTAAGTGATTGCATAAGAGCTTAAACGATAACAACACAATTCTATATATAGGGTATATGCGATTTAAAATATGAAATGAACATAGTGAAAACATAAATAATCATTATGAAAGTTACAAATTTTAAAATAAAAATAACTAAGAGAACATTTGCACATTACAAATAAACGTTAAGAGACCTTAACAGTTGGTATTCAGTATCTGTTGATGGTTATATGACGATTATTGGGTCTGCCACTAACATCCTGACAGTATACTTAATGACTTGCAAAGTTTGACGAATCCCGGTTTTGTCTTTGAGTCCACGATGGTCTCGGGAGATAACGTGTGGAACGCAGAAACTCACAATTTAGTGTGGAATAACATACATCCCTTATTGATGATTTGAGGTGCAATAGTAATTGATAGCAGATCATTTTTGGTTTATACTGCCGTTATTCGATTCTTTTGATTTGACAATCAAATTCTTGTTTCAACTTTCATGCTCCTAAGATTCGTTCCTTCTTCGTTTTCTCTATCCAAGGTTGTTGCTCCATCTTTTCCTTGGAATTTAGATTTATCTCTTGCTATTTTTACTAACCTGTTTAGTATCCTGTTTATTTGCTCATTCCATTCTGCTTTGCGGTAGTGTACCCATTTGTTGATGTGTATCTTTACTCCTCTGCATGTCTAGTAATATTTTTCCAATATATTGCGTCGTATTCTCATTTCTGATGTTTCTGCCACAAGTTTCATTACAGGACTTGGTTGTTGATCTGTTTTATTTTCTAGACTTCTAGACTTTTCTTTTAATATGTACATTTCTGTAACTAACATCCTGCGACTTTATTCGCCTTGGCGACGATTTGCTTCACACATCATTTTCAACTTTGATTTTCAATCTTGCATCCCAAAGGCTCCGTCGATGTCATTCGTTTCGAAAAATTAATTTACACTACTAGGTATTTGCCAAATACTTACTTGGGATTCGGCGAATACCACCTGTCTGGCGCCGGCTTTTTGTCAGTAGTATCTGATTGCGAAACAGTTGAAATTGTGGTGCAACTGGTTTTAAATTTAAACATTTGTTTTGTGGTTTCTAGGCTAAAAGCATATACAAATTTGTGCCCTGTTTTATAACGTATAAATTTGATAGCGGGCAATAAACAAATATTTTGAGAATGTCGAAAAATACTTGATATTTAGAGATGGATTATACGTGCCGCAGCATTTACACTATCATCACTCTTACCTGTAACCGCATGCCTAATCTTATTTTTTTGCAACAATCAAATGACAAAGTACAATTTGTAACTGTATCTGCCTGTGCAGTTAGTAAAGCATATACATTTTATTTAGCACAGCCTTGCTTCGTTTTGTTATGTTACTAGTAGATCACTATATAATTTGGTAGAATTCATCGGTTAAATTTTAGGTACATTGAAAATATTTCTGCTAAAATTACTTTAACGGAATATCTCCACTTGCGAATTAAAACAAACAATTTGTTGAGTAACAGATTTACAAGGAAACAAAAATATCTTGTTATATACCGTTTATTTACCGAGATATTTGCATCGTAAATGTTACTTCAACAGAACTATTGCTTTAGAACTAATTAAAGATTATTATTTTTTCCGTTCGTAGCTGGATAATTACTCTTATATTATATAATAGAAATTGCTATATACATTATTTTCAATTTTAAGTCTCAGTTTCCAAATTTATCTCTCTTGGTTCCCATTGAATTCTTTTTTCATTAAATCCTTTTTGCAATTCATATTTTTGTTTGTAAGACCACTATAATGCCTCCAAAACTAATATGATGATTTATATTTGGTAATTAAGGCCATCTTCGGATCAAAATTCATTATATAGAGTATAGTTTTGATGGCATATTCTCTAGCGATTATTTAACTTTTACTGTGCAACAAGCGCCAGAAGTTTCAGCATAGATTCTTTTGGCGCGTATAGAGTAGGCTGTCGAAAATTTATTGCTTGAAATAAGCATTGTACACATATTATTTTTGTCCAATTTTATTTAAAATAGGTAAGAATTATTTCCAGCTAAGAATGAGTAGATATTAGTAGGTTCCAACTTGTATAAATATGCAAATTTGTTTACTTAAAATTGATTGACAACACACACCAGCAAGAACAACCTTGTGAGCCTCCCAGACCCAGTTTATGTAAAAGTAGGAAAATTATAAAAATTATTTGACTTGAAAAACAGTTGAATAAATACCGGTTTATGCCATACCAGAACGTTGGATTAATTTAAAAATATTTAATAAAGATTACACATAAGTAATCAAACATCACTTCGGGTCTGATTGGTCAGGTGTATGCATCCTAGGGTTAAAATATTTAAAAAATTGAAGCCAAAATAAGCCAGTTTCAGTATGAACAATTCGTCAACAAAATTTTCGGTGTCAAGATCAAATATCTGGTGTTTTTCACGTGATAACCACCGATATTCGCAATAAAACAATAGTGTTAAATGGTTAGCGTCCATATCATCGCACATTGAAGAAATTACAATGGAAAGTACCAAATAATGTCCTGGACTAGTTTCCTTGAAAATGCGTGATTTTCTGTGTATCTTGCAGTGATGCCAAGTGGAATTTGGATCCTTTTTACATATATACTATGCGCCATATGTATATACAGGGTGGCCCACCACCAGCGCCTCGGACTGTAGCTCCCAAACTAATAATCTTTTTTTTTTTTAATCCTTTTTGATAAGATAGTGTACGTTTATAATGGCCATAATTAGAAAATCTTTTCATTGATACAGGGTGCCCCAACAAAGCGCTAAGTATCAAAGTTATGTTTTTTAAATGGAACAGTATATATTTTTTGCTTTTTTCGAATTGTATAGAAAAATAAAGGTGAGTTACTTCAATGTTCCATATACCTATCGTTAGCCGTTTTCGAAGTATTTGAGGATTTTCGAAAAAGTAAGATGTTTTGAAAATGGACATAACAGACAAACTAATTGAAATCTTCAAATCATGTTTTTAGCCTTGATCTGGTATATCTTGGGCTACTTATTTTCAGGTATGCAATTTTACAATAATGTAGAAGGTGATTCCATAGACCGGCTTTATTTGTCTCAACTTTAATAGTGTATAACTTTGTTATTTCAAATGGAACACCCCGTATATTTTCAGACTCGGAGAAAGGTTTTCCAATTCCTACCCAAACTGTATTAGGTTTCCCTATACCTATCTCTTGTGATTTCGGAGATATTTGGAGATATTTTAAATTTTACCTAGATTGAAATTAAATCGAAGCTGCTGAATATGGAAATGCAATTGTTTTTTATTTCAACGATCTGAAAAAGTTGCTAGTGAAACACATATGCCTTTAAATGATAAGTATTATAATAAATGTTCTACATGATCGCCATTTTATGCTATGTATTGTATTATTTCATTAATTGTAACCTCTTCGTACATATTTTAATAATTTTTGCGTTCCTCATAGCTAAAAAACAGCCTACTACTAGATACAGCAATTAAATTGTCATAGTGACATACCTTTTAAATGTCAGCACAATTTTATTTTAGTTTAGTATATTTTATTCTTTGATAATGGTACATAACTACTATTACATAAATTTAAAAAAGAACTTGTGAAATAATTGAAGTGTTATTGTCTTTTATTTGAGATATTTTTACAATGATGGATTTGTCTATCCTAGAACGAGTGGATATGATTTTGATCATAGGTGAATGTCATGAAAACTGTTTTTGGCTGGCAGAGTTTATGCGCAAAAGTATCCTGAACGAAGACATCCTGAAAAGCGGGCTTTTGACAGACTTTTCGCAAGGTTTCGAGAGACAGGTAATACTTCCTACTCTAAACGAAAAAGAAGGAAAATGAATTTCTAGTGTTAGGTTCAATTGCTGAAAATCCTAGTACCAGTTCACGGAAGATTACCCAAGAAACCGATATAAGTAGATCTAGTGTACAGAGGATTATAAAAAACAGTAAAAAGTATCACCCATATCATATCCAAATACATCAACATTTATATGGGATGGACTTTGACCATCGATTGGAATTTTGCTTGTGAGCTCTGGATCGTGTTGGAGAAGAGGAGGATTTTTCTGAATATATTTTATTCACTGATGAATCTACCTTCCATAATAATGGATTAGTATGTAGACATAATTTTCTTTATTATGATACAGAAGATCCACACATATTTAAGACTGTTGATCACCAAAATCGCTGGAGTTTAAACGTCTATGCGGGAATTATGGGTGACTATGTTATTGGACCTTACTTTTGAAGAACGATTGAATGGGCACCGTTTTTTACAATTTTTACAAGGAGATTTCTGGACTCTTTTAGAAGATGTTCCCTTATTTACAAGAGGCAAAATGTGGCTGCAGTTAGACGGGGCTCCTGCACATTTCCACGTAGATGTTAGAAACTATTTAAATTTAATGTTCCCAAATAAGTGGATTGGAAGACAAGGACCATGTAAATGGCCACCCAGGTCACCCGATTTAACTTGCATAGATTTTTTTTATGGGGATATGTAAAAAGTATTGTGTACAATTCTACACCAACTACGCCGGATGATATGAAAATCAGAATAACAAATGCATTTGCTACCATTACCCCGGAAATGTTAAGAAGGGTTAGAAGATCGTTTGAAGAGAGAATTAGAATATGCATAAAGGAAAATGGTGATCATGTAGAACATTTATTATAATACTTATCATTTAAAGGCATATGTGTTTCATTAGCAACTTTTTCAGATCGTTGAAATAAAAAACAATTGCATTTCCATATTCAGCAGCTTCGATTTAATTTCAATCTAGGTCTTATATGATAGATCTCTACCACTAATAGGTCAATAAAACAAGGCTGGTTTGAACGATAGTTATATTTTCAGAACGTTTACAAACGTTCTGAAAATATAACAAACAATGCTAAGATAGTTTTAAAAAATTGGTTTTAGCATAATAAATTTGAATCATTATCTTATCATACACCAGGCGTTATTCTTTCCCTATATATTGATTTTCTCACATTTTCTTCTATCGTTCTCATATATATGGTGGATAGTGTAAGTGCTTGCTATCGGTGGTGCCTCAACAGTACAAACACGCTTTACTACTCCATATCAATATTCCTGAACTTCTTTGCAAGAAAGTATTGTAGATACACTATTGCAACAGCGAACGTAAGCTATCAAATGTGCAACTTTGACACTCTCCGTCTAGCTGAACGGAAAATAATTTGTTTCCAAAGTTCGAAGGTACTATTATTTTATACTGGTATTTTCTGAATCTATTTGGCATAACTATCTCTAACCATTGTTGCAACTATATCAACGGCAGCACTATTAACTTCTTTCAATTTCGTCATACAGAAATCGCGAGGTTTGTTTTCATGATCCATATGTTTTGTTTTTAAAATGCCTGTTTAGTTTATTTGGTTTCATACTGTTAGCAGACAAAATATTTCAAAATATTACACACCGTGGTCTCTCTTGACTATGAACAAAACCAAAATTCAAACGCTCGTCGCAATGTATCTATATTTTATACTAGTTTTTGCTGTGGCACTGTTAGCAGTAAGTGTACAAACTTTAATCACTTGCAACAGAACACAAACTAAATATTGTCTTTACTCCTACCTCGCTTTACTGCTGTAACCTAACTGAACATGCATCTTGAATTTATACGTTCTGGCTTTATCACGGTTTCCGCATCATTCTACAATGTTTGGAAAAGAGATTCCATTTTGCTAGAAGTGCCGTGTGAGTCATACATTTCAAAAAGGGACCGCTAATCCTAAAAGTTTTGGAAACTCTCTATTAACCAGGTGGCTGGATTCGACGTGCATACACGTCCATCTCAATGGTGCGGTCGATGTTTTTTACAGTTAATAAACCTATCGTTTTCCTTTTTTTTTTCGTAAAATTTATTATGAGACCATTTTGATGGCGTTCGACGTATAAACTCGTTATCGTTTGCTTTTAATTACGCAGCTCGTGAGGTATTTTTAAAAATAACAGTTAACTAGATACTTACATGTTCATTTTTAGAAACCAGCGGCTCTATGACGCTATTAGTAGTGTGCGACATGTTCCAACAGTTGATAAGTAAAGAGAAACAATTGTTTACTGTACACTATTGATAGGACTGTCCGTTTCTAAGAATGGACATTTAAAGGTCTTATTTAGTTCTGATAATTGTTCACTATTAAATTTTGGAATTCTCTCTATTAGTACATACACACATTCATATGTCTATCGTGTACAGCACCAAATGTTTCTCTTTTCATCAAAGTTTTTTGTATTTCCGAAGAAACATTTACTGTCTAAAAGTTTTAACCGAAACTTGACCCACAAGCTGGATTGTTTTCAAATAAAAATACATGTAATTGTATCAAAATATACTTCTTATTTGAACGATTCCAGAGAATTTAATAATAATTAATAATAGTAGCGTTCTTCATATCGTTCAAAGCCATTATTTGTCGTTATCAAACATGATTTGGTGATAGGATTTATCTCGATTACTTGACTCGGCGTGGATGTGTAACACAATAGATTATATTAGTATGCAAAACGAGTATGTACCTAGAAATCGTTTTTGTATCAGTTCTATTCCTAATGATTCGGTCAAGTTATGCAAGCAATACAAAATGATTACTGAAACTTTCCTTTCCGTTGAAGGTAAACGGCGTCTTTATCTTTAAATTTGGCAAGTAATGCGTTGATGCGAAATAGATTGAACAACTTATTACTAGCTTTTGCAATTTGTCAACGTTCTAATGCCTTTACATTCGAAAGTATCCTGCCTGTAGTACGCAGATATTAACTTTAAATAAATTTCCTGAATAAGCCGGCTGCTTTTTATTTACTATTTGGTATACTTTCAAGTGACTAATGTTAATGATTAGTGATTCTTGAATTCTTTAATTCTTACCGTTTTTTCATTATAAAATCAAATATTTTAATGCGGATGTACACATCTCAATCGTTTTAACTGTTAACTATGCTAAATATGTATTGTAATGGTTATCTCAGAATTCCACCTACAGCTGTGTTCAATAAAATAGCAGAATATGCAACCAAATTAAAAACTCCCAAACACAAATTTGCACTGCGGATTCTATTATAATACATATTTACATAATATAGGAGGATTTCCAAAGGATGTAAATAGAATAAAGAAACTATTGATGGAAGAATATAATTTAGAACGAAAATGTATATAGGATATTTAATAGCACATTCCTTAACAGTTAACGCATGTAGCTAACTAATTGCTTGAGAAACAATCTGTTTAATGAGTGACTATATGTTTTCAATAGGGTTGAGGTCAGACGGCTGGGCCGGCCACTTTATGACCTCAACCCTATTTTTCCGAAACCATTACTTTGCTGTTCTGCTCACATGCTTCGGATCGTTGTGTTGCATAAATATCCATCTTAAAGACATATTTTTTTCAACATAAGTTAGCATACAATTATCGAGTATTTCGACATATTTTAGTTCATTCATTATACCGTCTATACGTTATATACCTCTATCATGTTTAATAGGTTTAACGGTGAACTGTAGTCGGTACTCTAGCCCTGGGGTTCTTCTTACGTATTGTCACCACCACCAAAACCAAATAAAACAATTTAATTTTCGTCGCTCCAGATTATATTTCTCTATTTATAAACTGGCATTTTTAAAAATCTTTTATTATTACACAACTGTACGCATCAAACTCAGAACTCTATGTAAATTGTGGCTTATGCCATAGATGGTAGATAGGTGTTTCAAAACTATGATGTTTTAGATTTCTAAAAATCAAGTCGAAATCTTCCCAAAATAAGCAAGATGATGCATAGAAAAAAGGTTTTTGGAAACTAGAACGTGAAATAATCTGTACAGGAAATGTATTTCGTAGCCTAGTGTAATGTGTTTATTACAAGTTAAAAAGAAGAACTTTGATTACCAGCAACAATTTTATTATTGAGAACCAGGTACATGGTATTATTTTAGAGAATTATGTGTAATTAACGAAAGGTATTCCTAGTATCATTAGAAATAATTATAGAAGAGGAAGACGAAATATTGACGATGTAATTAACCTACTCTCCGGAAAAAGACAAAGCAAAACAAACCGAGGGAATGAAACATGTCTTATAATTCAGTGAAATGAAGATATTATTGAGTAGAAGACTGGTGAAAGTATACACAAATAGCAATAATGAGTGATATACAATTAGTTAATTACATATTTTCATATTTATTATGTCATTTTCAATTCGTAGGTAGCACTATTGAAAACACTGTGGGAATATATTACTACTGACATCGGTCTAGCTCTAAACGAAAATAACATGTAGGTAGGTATAAAAAAATTCACAGAATAGTTTACAAGGTAAAAGTCGCATGTATAACTTCTAAAATTAAAGCGGTGCGTACACGACTGTAGTGTTACACATAAGATAAGCAAATCAAATTAAATACATTTCATCGTTTGTGGAAAATAAAGGATAACAAAATGGAGCTAATTAATATATTCATAAATATTATTGCTGACAAACAAAACAATATTCAATGAATAGTTGTTCTCAAATAAAATAATTTATATCTTTCTCACATTGACTTATGTTATGTAGATACTACCAACTGCCCCATTTGACCAATGAAGTTGTTATCGTGAAGAAAGCAGGAAAGAAAGTGTCACTTGCGAACTTCGGATAGGTTGTGTAGTTGCTTAACCCTCCGTCCGACAGACGGCTCTGCCGACAGATAATACCTTCGGTCCGACGGACGGTGTTTGGCCAGACCCCATACATTAACATGCATCTCTTTGCATTTTGGTGCGAATTAGTGGTGCAAAATTCATTTTAATACAAGCCAGGTATATATTTTTTATTTCTTACTTTTCTCAGAGTGAAAATCAATGTAGTTTGATGTTTACAAGAAGGAATTACAACGTTTTTTATTAATTATGATTATCTTATATGATAGATCTCTACCACTAATAGGTCAATAAAACAAGGCTGGTTTGAACGATAGTTATATTTTCAGAACGTTTACAAACGTTTTCGGAATACCTTCTTCAGTGAAAATATAACTAGATAAATATAAAATATAAAATAAACTGTAAAGACTGTGATGGTTGTTACATCGGTCAGACGAAACAATATTTAAAGAAAAGGTTGTATAGCCATAAGTATTCTTTAAATAATGATTTTGGTGCAATGACCGCTGTAACAAAACATTACAAAGATCTTGGGCATTACTTTGATTTTGAAAACACAATTATATTAAAAACAGAGAATAATTATAAAAAAGACTAATATATGAAATGATAAATATACAAAAAGACACTAAAACTATTAATTTCAGAACCGATATTCAAAATTTAAGTAATGTATATAGCAATTTGTTAAAATGACATTTGCATTTCTTAAGAAGGAAACCTTTGGCTAGGTTTTTAAATTTGGGTTTTCCTAGTCCTTGAACAGAATTGTTAAGGTTTCGACAAAGATTTTTTGATATAGGCTTTTACTTAATTTGCATGTATGTTTACACATTAATTTAGTTTTTATAATTTATATATATATATAAAAGTTTGTTACACATCCTCTATATCAAGAAATCCTAGTCATTAGTCATTTTGTTGATAGTTCCCAAATAAAAACAAATGTTTGTTTATATATTTATCTAGTTATATTTTCACTGAAGAAGGTATTCCGAAAACGTTTGTAAACGTTCTGAAAATATAACTATCGTTCAAACCAGCCTTGTTTTATTGACCTATTAGTGGTAGAGATCTATCATATAAGATAAGTATAAAAGGTCACGAAATATATATATATATACATTTAATTAATTATGATTCGAACTCTCTCATGGGTTCTCAGAAGTACAAACAATGCATGAAAAACATGAATATCGAACTTTAGAATGTTGTTGACATACTGGCGCTGAACACATTGAACAGAAAAAACAAGTTTTTCGGCGAACTTTTTCCTCTCTGTGTGAACAAATTTTGCAGTCTCTTGGCTGTGAGTGTATCGGCGCCGCTGGCAGGAGTAGCCACAATACTTCTTGGAATGTTTATTGATCTACCAAAGAACGATTCAATAGCCGAAGGAACAGTAAAATGCTTCATTACGTGAATATTGTTCATGCGATTTTCAACATTTGGAAGGACCAATATTCTGGATAAAGTATATAGAAAAGTGCGTCTAGCGTCATTTTTATTGGTCCCATCGACTTCTTTGCAAATGCAATAGGCAGCCAATGCCATAACATCCAACATGTTGAAGAAAAATGCCCAAGTCCAATGTCTGGTTGGCCGTTTTGTTGTAAAATCAGTAGCCATTTGGTCCATACAATTGACGCCGGCTTTATTCGCATTGTAAAACAAAATTGCCTCTGGTTCCATTGCCTCGCCTTCACAACATTTCGTATAATGCACAGTGGAGAGCAAATTCACAGCCCTGTTCCTTTTCGGCACGTAGCTACAAAGCGAAACCAAGTTTTCATGAAAACCAAACACCGATGACAGCATAGGACGAGAAGCATTCTTCTTCACTTTTTCAGGGAGGAATTTTTATTGGACCGAACAGTGCCGACGCAAGCTAGTCCAAGCACGTCTCCGCAAGTGCATCGATGCAGGAGGAGATTATTTCGAAGAATTTTAGACATTTGTACCGGTAAGATCAATGAATCTATTTTTCTCAAAAAATGCGCTTTACTTTCATAACGGACCATGTATATATATACGAGGCCCATATGCGTGAACTTAAAAGGAAGCTAGAGTGGATAATTACAACATAAAAGTGCAAAAACCAAGTACAGTCGCCAAAATGTATCATATTTCATGCATTTTCATACAAAATGTATGGGATCCAGCCAGATACCATCTGTCGGACCGAAGATGAGATTTCAAAACGTCCTTTTTTCGTTCTTCGCGACTAAATCCTTATTGCTATATGTCTAGATCGGTAGCCAATAAAATTCCAGGAAGGTACCTGGAAGCCCAAGTTGATAGATAAACAAGAAATATACTTAATTAACGATTGAAAACGAAAAAGGTCTGGCTGGAACCATTTATCGGACGGAGGGTTAATTGAAACCAACGAGTTTGTTGCCTAGTTGTAAGAGGGATTTTGAGGGCAACGATGGATTCAGCACCTAAAGACGCCTCAGCAGGCCCCAGGCTCAAATCAAGGCCCTTCTTTAAATATTTTTGGAATCACTATATGTGCATTCTACGCGCACGTTTGGGACCTAAGCTATGAGGCCCCTCAATTTAACAAGGCCTAGGCGCACGGCTCCTGCTCCTGTGCAGAAGTGTGCTACTGTTTGAGTATTTAAGTCGGTGTACTAAAAATGAGAACTTTTGTATTTGAGTTGTTTTTAATTTGCAGATATTCCCACTTTTCGTAGGTAATTAATATGAATTGACGCTAAAATGTGAACTGACCCATTGCTTCCACTATATATTCGTTATGAATCGTTTAATAGGATTTAAGGAACTTATTCCTAAACTTATTATGGAACAAACATTATCATATTAAACACTAGATTTAAGTAGAACAAAGAACTGTTTTGATTTAAAAAAAATTATCATTACAAATTTGTATAGGTGAAATTAAATCTGAACTTAATAGTAAACAAAACACTTGATTAATAAATAGTGATAATGGTTTTATATGTAGTGTAACAGGAGATTTTTTATCGGCTTATTAAATATTGTTTTAAAGTACGCCACATCTTATTGAATTGTTTTCTCAACTTTTTTTTTGTAAAAACTAGTCATTGTTAACTTAGTAAACGATCGAATTTCTCATATTGTCATGTTAAAGTTATATATAAAGGTTATATTCCTGTTGTATTAAGTTTGGTAATTGTATACAATAAAACAAGTAAAATATTTTATTTATAAGTGCTAAATAGATTGCAAGTATCATATTTCGGTGAGAAGAAGGAAAGTAATAAGTAGTATCTTAAGAATGCGGTGTAAATTTTAAAACCCAATCATTAAAAACGTGAACAACAGCGGTTCAAGGTTTGTTTCCCGTGCCACGCCACTGCTTGCAATAAATATTCTTGAGTGGAAGCGCCCTTGTATCCAACATATCTGAAGTAGCCTATAGTTTATATCCATTTGTATAATAATATTTTGAAATACGAAATTATAGTGCTGATCCAACAAAATATTTTGTGCATAACACAATATTGTGGAAAGCGGTATCGGTAAAATGCGACAGAATAAATGGAAACATTATACAGTCGCTTTCACAATGTATGCATCAAACTAAAAGAAAAGAAAGTTCAAACAGAATTTGCAAGAGAAAATATTTTGCTATTGTCGCAGAAAAGCTGTAAGAATTTTTGAAGTTTCGGAAGAAAATTATTTTCACATGCACAGAAAGTAAAACAAAGGCATATGTTTACTCTTTAGACACTAGTAAAATTAAGTCAATATACAGTCAACCCTCCATAAGTCGAAATTTTCCCTTGTTCCCAGCTCTTTATCTACAATTTCCATGTGTTTTGATCTCTCTAACTCGAATTTCCTTAACTCGAAAACTTCTATAATTCGAAGCTGCCAACACGTACCAATAACACAAGCATCTCTATAAGTCGAATATTTAGGGCAGCATTGTCCTCGGCATATGATCGCTAGCGAAATCAAGCTTCCCTGCGTAGTTTAATGGGAACCCCCGAAATACCATGTGATTACCAATGTTTTGTTTCGTATTCGTTTTGCCTAGTAGGGCATAGTAGTCGACGACTGTCGTGTCTGAAAGTGCGAATAGAAAGTTCGGTATTGATAAAATGTCTCCCCGCGAAAACTTAAAAGTCTGACGATGCAAACAAAGGTAGAAATTTAAAAAAGTGGAAACTGGAGTTAAGAAAAAGACTATTGCTCAAGAGTATGATATACCGCAAAGTACATTGTCTACAATTATTAAGAATAAGACTGCTATATTAAATTTCGGTGGAGAAATAAAGGGTCGAGTTACTCTCAAGCGAAATAGGCCTAGAAAGACTGTTAATTCAGCCTTGATAAAGTGGTTTGAATCTGCTAGGAAGGAAAATTTGTGTGTATCAGATCCGATATTGCAACAAAAAGCACTCAGTATTGCTGAAAAATCAGAATTTTAAAGCTAGCTCAGGGTGGCTTGAAAAATTTAAACAAATGTAAGAACGAGGCGTACGTTTATAATACACTGCGTATATAATATACAATACATGTAATTTTAGGTACGGCATACTACAAAAAAAAGTTTGTGGTGAAAGTGCGACAGTAGATAAAGAGAAATGTGATACGTTGATGCATAACACCTTGCTAGCTCTTTTAGCTATATAATGATATATTCAATACGGACGAAACTGGTCTTGTTTTAAGTGTTTACCAGATAAAGTGCCACGGAGGCAAACTCAGCAAGGAAAGGGTAACCTGTTTACTGGCGACAAACATGACTGGTACCGAAAAATTGAAGATTTTCGTAATAGGAAAAAGTGCTAAACCACGATGTTTTCAAGGAGTCACGCACTTGCCTGTTACTTATAAGAGCAATAAAAAGGCGTGGATGACCGTCGACTTTTTCGAAACATGGGTTCGGGAATTGGACAAGTATTTTTCTCGTCACAACAGGAAAGTTTTGCTCATTATTGATAACTGTCCTGCACATTCCCAATTGAGTCACAAACTAAAAGCCATAAAATAAGAATTCTTTCCACTGAACATGACATCAAAACTTCAGCCTCTCGATCAAGGCATTATAAAATGTTTTAAGTTCCATTACAGATGTAGAATCTTGGAGAAAATTTTGGACAATTTTGAAAACCATCTCTCCATTCCTCAAATTGATCTTCTTGATTGTATTAATATTGTGACCACAGTATGGAACATTGATGTTACTCCTAAAATAATCCAAAATTGTTTTAGACAAGCAGGTTTTTGAAAAGCATAAGTTCTATGATGAAGAAGATGAAATGCCATTACCAGAACTGAAACAAAACATAATCACCATCTCCAATGTTCAACAGTCGTGTAATAAGTGTGTTGAATTGTGTAATGCAAACCATGTGATTTTGATGGACGATTTTATGAACCTCGATGACGATGTTGTTACCAGCGAAACTCCCACAGATGACGAAATTATTGCTAGTGTTACTAAACATGTTGAGTTTAATGACAATTCGGATGCCTCCGACACTGAGGATATTCTTCGAGAAAAGCCTTCTCACCACGAAATGGCTAAATCATTTGAACCAATACGGTTGTTTTTTAATATGACTGGGAGCATAACGGATGATGTATTCCTTTTACTCAATAAAATAAAACAAATGTATGACTCAGAGTGCGTCAAAAAGAGCATATGTGAAACGTTAATCACCGATTACACATTTAAAAAAATACATAGATACCTATAGATACCTATAGATAATGTACAATATATGTAACTTTTTTATGTAAGGATGTACTTTTCATACCATAATCTTATACTATGTACTTATACTGTTAAAAATGTTTTCATTTTTTCTGCAATGAAACATGTAATACATAGATATATATATATATGTATACATGTTATACATTTTTCTTTAACTCGAAGTTTCTATAACTCGAAGTAATTTGGCTGTCCCTTGGGATTCGAGTTATGGAGGTTTAACTGTATTAAGGAAGGTCAACTAGATGTTTTGATAAGACTTGTTTATTTACTTTTACGTGCAACGCGTCTAACACCTAGTATGCATCTCTTGCAATAAATACGTCAACGGTTTCAAAACCAAACTTATTTGACCATTTATTTTTGTTTCAATCTCTTTGTACTCATTAACTTTGTTTGACCTCCTACAATCTTATAAATACATTTGACGTATTAGTTTTGAAAACCCTGGAGATACACTGCGCCAATACAACATCTGTTACTTCGTAGTTTGGCTTTGTTTATTTAAGGATCAATTATGTGTTCCTGTCAGCAAATGTATTAAAAATTGAGGAATTTGCATTCATAACCCTTAGTATTTCTAAGTTTCCATCGGTCAATAGATTTCAGTTCAGAGTTATCAAATCATTTAAAATGTAAGACTTTTGTACATTTTGTACGAACTTTGGATACTGCAATTTGCTCTTAATACTTTGGTAAAGTGCCTTATGCGAAATTTAAAGAAGGATTACAATTGGGGATGAATGATAAAGCTCCGATTTTTGCGATCTCTTTCACTTTGCACATGAATAAATATGAAAAATACGTAATTATGGAAAGTTTTCTACTTGGTAGGTTCTTGTTATTTACAAAATGTTGGGAGGTGGCTTTCCACATCTTAACCATTCAATACACAGATGCCAACATGTCTTGTATCAGCTACTCAAATCGATTGTCCAATATTATGTCTCTGTAAATATGTGGTGTATTATTATTGATAATTGTATGTTGTCTTATCGAACAGCTCTTTGGTATAGACTTCTTCTATTCATCATTCATTTCAAAGAAGTTGCTTTGGATACAAAAGTGGTGTCGCTCAGTCATTAGAACAGAGGTACTGCATGTTCTAGTTGTGAGGTGACAATCTAAAATTAATATTTCCTGAATGATAATCTTGGTGGTTACGTTTATTGCATAATAAGATCCCAATACCATATTTATTCTAGTTTTTATGAATGAAAAGGGAATGCTACAAACAAGCAAATGCAACAAGTGAATTGTTTGTTTGTTGTTTGTTTCCATAATCTAATAATTGGACAAATGTTTGAGTTTATTTTATAATTCAAAATTGTGGGTGCAACTATCTTTTGGAACATGTTCTATGTGACATAATTTTTAATTTTAGATAAGTACATATCTGATTAATGTTTAGAACGAATTACTATATTTACAAAAAAATGTTTACAAATTAAATAATTAGTACTTGAGTTCGGATGCGCTTTAGTGCAGTAACCAATACGCTCATTATTTAGCACTTTATTAATAGATGCTACATGCAGAATAATGCACATATACATAACAGTACGTCCTTTTATAAAAGCTGTATGAATAATGTATATTTATTTTGTTGACTATTAATTTATCAATAGTCGAGGTCAGTATGATTATGGTTGTGTGTTGTAAGTTTTATGTACAGTAAAATTATGCAAACGGGTTCAATATATGTGTACATCAAATTGCAGTTTTATAATTTATGTATAATAGTAATATTTTAGTTATTACAAAGCAAGCACAAAACTTTCAATATTAAAGTAGAATGTGTATATAATTAACAGTTATTTCTGAAACACATTGAAACCATTTGGCAAATAAGGTAATGATGTTCATGAAGGACTGTAACAAAGAACAAGGTTGTGTTTTAATTATACTATACAGAAATAGTGCCAATTGCGAGAACTTTGATATCCATAACAGAATAAGATAGAGAGATACGCTGTTGTCGGTTATTTAATTAGTGAAGGCTATTCGAAAAATATAACTTGGATACGAACTATCGGTTCGATTTATAGCTGGCGAGCTGTAATTTTGAGTGGCTATATGATTACAGGCACATGTTTTAGACCTAGTATGTTGTATTTACAATTTTCTTTGCACATAGTACAACTATGTATCAAAAACTATTTTATCAGTTTAGAAGTTTCACATTCTTTCCATTATTAAAAACAAGCAAAAAGAAGCTCACTTATTAAGAAAAAGGAAATTAAATTCTATCTAAAGCTAACAATCAAGATATTCTAATAAAGAAACGAATACCTTTCTAACCTAAATAAAAAAATGGCCTTCTAATAAGTACTTATAAAGCACAACACAATTTCTAGTAGAACTTAATATTCATTCTTTTCATCCATACTAAACAACAATTGAAAATAAATTTTAGTTGGCTTCTCAAATAATCTGCCCTCTTGTCTTAAACAATACTCTGATCAATTATAAAAACTTTGGCGTAAAAAAACTTTAGTAATTTAGCCCGCAGTTCATCGAAAGTTCGTAGACGTTCATTATCATAACCGTAAAGCAAAGTTTTTAGGTAACCCCTTAAAGAAATCATTGAGTTCTACCCAAGACATATGCCCGGTGACTTCCGAAGTCAGTGAAAACACTCGGTATATCAGTCTATCGATTTGAACAGGTATGTTATGAACCAGGTAACCGTATTTTTGAAATCAAATCGTATTTGTATCAAACGCCTCACTAACTATATTTATCAAAATGACAATAATAAAAAATCGACCACACACTCTATTGCCCAAAATGTCAGCCTAAACATTAATTTGTTGAGGGTAGGTAGTGCATTCGCGTAAATAGATTAAAATGCAGATTGTTTGTGTACACTATGGCACCACAGCCGAATAATGATGCGCGTGGAAGACGCCTAATTCCCGAACTAAGCAAAAAATTCACTTCGTCTTTAATTTCTACATTTATTCAGTGTTTGTTTATAAAATGTCATGCGTCTAAAACAGTCGTTGTGAATTAGTTCTTGCGATATTGGAACTTTATAAGAGCAATATTTATGTTTCTTTAAAATGCTCCTGGCACTTTGCTCTAATGACGTTGGTGTTATCATCTCACTCAAAGCAGAAACTTCAACAGGAACATTATTCACTCGTGCAATTTTATTTCTATTATTTTTCTAGTATGCCCATTTTCTCAAAGGATCGCATTGTCCGCCTAATAATATAATATGTTAGGTATAGGAGCCCCAATTGTTTGCATGTCAATGAGTAGTCGTACCCCGCTAGTTACGCATCGTCTTATAGTGCAAGGCCTAGTAAGGCAGCTTGTGTTGACTTCATATATGCAGTGTTATCTCACTTATTTGCTCTCCGCAAGATCTCACTTGTTCTTATATAGTGCCTATCTTGCGTTCGCTTAGAACCATTTTGTATATATATTAATCGCAATGGACTAATATAGTAGAGGAAAATGAACAACAGTAGAGGAAAGTATTTTTTTTTCAGAGATAGGATATATTTATATATACTTTGTCTATTTTAAGTTTTTACCTACGTCATTGTTTTGTATTAGGAGTAAAAACAATCTGTTAATTTAACTATTTTTCTCAAGCGGTACCAGTGCAAAAGAAAGCACGATTTGGGGTTGTCTCACAAAGAAAGATTTATGGATAAAAATTGATGACGTAGTAGAACTCAAAATGGACATAGTGTATATCGTTATACTGTGTGGAAACAGCGGGTAAGATCAAAATTGCAATTGCGCATGAAGCCGCACGTACGTTTCACGGGAAATAAGGATTTCGACCTTACCCGCTGTTTCCAATCGGTATACATTATGAATAAGTTATATGTACTTAATAACCTTATGTTTTACTTACTTTTTCCTGTCTTCCTACCAAAGGGTTTAGACAAGTCACACTGGAACCCTATGGACACGTACGTGCACTTCTACCTCAATAGTGATCTAATCGTGCTGGCAGCGGGAGGCTCATCGTGTGGTAACTTGTTCAATAGGTGCGGTATCGCTGTATTCGTGGTGGAATAGACTACATTTAGTTCCTTGGGTGTATCCGTTGAATACAAAAATTCAGTTGTCAAACTACGTATTTGGGCTATTCTAATAAAGGTGTGAAAATCGGAAATTCTACTTCTCTAAAAAGCCGGACCAACAGACATCCTTTACAAAATTCTAACTGTTAATTGAATATATTTGGTGAATCCATCTCAAATATGAATTTTAATTCTGGATAATACCTAGAAGTTTTTTTACCAAATAATCTTGATGGTTTAACAAAACATAGATTTCATGACCCAAAAGCAACCGTTGTTGCATAATGAAATTTATTTTAATTAATACACATTGCCTATTTATAATACTTGAAAAGAAAGATATTTAAACATTATTTATTAAATTATAGATCCTTACAGTATTGTTTCCTATTTTTTATCTATTAACTTTTCTTGATGCTTTTCCTTGCATGTGTCGAAACTAGTCTAACGTTCAGTACTAATATGTCACTATTTGCATGCTGCACATTCCATTTACTTAATATCTTGTAGGAATTGTCACGCCAAAGGCTTCACTTATAGCACCAAGATTTTCTGAAAATTCAAATGTTTATTTCCCTAAAATGATAAAACATATTTAATATTTAAAGAACTAGGATCTTTTTTGTTTTCTAAAATTTTACTAACAGCGTTTCAAAAGATTTTCAAATTTTCTTTCCTGACAAAGTCGAACATTTCACATAGAGGTACTTGAAACATTTTCAATTTTGTGACTTTAACAAACTACCTCATCGGCTCCAGCTTTATATGCAGAGGTGAAAACACGACTTTGTTTGCGTTCATTAGCTTTTTTGAACTGTATTTTCAGTTTGGGCTACTGTAGCGTGTACAGTAGATCAAGTTGTTTCATTCAGTGCTTCGTCCCTACAATTTCCTGTAAAGTTATATAACATGGAAGTAATATAAAACAACATAAAAACCAGATATATGACAATAGTTATAAACCCGATGAGATGTAAGCTGGAAATAAGAAGAAGTATCATAGATCAAATCATGTCGTTTACTGACTTGGGCGCTGATGCAAACAGCGATAGAAATCTATCCAAAAAATACAAAGAGAAAGAATATGACTAATCACAACATACATGGAGCTGAAACATATAAACTAACATTTAGCAAGAACCAGAAATAGTTGGTCGCACTAAATACGGCAGAATATCTAACCGAGAAACTTGAAGATATTGAGACATACAAGATATGAGTAAATTTATTAAGAATAGAAGGAAATCAACATGTAGAAGTAAGAATGATATAAGAGATGGTACCAAAAATACCAAGAGCAAAAACGGCAAACAAAAAGAGGTCAAGATCAACCGTCAACATTTGTCGATTCTCATTATTAATAAAAACAGCAAAAGGCAGCAAAAACAGGCGAAGCGTGAACTAGGAACAAAAAAATATTGTTCCTTAGATGTCTCTCCACAGTAAAGCTTTTACAGATGTTGTTGAAGCAATCTGCTGAACTCATATAATTTCTTAAAGCCTTGAACTTAAATTTAATATACACGAATTCATTATGAAACTAAATTACATCATTTCTACCTGAGTTTTTCACTAAAAGTATAACGTGCGGTGGTGAGCGATGGGAGAAGCAGATCTTGCATGCACTTACATTGAGAAAAGGATTCAATAGGATACAGTTCTTTTCGTCTATTTTGCTTGAAGTTCACATCATGCAGTTCTTATTACTTTTACATTTTACGATAAAATTCTTTTCCCCAAAATATTTAAATTTAACAGGATGAATCATGCGCATACTTGTTAATGTATGTACTTCTGTTACATAAAACATTGATTTGTTGAAATACGGCGAGTGGCTATTTTTCCTAGAATCGGAGAACAACAAACTATAGACACTATTGGATTAGAGATATTTTACTATCGCATATCCGTGTTATCTGTTGATTTATAATACAAACTTATTATAACTTTAGTTAAAGATTCTCTTAATTGTCCGGTACATAGCCCTTTGTATTTTCTTGAAATTAAAGTAAAATGAGATTTCCTTTAGTATTTGTAAGTTTTAGGAATTGACAATTAATGATTTAAGGCCTCGGAATATTCCCAACTAAAATAGGTACTCTCTAATTCTACCCAGTTTTCTGTTCATGCAGAACATTATTTAAAGAACACTTTGGCGAACTAATGGTAACGTTGAATTGCAGTGATTTTCATTTTACGGCACCTTAGCTTGTGGTTTTTAGAAAGAAATATATATTGTTTCTGGATGATTAGTTTTATTTTATTAATTACGCAAGTATTTACGTGTAATTGCGCAGTGATACACTATTCTGTGGTTAATAGTGCTAACTTGTGCGCCGCCTGACTAATAATTAGAGTTGTTCAATTTGCGCCAACAGCCAGTGGCTTGCGCATAAAAGTTTACACATAAAATAAATTATAGTCAGAAATAAATTATAATACGTGCTCAAACACTTACTGTCTTAAGAGTCATCCATAAAATTACATCTGTAAAATATCTGCAACATTAGACATGCTTCCACAGTTGTTTCAGCAAACCAAGTACGGCGTGAGGAAAAAATGTGCTTATATGCAGGAAATGAATATTCTACATCCATTGACGTTATATTAGCGTAATTAAAATAATCTTTGAAACAAATTAACGCTTGTCTTAATGTACCAAAATCAGAATCTTTCTCTAAAACACTATCAAACCTTTCCAGAATACAAGCAACACTGCTTGCACATATTCTACTAAAGACACTGAAGGATTTTGTAATTATTCTACTGCCTCCACAAGTTTATAGTAATTGTACTGAATAGTTTTTAAATCCGTTTTAACTTGACTATCTTAACATTTCGACTGGCTTTCCTGATTGCCGCAGCTTCCTTTGGATCGAATTTTAAAACCACGATCTTAATATTCTCAAAATTTTATAATGAAACGTGGCCTGTAGCCATGTTCTCCAATGTGTAAGAATCGGCACTGGCGGCTCAGGCATACCGGGATACAGTCTGTGAAATTCGCGAATGCATTTTGGCGATTTGACAAAAAGCACTGCTTTTGTATGCACTATTATAGCGTGTAGGTCAAGATAACATCTCTTAATACTATCTGCCACAAGACTGAAAGCAAGTTAGCACAATGTTTTTAAGGGACCAGCCTACAGAAAGCATGTTTGCAGCACATAAGGAACATTGGTTGTTTCTGTGACGTAGGCAAAATTTTTAAAAGTAATGTAGAACTACAAAATAGTATTGATGGCAGCGTATATGAATACACAACAAATCTCACTGAGACTCGCAGTTATACTGAAGGTTGTATCGGACCTCCGCCACTGCTCATTGGTGCTACTGAGCAACTGTACTAATAACTATGGTCGAATGTGTTTAATTTTATATGGATGTATTTTAATTTCTGTAGATATCAATTCAATATCCAATACGGAAACTGTTTATTCTACTTGAAAGCATAGTTGAGAAGGGATTAAAGTCAGCAACAAAGAAAGTGCAAAACTTGCAAGGTGTATACCACTATAACATTTGACTTCACAACATTTCAAAAGCAATTAACAAACCACATAACCAAATTCGCATTTTACTCTTACAATTGCTTGATAAAATTCAATTTCACCAATACTTTTTAATTTAAAATAGTGACGTGTATCGGAAAACAATTGTTTTGTTTTCTGAAATAATATTTAACATTATTCCTATTGCCTACAGAAAACATAAGCAAAGTTTGATTACAATTAAGTAGCTCACAATGATCCTTACATCTTATGAGTGAATCAGTTAGTAAACCAAAATTACCTGTGTAAGGTATCAATGAAAGCCATCTCTCAAGAGCTTTCCAACGATGTCACATGCTTGGGGCTACTGTTTAAAATTTTGCAGTTGGGGGTGGACGGTTTGGCGGTGGCGTTATATTTGTGAGGTCCCCCGCCATAATACTGCAACAGATTTGAACATTTTATGATACCTTGTTAAACAAAAAAGAATCCATTCCAAAGTTTTAAAATAGACATCGACTTTGTATAACTTACCAACTCCCCTGTGTGTTGTGAAACACAGAAGAAAAGAAAATTGGAAAGATAGAGATCGGGTACTTAAAGGTGTTAGGAGTAGGATTGAAGGACAAGATTAGAAATGAAATAATAAGGGAAAATCTACAAGTTATAAATGTCAATTAAAGGCGGGTTCAGGGTCAAATGAGATAGTTGAGACATGTGTTTGGAATGAGTGAAGAAAGATTCCCGGAAATTATGTTAAGGATAAGAATAGACACGAGAAGATCAATAGGAAGATTGCCAAAGACGTGGAAAGGAGTTGTTATAAATACTCTGAACATGAGAAGGATAGAGTGGAAAAATGACAAGGCTACAGTCCAGGACCGGAGGAGATGGAAACAAGTTATTGAGAGCTACCAGCACAGATGATATCGTTATGTCCTTTTACTTGAAGGTTATTTTCTAAAACATATTAGTGGCTAGATTTTGTTAAAATTTCATTGTAATGGACAAAATATGGAAGAATTGGGATTGCGTAACGGATATGTTATATGGTATATACATACCATCATCCATGTGAAGAGCTGTATCACAGTACAATTGTAGAAGACGTACTTAAAATACCTTTTAGCAGAGCAGCTAAATTTGATTAAGTGTTACCGTAGACTATATCTATACATGATGTCAATATGGTTGTTACCCGTGCAAAGCAGATGGATATGGGCTAGTTTGGAGAAAGGGATAATAAAATCCTCCATAGGCGAAGCTACCATTGAGGCCAAAGTGGGGGAAAGTTGTCTACAGGGGAGGGGGTCTACCTACCCTTCTATGGGCGATCCTAGTGGACAATCTCCTTAATAAATTGTTTAACGAGGGCTTTTATTGCCTAGGGTATGCAGATGACCAAGCAATCGTCGTGCGAGGACGCTTCACAAGTGTCATCTCAGAAAGAAAACAAACCGCTATTAATATAGTACACAACTGGTGCAGGCGGGAGCAGTTATCCATTAACGCTCAAAAAATGCGGACAGTTGCTTTCACCAAAAAGAAAGCGCTGGAAGACTTACGGTCGTGGAACTCTCACGTACAAAAAGCCACCAATACAGCGACAATTGCCATTGACAGATGTAGGCGAATGCGTGGGAAAAACTGGGGCCTTAGTCCTAAGATGACTCTATGGTTATATACAAGGGTAATTAGATCCATGGTAACGTATGGCGCAATTGTGTGGTTGCCTAGAAACAAAGCAAAAAGGAGCCAACAGGATACTAGGTGGGGTACAAAGATTCCCATGTTTAAGTGCTATGGAAGCAATGACAACACTTACAGATGTATTGGAAGTGATCCTGAATGTACCACCTCCAGATATTCATATACAAGGAGTAGCAAGGTCCGTATCCTACAGAAAGATGCAAGGCCAAACCCCCTAAGTCAAGTCCACGGCACTGACCCAATAAGTTGATTGAAGGATTTAAGGCTATACCGGCATGGTTTACCTGGTACACGGATGGCTCTAAGACAGAGGAAGGTGTCGGGGTAGAAATATACCGACTCAGAGAAAGGGCGATGGTTCAGATGAGTCTAAGTAAAGGTACTACGGTCGTTCAGGCGGAAGTAGCTGCGGTACATTATTGTGTCGAAGAAGTTAATAAGCAAGGCGGATCAAATCGCACGGTGGCCACGTTCTCCGACAGTCAAGCAGTGCTGAAGGCACTAGATTCGGTGCAGGTCGTGTCAAAGCTGGTGTGTGCTCTGAATGAACTCGGGAGTCGCGCAAAAGTGACTATAGTTTGGGTTCCCGGACACGAGGGCTACCGGAGGAATGAAAAACCTGACGAACTGGCCCGAGAGGTCCTGTCGACGGCATTCATAGGATCGGAGCCCTCCTTTGGCATTGCAAAGACAAAAATGAAAACTGTCATAAGGTGGATGAAGGATAAATCTCGGGAAAGGTGGAGGAACTCCCCGGACGAGAGATCGGCAAAACAGTTTCTTAGAGAACAAATGCCGAAGTTTGCAACGAACCTATTGCGCAGGGGCAGAAAGTTTGTCAGCTTGATAGTGGGCCTAATAACAGTACACTGCAGGCTCAATAGAAGAAACGATATGTAGATTCTGTCAAATTGAGGAGGAAACCACGATCTACGTACTGTACCAATGCGAGAAATTGACAAGGACGCGACTGTCACACATCGAAGACGAATATCCCGAGGCGAGACTATGTGGAAGAACAGCTCTCAAAGCTGTTAAGTCTAAGGATGCATGAGGACCACAATAGATCTGGAAAGGTCGCAGTGCAACAGGCATCATTGTCACCTCAAGTAATCTAATCTAATCTACTGTTGCTACCAATAGTGGCGCTAAAATGAATGTGTTAAATATCAAGATTTCAGTAGGTAGATCGCGACACATTTTTAAGAAAGAAAGTCGATCGTATGTACTATAATATAGAAGTTGGCCATCCCTGGCTTAAAGCAGTGCCTACATAGTGGCTTGGCCCGTCGCTTTCCTCCCCAATCCTCTGCATAGTCTATGTCGCAGATATACTATCGTACATTCGCAGGTACAATTCTCTGCTCGTTATCTGTATATTTATCCCGCTTAGAGATTTACATGATGTAATTCCTGTTACATTCGTGAGTTCTAAAGCTTGTAGGTTTTTATAAGGGTGAAAGTTTTCTCACGTAAAGGAAATAGATATTTAATTGTTTATGGCAGGTTTTGCTTGAATGCACTGCGCTCGTGTTTTGGTTTTGGGTTCCTACTTTCAACTGAGACGTTTTATGTTTTATTATTATTATTTATTTACTTATTTAATAATTGCTTTTACCTATTTGTCCATACAATGCATTCTTTTTCAGCTTTTGTTTCGAGAAAGAGAATCTTTATCGAGTTATCGAGATTTGCTTGTTGATAGATATTTCTGTCTTGGACATACACTCCCAGTCACGGTAGTTGGGACACCTCGTTAAATTTAGGATATTGTGCAATAAAAATTCAAAATCTTACACAATACTGAGAATTCTACTGCGTAGTAATTATTACTGGTTAGTGGATCATACAGCATTATTAGGAATGCTGCACTAATGGAATTTACAATAAAACTTAATCTTAATTATAATAATCCCTAATAATCGCCATATAATGATTTCATAGTATTACCGAAAGAAATATTCAAGTAGTATTACAATGCTTTATGTGTCATAAACATTTACAAGGGTATTTCTAAGAACGATTTTATGGTCATCAAGGTATATTCCTATCCCTCTAGTACCTCGGGCCATTCAGTTTACTTCTAAACGTCTCCGTGTACACGCGAAGTGCAAGTGAGCGAATTTTGAAAGTATTAACAGTGAAAATGCCGCGTGGAAAACCGATCAGTGTTGAAAAGCGATCGTCTGTGATCACACTCGATAAAGAAGGGTATCTGTTCGACAAATTGGCGAAAAAGTGCATCTGGCAAAATCTAGTGTAGCCAATATTATAAACCTGTACCGTACAACGGAAAGTTTAAATGACCGTGATCGACCAGGTCCGTCTCGTATTACGACCAACGTTGATGATCAGCGAATCGTTTTAATTAGTAAACGAAATAAAAGACTGACAGCACCACAAATAGCAGCAGAATTCAATCGCGATCGTCAAAACGCGGTGTCAGTGAGCACTATTCAACGTCGCTTGCGAGAGGCAAACCTATTCGGACGAATTGCTGTACGGAAACCGCTACTAAGGCGAACCAATCGTTTAAAACGAGTACAGTAGGCCCAACGACATCGAGATTGGACGGTGGAGGAGTGGAAAAATGTGCTTTGGACCGACGAATCCAAGTTTGAAGTGTTTGGACAAAATAGAAGAGTTTATGTTCGGAGATCAAAGACAGAAAAAATGCTTCGCGAATGTCTAGCACCCACTGTAAAACATGGTGGTGGCTCAGTTATTGTGTGGGGTTGTTTTTCGTACGCAGGAGTAGGAGATCTCGTTCGGATAGAAGGTATTATGAGAAAAGAACAGTACAGAAATATTCTAGAGCATAATGCTGTACCTTCTGGCCAGCGATTGATAGGGGAGAATTTCACCTTCATGCAAGATAATGATCCTAAACATACGGCGTTAGTGTGTAAGGATTATTTGAATACACAACAAACACAAAATACCTTGCAAATAATGTCATGGCCTCCACAGAGTCCCGATCTTAACCCGATCTTAACCCGATCTTAACCCGATCGAACTCTTGTGGGATGAGCTGGATAGACAGGTACGAAAAGTGGCTCCAACTTCGAAACAACACCTTTGGAAAATTTTACAAGAACAATGGAACAGTTTACCACCCAACACACTTACAAAACTTATCGAAAGAATGCCCAGAGTTGTTCGAGCCGTATTGAATGCAAAAGGAGGATTCTTCGACGAGAAGAAAGTTTAATGATTGTATTTGATAAATATTATTATTTGCTATCATTTTATGATAATAAACCAATATTTTGTTATATATAACTGATTTTGTGTTTTATTTTTATTTTTGTGCAAGTTAAATACTTATATTGAAAAAATATCAACTGTCCCAACTTCCGTGACTGGGAGTGTATGTATGACCTATATGTATTTATCGAGCCATTCGCTTGTATTGTTTTCGTTTCTATATTGCATTACAGTTTGTCGATTGTTACGTTATTTTTCGGGGTTTGCCTTCACAACTAATTTTACTATTATTTTATTAACATTTCGCCTGTAAACTACATTTTATTGTAAATTTGAACAGCATTGTTTGTTATTATTATTATTATTATTATTATTTTTGTGCTCGTGCATTCTTATGCTTTTCAGCATCAGATTTTCTGAATATATTTCTATATCCACTTTTTCTTTTTGCCACTGTTCTCATTTCTTTAATGATTTTCTTCCTCATTTGTTCTACATATTTCATTTATTGTATTAATTTACTTAACCTACCCTTTTTCTCTCCCCTACTACCTTTCGCTTCTACACTTTTATTGTGAAGTTCTTTTGATTCATTATTACTGTATGTCTGTAGCAGTTCGGTTGTACTCTTTCAATTTTATTTAGTATATCTTCTTGGTTTATCACTTGTCTTATTTCTTCAGTTTTTTTTATCTTTTAGCGTTTGTTTTTGTTGCGATTTATCTTACAAATTTTATTCTTATAGCTGTAACTTTCGTTTGAGTGTTTGTCTTTTTGTTCTATTATTCACTTGTGTACATTATGGCGGGAATAACTGCTGGGTTATATACTCTTTGACGTTTGTTTCTATTTCTTTCTTAAAAAAATAGTACTTTGTTTAAGGAATCCGAGCGGGGTTTTCTTTCCTCTCTTTGCTATATCTAAGTCTAAATTCTAGTCAATTCTAGTTGTGTCGTTGATTGCCCAGGTATATTATTTGTTGGCTTCTTTTTATTTGTCATTATTTTACTTTTTTAAAGTTTATGCCCATTTTCATATTTTCCAGCGCTACTAGTTATATTTTGGCAAGTTCTTCCATTAATACACAGAAACTGTTGCTTTTACTAATAAAACTACAAAAACTTAGCAACTTGCGAAATTGTTTATTGGCCCAAAACTCTATTTTTCTTTTCATGGGATGTCATAATGACATCTGAATGTGCAGGTTAAAATACATGCATATATAGCCTTTAATTTTGTTGCCACATTCATATATATAATTTATAGATTGGTATGAAAGGTCGGTGTCGCCATAAAACATTTATACAAAGGTTTTCGTGAGTATCTTTATCATTTGGTTTCAATTGTAATTATTTTTTGTCAAACCAGAGGCCGGAGGCATATGTATATTACTATAGACGTAAACAATATTTAGGTACAGTGGATAATAAATAGGTGACTAATGAATAGAAACTAAACAAATTGGAGCGATTTTAGTTGGTGTAAAGGTTAGATAAAAAGTCTTTATTGATTGTAAACTTACAATTCGTATACAGCCACATATATATTTCAAGTGTAGAGTTATAAATGTTTAGTATTTTGTGGTTTTTTGTTGCATCTCGTATTTCTTTTGGCATACTCTCAATGCGCCAAATAACAATTTCTTTAATATCTGGATCATAACGCCGTATCTCACTAAATATTTTACTCTGTTTGTAGAGTTCAGCCCAAAAGATCACCGAATATTTACGCGTGTTATATTTGTTACAGATATGTTTTGCCAATTTTTTACAAAGCGTACAGGAAAGGACTGAAGGAAGAAGATCTGTATGAACCCCTCGAAGAACATAAATCTAGTAAACTAGGCGAAAAGTTAGAAAATGTTTGGAAACAGCAACACAGAAAACATAAAAAATCTGCGTTACATAGGGCCCTGTTTCGCATATTCGGCGTGGAATTTATGTTAATAGGAATAGTTAAGTTGGTCCACGAAATGATTCTAGTGTAAGTATGAATATCTTTAGCCTTTGTAAGCACTAGGTGTATTTGTGTATCATATTAGCTCATGTAATATAGTTAGCTCTCCTCTTGGAATGAAACAACACTTTCAATAAATAATTAATGATAGAGACTATATTTTCCACGAAGAAAAGCGAATAACGAGGAAAGCAGCCTAGATGAAATAAGTTAACTTCTTTTTGATGTTGCTCGAGCTTTCGCAATAATTTATTGCTTCTTTTGGAGCACATTTGAAGTTTCGTATCAATTGGCAACAAAATTTCGTAAAAAACCCGCGTTGAAGAGAGAAGCAATAGTTTTAATCGTAATAAAACCCGTGGTCTTGGTTAAAAATGCAAGGTATGTTTAACCGAACAAAAACGATGAAATCAATATAAAACAGTATGTAATCGTAAAAATCGTAAAGTTAACTGAAATTATCACCGATGTTAAAATATTCTAAACTATTTGAAAATGTAATGTGACTAACCAGAGCATCTCCACTCAGGACAACGTTTGAGAATGTAATGATCAAAGGTGTACATAAGAAACAGTTCCAAGTTAACTTATTTCGTCTAGGCTGCTTTCCCCGTTGTTCTCTTTCTTTCAAACTAAACCTAACTGGTACAGCCGTATATCCACCTTATTCTATTTTCTATTACAGATTACTTCTTCCGTATTCCATAGGGAAACTTGTATCGTTCTTTAGTGTAGGTCAAACACATACGTCCATATCAGAAGCGTACATGTATGCTGGCCTAATAGTTTTCTCAACTTTAACTGAATGCTTCCTAGGTCATCCAAGTATGATGGCTTTGATGCATATATCTATGAAGCTACGAGTATCTTGCAGTGCGATAATCTACCGTAAAACTTTAAAATTAAGTCAACGAGCTTTAGGTCAAACAACTGTCGGTCAATTAGTTAATTTATTGTCTAACGATGTAAGCAAATTTGATCAAGGTTTTGTTTTGGCGCATTATATTTGGATTGGTCCAATACAAACCATTGTTGGTACTTACATGATCTACAGGGAAATTGGCATCGCCACTTTTGGAGGCATAGCGTTTTTGTTATTTTTCATTCCCATGCAAAGTGAGTAAATTTTTATATTTATACATATATTTGTTTCGAATTTTGTTCGATCGCGTTGTAATTTCGGAAAATACAGTGCATTTGTCGTAACCTCTCACTACCAGATTAATAGAAAAACTGAAATGTTGGGAATGGTCCTAAGACATGGATATAATAATAATAATAATAATTTATTATCCAACAGCAGCATACAATCCTACTTATAACAGGATAATCTTACATTATTTACCAAAACCTAAAAATTAAATAAACTCACATTCACACATATATTGCTACGTATTGAAAAGAAAAAGAGAAGAAAAGGAGAGAAAAAAAGAAAATGTTATTCTCTAAATTATGTTAATTGGGCTAATAGTAACGACTTCAATGAGCTAATACTCATTGAAAAGAAGTCCAAATCAGAACAAGAAACATTCACCCGAGTACACATAGCATTAATCGGTGACTGTGCATGGCCATGATGTCGAGTGCTTGCGAGTGACACATAAAATGTACCATTCAGCCTCGGTACCAAGAAATTTAACAAATGCAACAAATACGAATCACATATCGTACCATTAATAATTTTCGACACAAAAGGCACCCCAATTCGCCGATTACCCAGAGACGTATAACAGAATTTGCTCAATAAGTCGTCATAATTGTAATTGTGGGATAAATACTTTTTATGTTTTCTAAAGTATAACAGCTTAATAAATTTCTTTTGCACCGTCTCAATCATGTTATCGTATTTGTAATAATCAGGGTTCCAGACGATAGCGCACTATTCAACTGAAATGCGAATGTAACCCTTGTAGAAACTGCAGAGCGCACTATACCCCAGTTGGCTAGTATTCCTGGCAAGAAAACCAAGCATAGCATATGCACTCCTATATATACCCTCAATGTGATGATTCCAAGTCAGCTTGGAATCAAAGCCAACACCGAGATCTTTCATGATTTCACAACGTTCCAACAAAATTGCATCCATCACATAGTCGTATAAAATACAATTGTTTTCTTGCAAAAGTCATTATTCTACATTTACCCGTGTTCAACGACAACTCATTGGCAGCACTCCATTGAGGAAGCAACGCTACATCGTTCTGTAAGGGTTTACAATTCTCAAGCGTTTTAATTTTACAAAAGAATTAAAAATCGTCTGCATAAAGTAAACAGTCAGAGGGAATACACTGAGCAACGTCATTGACAAAGATAAGGAAAATGAGAGGCCCCAATACAGAGCCCTGACACATCCGATGTCGACAAGTATTCATAAGATTCAAAGCCCCGATATTCTACGTAATTTCTACGGTGTGAGAGATAAGATTTATTGAATCGGTATTGTATCTAGTTGATATCAAAAGTATAACTTTCACAAATAGCAAATTTTATTATTATTCGTCATTTTTTAGTCTATGCTCTGCAGAATCTCACAACAATGGGCAACCGGCCTATACAATTAATTACCTTCTCGCAAATCAACAATTCTATTTATTATGGATTACGGGATTAACTTCTGTTTGATGTGAATAGAATTTTAAGAATATTTTCAGTTTTTGAAAAATAAGTCCGCTTTGACAGTAAAGCGTAAACTATTTTCCTTTCAGATAAAGTGCCCTGATGATTTCTGTACCGCTAGTGTTAAAAAATCAGTACAAAACTGTAATGATTTGTACCTGATCTGTAAAAAACATCTGGTATTTCGAAAAACAAACTCGGATAAAGTTTTTGCAAAAGAATTTTTGCTTTACTCCTTTTTGTTTTCTAACATTCAATTTTATTTACTCAAAGAATTTCTTATGTACTGCCAGTTGGGCAATGAAAAGATCTTTTAATATGAAGAAAAACAATTGGGCGTTGCTATTTAAAAAATTACGTCTACTCTAAAACAACTGCTGGTTGAAAATCGACTATCATGCAAAACTGTGTATTTTTATCAAATAAAATCGATGTGTTCAAGGATTTCTTCCAACTAAATTTTATTTCGCGTTTACTGAATTTATTCCATACTTTAGGTGCGACTGTATATAATAAACCTGTTATATATTTGTATTTATGCGCTATAGGTACTAAATATTGTTTGAAGTTGCTACACGTTCAAATATTTATAATAATGATTTATCGTTATAAGCATTATTACATCCTGTGATAGATGATCAATCCCCTTTTTACATAACATAGATAATTGAACTGGACGATGACGACGTCCTTGGGCATTGTTTTTTATCGTATATAATCAAAATTAAGTAGTATTATTTGCATTGGACACATATTATAACATAACATGATACAAATGAAGTAGCGCGTTTGTTAAAACATATTTCTGATATACATAAATCTACGAAAATATGTAGCCATGTTAGTGATTGCTATGTGTTTAACACTAATCGTCGAATTTATTTGTATGCTGTGATACTCATTCTCCATTTAAGGAATTTTCACAATGCGATCTATGTATTACTGTTTTTAGACAAACAGTAGACAAGGAAATCAGATATGTATACATATACATATTAACATTTACACATACATTTTGGATAATTAATTTTAAGGTCAATAAATATCCTTGAATACTGCAAAATTTGGAGTATCTGACTGTGTCTTTCAACTGAAGATAATATACAAATATAACATATATAATATAATATTCTTCTTCTTCTTCTCGTCAATCCTTATGCCTTTCAGCGTCGGATTATTTTTGGATCGTACGACGATTTAATCCATTCTTTCCATCGTGTCCGCTCTGTACTCATTTTTCAAATTTCTGCTATGGTCTTCCCTCGTTTTGGTCCCAATTCGTTCACCCTGTCAATCCATTTTTTCCTTGGTCTTCTCTTTTTCTTCTCCCGTTATTTTTGGCTTCTATTATTTTCTTTGTTAAACTCTTTTGTTCCATTCTAATTATGTGGCCGTACCAATTCAGTTGACATTTTTCAATTCTTTTTAGTATATCTCCTTGATTTATCATATTCCTTATCTGTTCGTTTTCTATTCTGCCCATTTTTGTTTTCCCCACGATCTTTCTCAAAAATTTCATTTCCATAGCTGTTATTTTGCTTTCGTGTTTTTGCTGCATTGTCCAGGACTCACTTGCGTACATTATTGTGGGGGCTACTACTGCATTGTATACTATCTGTTTGATCTTGGGTTCTATTTCTTTTTTTCCAAAGATGGTTTGATTCAGAGCGTAGTATATATTTATGGCTTTCCGTCCTCTTTTTGCTATGTCTAGATCAATTTTTCCATCCTTCGATATAATAGTACCTAAATATTCGTATGCGTCGACAATTTCTTCTTGTTTATCGTTTATTTTAATTATTAGATTACTGGCTGGCTCTTTATTATTTATCACCATTAGTTTGCATTTTTCTACGTTTATTTCCATCATCTTTTCTATTTCTTCTGTCCATATTTTTGTTAATTTTTCCATTTTCACATAACTGTCAGCTATTAGTGCCAGATCATCGGCGTACAGTAATGCATCCACAGCTACAGGTTCCAGTCTGTTATATCCTAACAGTGCCTTCACAGTTTCGGTGCGTTTCCTCGTATTTTACAGGATTCTGTCCATTACTATAATAAATATTAATGGACTTAAGCTGTCTCCTTGTTTTATTCCCATTTGCATTTCAAAATCTGCTGATCTTTTTCCATTCACTTGTACTATCCCCCTAACCTGACAATATAGACTATTGATTATTTGGCGCATTTTTCTTGGAACCTCTAGTTTCTCTAGACAGATATCTATACTCCCTCTATCTACTGTATCGAAGGCTGCTCGCAAGTCTATGAAATTGAAGTAGATTTCCTCCCCTGTCTCAATTTTACGTTCAATGATGTTTTTAATTATGTGGATATTATCGTTGGCTTGTTTCCATTTTCTATAGGCTGCTTGTTCTTCTCCCAGTTTGTCTCCTACTAAATGTGTAAGTCGTTCCGCTATTATTTTGGTATAGACCTTAAAACATACTGTCGATAGGCATATTGCCCTATAGTTTTCGCACTGACTTTGATCGCCTTTCTTATATATGGGAGTGATGAGGTTATTTTCCCAATCCGCGGGAATTGTGTTCGTTCGCCATGCCTTACAAAATATGTCAAGGATCCACTCCTTTCCCACCTGTCCGAGCCATTTTACCATTTCCGGTTCTATATTATCCGCACCGCAGGATTTTCCTGTTTTTATTCTTTTCAGGGCTTTCTCTACCTCTTCCATATCTATCTCTTCAAGTTCTTCATTATATTCATTTCGTGTTCCTGATTCAGGCAATAAATCTGTATGATCTCCTGCATCTGTGAATTTTTCGTGAAGAATTCTTTCCATATTTCAAGTATATCTTCTGTTCTTGTTTTTAGTTCATTCGCGGTATTCCTAATTGGTTTTATTTCTTTCTTTTTCTTTCCATTCGTTGATCTTATTAGGTTCCAAAATTTCCTGTTATTTGTTTTATATTCCTCATTGATATCATTTCCAAAATCTTCCCAGCTTTTCTTTTTCGCTTCTTTGATTCTGTTCTTAACTTCGTTTCTAATTTTAACATATTGTTCTTTGTATCGCTGTTCCTTTGTTAAAACGTATTTTCTCCACGCATCTTTTTTCTTTTTGACTTCCTTTTGTATTTCCTTAGTCCACCATTTTGTTCTTTTCTGTTTTTTTCCTGTATCTGATTTGACCACATACTTCTAGTGCAGAATTATAAATAATTTCCTTGAAAATTCTCCACGTCTCTTTTAGTGTCATTTCTTCCTGGTCATGCCTCTTTAGTAAATCATTCGTTTTCTGTTGGTATTCTGCTCTTTTCTTCTCGTTTCTTAATTTGCTGATTGCAATTTTATGATACTCAGCTATTTGTTGTTCTGTGTTAATTTGTTCTTGCAATTCTGCCGTTAGCAATCTGTGCTGAGTTCCCATTTCAGCATCTTTTTATGTCTTTATGTTTCGTATATTAGTTTTCATACTTTGGGTATAGACTATGTAGTCTAGTATACTCTTCGCGTTTCTCTCTTCCGCAACAAAGGTGTATCTCTCTTCCAGTGGTTGGTCTCAGAAACCGTTCCCTATTAGGAGATCATTACGTATACAAAAATCAATCATTTTCAAACCATTTCCGTTTAACGTTTCTTCTCCATATGCTCCCAAGCAGCCCAGTCCCTTATTTGTATCATTACCCACTCTACCATTCCAGTCCCCCAATAATATTACTTTTGAGTTTGTCTCTCTTATTTCATCCAGCAGTTCCTGCAGTTTTTCATAGAGCTCCTCCATTGTAGATATAATATTCGAAATATTTAAAAAAGAAATCTGTTTGTCTTTTTTTATATATTTTATATGTTCCTGTCTTCGTCCTTTTCGAATTAATATTTACGCATTATTTTGTAAATTAGGTATAACGTTTTATATTATTTCGATAAGGGCGAGTAAACTTATAACCCCTAGTGCAGCGGTTCTTAACCTGGGATGAAATGATTTTCTGGGGTTTTGTTTTAATATATCTCCGGTGGTATATAGAGCAGTATATTAACCTTCCTATACTCACGCATACGGTCTGTGAGACCGATTTATATAGTATAGTATACGTCTTTCATTTTGATGTGAGTATAGGAAGGTTAACACAGTGCACCCCAACCGATTTTTTCGGGCGAAAAAAGCTCCATTTGAAATAGCAGAGACACCTATAAAATTCGATTTACGTTTTCCCGATAGAACAATAGTAGATATTGTGGTACCATGTGTAGTGGAAATGGTTGAATTAGTTTGTAGACTGGAAACAGTTCCCTTATCAAATATTGTACTACAATCAAGAATATTTGATATGTAGTATGAGTCGTCGGAAAATTGACAAATGGGAATATTGACGTCTATTAGTGTAGTCAGCTCCTTGTTCTCTTTTTATCATATACATACAACACTGACGTTATTAAAGCAAAATTCTTATTATGTGAGCATCGTTCCAAAACTACAAAGACTGTTGATGTTTTTCAAATGATTAAAGCTTAACTTTAACTGGAAAGATAAATTTCATTCTCTGCACTGATGGAACACCTTCGATGCTTGGCATCTGGCTTTGCTACTTTTTTACTCTCTACTCCTCAAGATATGATCACATTGCTTTTTACGCTGACATGTATTAGCGACAGAGACTCTTCAAGTCGTCAACAACCATAAAAATTGTTAACTTTAACAGAAGCAAGGTAAAGCATTGAAAGCATTTTTAAAAAGTTTTGTCAAATAGGTGGAAAACACGAAGTGCTTCTTAACCACACAGAAGTGCAGTGGTTCTCTAAAGGACAACCTTCGAGGCAAAAGTCCTTTTTTGGTAGAAAAGGACAACCCATTTTGTAAATACTTTGAAGAAAAGGATTTTATCCGGGTGTTGACTTGGCAGATATGTTTGATCATCAGAATAATATAATTCATGTCCATCAAGGATGTGAAGTAATGGACGCCATTGAAAGATTGCAAGTTAATTAGGAAGAATCGAGTAGAGGCCGATAATGTTGCGAATTTTCCACAGTTGATGGAGCTGCTTTACACAGACAAATTACAAAAATTTCTCAATTTTTATAAAAGAAATATCTGCGAACACTTAGAAACGTTACAAAAACGTTTTAAAGGATATTTCCTTCTTGATGGCAAGAAAGTTGAACTATAGCCTAAATCTACAGCATGACATACAGGTTGCTTTATCACGCTTCATTGTTGTCGTGCAAGATAAAACAGCACGGCTTTCAAATTGACATGTGTATTACAAATAAAATTTAACCAGTTTCTAATATCTTGTATATACCTGCAATTATTGGTTACTATTTGATTTGTTTCAATAAAAGTTATCTCTGGTAATTTTAGTTAATGTATTTAAACATATTATTTTGGGAGAGTGTACGTGACCTTTACTTCAATTTCAAAAGGGTCGATAGAACAAACTAGGTTAAGGGTTCTGTTGTATAAATAGTACTTATTAACACAAATATTATCTTCAGCCAGTTTAGGTTTTCAAACTACATTTGCTAAATTTAAAACTCGGAACAATTTATAGTCGAGATGATTAATTGAACATATCTACTTACATATCTCCAGAGTTGGTTTGGATATCGTAATAGTCTTAAATTTTGTTTCTATTTCTGTACGACCGACGAATTTATAATGTATTGTACAACATCACGTCCATGCTGAGTTACATTTCTCTCTTTTTCTATGATCCAAGTGTATTAAGTGATTATTTTACTAGTAGCTGGTTTATTTTTCTTTCGTTTCAGTCTATTTAGGAAAACGAACATCAGTATTACGATTAAAGACGGCTTTAAGAACGGATGAAAGAGTGCGTCTAATGAATGAAATAATATCAGGTATACAAGTTATTAAAATGTACACATGGGAGAAACCATTCGCTAAATTAATTGCGGCAGCAAGGAGGTAAGATTAAAGTCAGTGTATTTTTATTTTTGCACCATTATTTTCAATTTCGCTGTTATTATTTACAGGTCGGAAATTCGTGCCATTCGTGCCCATTCATATTTATTAGGAATAATGTTTTCATTTGAAACATTCATAACAAGAACGTCAATTTTTATTAATCTCTTGACATTCTTATATTTAGGCAATGATATCACCGCGGAGAAAGTGTTTGCGGTAACAGCAATATATAATGTGATGCGACCTATAATTACTATGATTTTCACGATAAGTATTTCGTCAATTGCTGAAGTCAATATTTCTGTTAACCGGATCAATAAGTTTCTAAGTTACGAGGAACTTGTGATAAAAAATGAAGATCTTAATGTCAATTTTCCTGTTAATGGTTCGTTAATGAACGGCATCACAGAAAATAAACCAGACAAAATAGATATGAAGGAAACCTGTGTTCGTTTAGAAAAAGTTAATGCAAAGTGGCTGAAAGAATCAAAAGAGGATACATTAAAAGATATAAATATGAATGTTGAAGGTGATAAAATAATTGCTGTGATAGGACCAGTTGGCAGCGGAAAAAGCAGTATACTAAATGTGATACTTAAAGAACTACCAGTAACTAGCGGTAATTTACAAGTAATAGGTAAAATTTCATTTTCATCTCAAGAACCATGGTTATTTAATGGTAGTGTTAGGCAAAATATATTATTTGGTGACAACTTTGATGATGATAGATATGCAAACGTCTTAAAAGTATGTGCCTTAGAGTCTGATTTAACAATCTTGCCATATGGTGATAGGACAATTGTTGGGGAGAAGGGGAAATCTTTAAGCGGTGGTCAAAAGGCACGCGTAAATTTAGCCAGATGTGTTTACAAAGAAGCAGATGTTTATTTATTAGATGATCCCTTATCTGCAGTAGATCCAAAAGTTGGAAAACAACTTTTTGAAGAATGCGTAATGGGATATTTGAAAGGAAAGATTAGAATTTTGATAACTCATCAGTTACA
The DNA here is from genome assembly GCA_038088585.1 of Chrysina gloriosa. NCBI lineage: Eukaryota > Metazoa > Arthropoda > Insecta > Coleoptera > Scarabaeidae > Chrysina > Chrysina gloriosa. The sequence continues at coordinate 39,811,239 of CM076089.1, forward strand.
GTACTTAAAAAGTGCAGATCATATAATAATATTAAAAGATGGTGAGGTACAGCAGGAGGGAACTTACACAGATCTTCAAACAAGCGGGTTAGATTTCGCTAAGTTATTAGAAGAATTTCAATCACCAGATGAAGAAGAGAATGAACGGAAGATTAAGTTGCGGCAGATGTCAGAGACTCATGAAATAGAAGATGAAGGCGAAGATCCTGAAAAGGACAAAGAACACATGGAAATGGGGAAGGTCAAAATTGAAGTTTATAATACATATTTACGATTTGGAGGATCCTGGTTTACTATTTCATTTGTGGTGCTTCTGTTCTTATTATGTCAAGCGTCTGGAAATGGAATTGATTATTTTGTTAGTTTCTGGGTTAACATGGAACAAGATTTGAGCAACAATAGAACGACGTATCCACCACTATCACGAGACAATGTGATATACATTTATGCAGGCTTAGTAGTCTTATTGATAATATTTGCAGTATGGCATTGTATATATTATTTCATATTTCTTATGAAAGCGTCAATTAAAATACACGATGTAATATTTTCGAACGTTGTTAATGCAGTAATGCGTTTTTAATAAAAATCCATCAGGAAGAATATTGAATAGATTTTCTAAGGATTTGGGAATAATTGACGAATATATACCTCTAGTTTTGTTTGATGTAATTGAAGTAAGCACTTAGTACTTTAATTTCTCATAGAATAAACTGCAATGTATTTCATTTCAGGTTGGTTTACTTCTATTTGGTGCCTTAGCATTATCTATAGTCATCGATCAATGGCTTGCACTGCCAGCATTTATACTTCTATTTGTATTTTACTTTATGCGTGTTCTATTTCTGAAAACAAGTAGGTCTGTTAAAAGAATTGAAGGAATCTGTAAGTATTTTTGAAAGCAATACTCTGCAAATCTACATCCAGTAATTCTGTTTTAGACCGTAGTCCTATATTCGGACAAATAACTGCATCCATGAATGGTCTGACAACAATACGAGCGTTCGGAGCACAAAAGATTTTAACCAAAGAATTTGATAATTATCAAGATTTGCACAGTTCTGCCTGGTATTTATTTTTAGCATCCACACGTTGTTTCGGTTTTTGGTTGGAAATTGTGTGCGTTATTTTTATTACTACTGTTATCGTCAGTTTGCTGAGTTTGAATAGAGGTTTCTACACACTTTTTTATACTAAATTTCCATATAGTTAATTATTCTATTTGTAGTTTCCTATGGCGGTGATTTGGGTTTATTAATTACTCAATATATTGGACTAATGGGTGCTCTGCAGTGGGGAATGCGTCAATGGACAGAGCTGGAAAATCAGATGACTTCAGCAGAAAGAATATTAGAATATACTAAATTGCAAAGCGAACCCATACGAGATAAATCAAATATACCTAAAAATCCCAAATGGCCTGAACATGGTAGACTGGTTTTTAAAAACGTATATCTTAGATACAATGCGAATGAAGAAAACGTTTTAAAGAATTTAAACTTTACGATAGAAGCAGGTGAAAAAATTGGTGTTGTTGGGAGAACAGGAGCGGGAAAATCATCTATTATAACAGCTTTGTTCCAATTATATGAAGTTGAAGGCTCTATTATAATTGATGGCGTTGACACTACAGAAATTCCCTTAGATTTATTAAGATCAAAAATTTCGATTATACCACAAGAACCAGTCCTATTTTCTGGTACAATGAGAAAGAATTTAGATCCATTTGATGAATATAGTGACGATATACTGTGGAACGCTTTGGAACAAGTAGAACTGAAAGAAGTTGTATCGGAGTTACCTGCTGGATTATCAAGTAATGTTAACGAGGGTGGTACTAACTTTAGTGTCGGTCAAAGGCAATTGGTGTGTTTAGCTAGAGCTATTATAAGGAATAACAAAATCCTTGTGCTAGATGAAGCAACTGCTAATGTTGATCCTCATACGGATGCTTTAATTCAAAAGACAATTAGAAAGAAATTTGAAAATTGCACTGTTTTGACGATAGCTCATAGGTTGCATACAGTAATGGATTCTGCAAAAATATTGGTGATGAGTTCTGGTAATATGGTCGAGTTTGCACATCCACACGAACTTCTACAAAACGATTTAGGGTATCTCACACATATGGTTGAAACGACTGGTAAAGTGACGGCCAAAAATTTAAGAAAGTATGCTGAAAAGGTATTTCTTACATATTTCATAACAAATTACCAACATTTAATAAACATTAATTCCTTTGCAGAGCTATAATGAAATGAAGAGCAAATAAATAATTGTAACAGTGTCAATTATATATACGCGTATATATGACATAGTATTCTTTTTGGTATTTTTAGAAATAGTAGATAGTATGTGCATGTACAACAGTTGTTTTTTAAATTGTGATATATATATATATATATATCTAATATGCCAATATATTTTTATAATTTTAAATTGTACTCTCGTATGTGTCTCTTATATGAATTATAAAATTATTAAGCCTCGTCAACTACAGTGCCTTAAATTTGGCCAGAGGCAATTAAATATAAGATACGCCCCTGTAATTTCTTTTATTAATAAAAGATGACCTATACCAACGTACTTTTTGCGCTGGTAATAATAATTTCTAAGAATTGTGTGCAAAAGTCCATTCGGTGACTAAAATCTCCAGGCAGTAATGTAATATCCGTCTGACACTCCTATTTGATAAGTTTAGTGCTACGGAATGTCGTCTAGCAAAACATTGTGGACTTCGCAGTAAAGCCGTTCTCATTCTCTCCACATTGTCCGGGTACGAACTGTTCGCGGACGACCAGGATTCTTCTTTGGTAATGCAGAAGCAGTCAACCTAAAGTTTTCCACCTAATTTAAAATTGTTTGGCGTGTTGGTACTCGTCCATTTCTTCCTATGTTAAAACGACGACAAAAGATACATTGAGTTAACGTAGTTCAATCACCATTTTAATAAAACACTCAACTCCAAACACACGATGCTCCCTAAGTCCAACGCTCCATGGCGAGTGAAGGCTTTTAACTACTGTATGTACAAGCCAACGACACGAACACCACGCTATCGGCATATGTCTAAATAATTGTGCCGGACCCTGTAGTTTGACAAGCACGATGCGGTTGTGAAGGGCACAATCAAATAGGTAAGCGCGCGGAGTTTACTGGTTCCTGCGTAAACATATTTATAAATATATAATAATAATAACAATAATAATAATAATAATAAAATTTATTGCTTATGACCATAACCATATGATATTAGCATTGTCCAAAAATTACATATATGTAAAGGTATATGAGAAAAAAACAACCAACACAAAGCATTAGGTAGCATATGCTCATCACACATTAAAGCAATTCATTAAAATTAAAAATTAAAATTAAAAAGACATTAAACATTCCTCATAGGAATAAAAGCATTTTGGAGTAAATAAGTCTTTAGAGAGCTCTTATATTAAAATTATCGATATTTTTTATTTCGTGTGGCAGCTTGTTATACATGTTTATTGCACGATATAGAGGAGTTGCCTCAAACATTGCCGTCCTATGTCGGGGTATACATAAATCATCTGATCCTCTAGTTGTCATATTATTATAATATGTAATGTATATATAATGTAATGTATGTATGAGTTCCTATCCTAACAACATAAATATTTGTTGACGTTTCCAAATCTTGTTTAGTACATTAATTCAAAATTAAAAGTTGTGTTTTATTGTATTTCGTTGTATTTATCATATTTCAGTATTTAATTGTCCTCGAATTTAGATATGCTCTAGTAGACAAGATCAACAGAAGCATTTACTTACCACAATCATAACGTGCATAACATCAAAGCTAGTAGGAAACGTTACCGTTCAAGGAAATGTAGTTAACCACAAATTGTGGAAATAACCGTGCAATATAATTGAGGTCAATATAAAGTAAAGTAGAACAAAGACAAATAATGCATAAATACGAAATTGTTACTTTCAACTTCAATGTTTTTGGAGTATAAATAATTACGTCTATTTGAATTAGGTACGACTAAATAAAGTAGGACGACTTTTTATTATGTGATAGATAAGAATCACTTTATGTTGAAGTAAATGAATGAAGAAATAACTGGAGAACGGACGAAACCATATTCCTTTCTTTAATTGTGTGTGTGTGTGTAATTAATGTCTGATCTAGAATTCTAAAAACAAATTCTACCTGGTAATTGATTTTTAGGATCTAATGTAACTCTGTCGCATTGTTCATACTGAAATTCTGTCGGCTTTCTTCTTGGAGGAAGTGTACTTATTGGTGAAAAGTCTGCTTTAGCATTTTGTCTCTGTGCCACTTCAGTAGCTACTTGTAAAATAGTTTCAAAATGTTCATCCGTGCGATTATTTGTAAACTCATCGATTAAATTATTTCGCTAATCTATGCATACTTGATTATACATTATGGGAGTTTGCATCATTTTACTTAAATAATTAATTTTCTTCAAAATTTCGTACCAGACTACAACAGAGCAAATAAATTTATAATTTTGAACCTTTAAAGCAAGCGAATGTACTTTGTGACAGACGTATTTTCAGACACTTCCAACAGAGCATCAAATATTTTTTCTGTGACCGTAAAGTTAGGTGCACACGCATCGATTTCGATCGCACGGAAAAATATTGTACGATCAAATTCTTTTAGTGGAAGAAAGAAGAGCATCGGAGCGTGCACAAGCTTCGAACTCAACACGATACGGCACGATCTCCGTGTTGATGCCGTGCATTGCCATTACGATCGACTTGCCGTGAATACAGTAGCGTATATGATCCAACGAACGTTTGCACACTCCACGATTTTTATTCGTACGATAAAATAACGTACGATATTTTGTGGTACGATCGAAAATCGATGCGTGTACACTTATCCTTAGGCTTGATTGCGTCAATTTTGCTGGAGTATCGCGTAGCGTCAAAGCTTTTAATTTTAAATCTGGTAAAACTTTGCAAATGTTCGATCACTTTTTTGTAGACAATGAAAAGAAAACATACATTTCTTGAATTATGTCGAAGAAAATTGATAATAGATTACTAGTAGACTACCAAATTTAGACTGAGTTGAGCATGGAACGTAAAATGCATGATTATTGATTTCCATAATGTTTTTTGCAATCCGTTTCATTTTCCACACATGTTAGAATCATTATCATAACCCTGCCCCCACAAACCTTGGTGGAGGTGTAATTGCAACAAAAACAATAAACGGAATTTTTTGAAATAGAGTAAAGAAGCCAATCTCTATTAATTTCTGCGCCATTCAAAAGATTTTTGTTCTAGTAATATTCACTAAATCTACGTCCATTGTTATTAACGGGAAAACTGTGGTGATGCATCTGTATAGGACCACATTTTAGGTTGTAAGGTACTTTTTTCAAGATCGGTTAACCTTAAAAAATTTTTATTGGTTCCAAAACTATTTTGAAAATTGTATATCTTAATACTAGCAGGCCACGATCCCGGATCGTCACTACATGTTAAACTGATACGAACCACTGATGACGATATACCGCTTGTAGGCTTTTCAGGAATACCTTCACTGGTATCACTTTTATTGCTACTTTCTGAAGGATTAGGGCCGCAACATTTTTTTCTCTTCAGATTTTGCCATAGGTCCAGGAATCGTCAACGACGCTGCGATGGTTTCAATAATTTCTGGACAATCCTTATTTTCCGGTTAGTTTAAAAATTTCATCATAAAACCTGCTACTTTTTCTTTCCGTATCTTCCTTATCTCGTTTTTGATTTCGAAATTGGGTCCCAGAGAGCTTTTGCGTCTTTGGTGGTTCCTTAAACAATTTTTGAACGTATTAGTTGTAACTAGTTCTTGCCAGTGATTGCGCTCGTATAAAATAATTCCGTATGGTACTACCAACTTTGTGGTAAACATGACAATATCTACCCCACAATATAATTAAATTATGATATCTAATCGCGGAAGAGTAGCAAAGATACACAAAATAGACAGACTTTGAGAAGACTTTTCAGTATTATGTTTGAAAGAATAATTTATTGGTGATATAGGTAGGGGAAATAAGAGAATTTTTGGGGTCAATCATTAGTGATTAGTAAACTGAAACCGTACTAACCATGTTTGCGAATTTTCCCAGTTATAATAATCATTGAAAGATATAATACATGTATGACACTATTAAACTAGTTGTAATTAGTACTTGTTTGGGATTCTCCTTTGAAAAACCCTTCGTTTATTAAAAAACACCGCCGCGAATTGTTTCATCACTGTGCATGAGTTGTAAGATCACAAACACTGCTAATTTCGCTTTGGCTGTGCTTGCTTAATGACGAGTAAAGACCCAACGCACTTACCGGCAACGGACGACTACGGTTCACTACACTACGGACGGCAATTTATTCTTTGCATGTATATTAATGGAGCTGAGCTCATTTATCGGAAACGGCCCTACCGACGACTCTCCATTAGTACACATGGAAAGAATAAGTTGCCGTAGTGTAGTGGGCCGTAGTCGGTAAGTGCGCGCGAGGCTTAATACGCGGAGTAAAACACGGTTTAACTTTGAATGTATATATTGAACACTAAATATTTAAGAAGGAAAAGAAAACTAACATGTTGACTATGATACAATAATGAATTTGGAAAGTTGTATGCATTATCTCTGAAATACGAATTTGAAATGTATCTAATTTGAAAGTATGTATTTGTATAACTTTCAAACATATAAATAAGTTTTGAATCTTATCGAAACATTTTTTGAATACAGGTAAGTTGTTGCAATACACAGCGAAGAACATCAGAATTGTAATTAAAAAGTGCCATAGTTTTCTTTTGTGAAAAGCTGTTATCTACTTCTGTGTATGTTGAAGAGCCATTGTTTTCAGATGTTACGAAATTAGGAATATTACTGGTTAATAATATCTGTAATTTCGTAACGTCTGGAAACAACGGCTCTTCGACGACTTTGAATGGTTATTCAAAGTGCAAAATACATATGTTATATAACCAGCTTATTGCTCGCGTTGTATGCATCACGGCGTACCAATAAGAAGTCGTAATGTCAATACTTCGTGCATGATTCATCGGACCAAGAGACTGGTAAAAATCCAGAATGAACGATAAGAAAGTTATAGAAACTCAGGTAAAGGGCAAATAGGCTAGCATTGTATGTAAGCTGGGATTGTTCATAAATTTTTAGTTCTACAATAAATTACGGTAATCAAACTATTGTGTACATTATTTTCGCCACCGTTAAACATCTCCCGCAGAATGTCTGCTCATCCGACTGGTGATAAGGTGCTGGTGTTTCGCTCGACGCTGTGTAACTTAAGGCTTATGTGGTAAATATGCTTGTTTTCACTTTTGGTAGTTGTTTCAATATTCATATATTTAGATAGATAGATGGTGGATAACAATGTATATATCTGTAAAGTAAAATAAGTACATAAGTACTTCTATTCAATTGTAACCGAATTGATGTCAATTGCATAAGTTACATTGGATTGTAAGTGAAAGTCAGTGACTGAGCGTAATTTCCTTGTTTCCAGTTTACCTTCTTTGAATTATACAAGTTAATAGTTTTTTATGAGTAAATATTAAAAATATTATATTTCCAAGAGTAATTAGTTAACTGCTTAGGCGGAATCAATAAACAAATATATATTGCAAATACAAATATACAAATGCTTAAAAAATCAATCTTAAAAATAGTTACTGCATATATAGTATATGAAATCTTCCTTTTACCTCAGATGCTTTGAAAATATGCTATGTCTACCCATGTATTAAACCATATATTGGTGAGGATCTTCAATTTACTAAGTTGATAGTTCTCAAAGAACTCCGTTCGTCAATGTTATTATGAATGTCTCTTACAAAACAGAGTTCTATGACGTTCCGCGTCGTATAGAATACGGCCCGTTTATGTAAAACATCAATTATAAATAACTCAATCAAGATTTCTCTGAAAGTGTGAGCACAACATGGTGTGTAGCTTTTGTGTTGGAATAGCCATTGCTTACAATTTCAACAATACTTATCAAACCGGTTGGACAAACTAGGCCAAAGAAGAGAATGTTCTGCGCTATATGCAGACAGAATGACTGGAATTACAAAGCCGGTTAAATCTATTTACTGATTTTACTGATCTATTTACTAATAGTGAACTATTTTCGAGTGCCAAAATCTTAATAAAATAAAATCTGGAGGACTCTCTATATAAAGACCTCATAATTTAGGTCCGTTAATTGATACTTGATAGCCGCCCATTAATGCATCCAATTTATTAGGTAGTTTTATAAAGGGTCCTCCAGATTTTATTTTATTATTATCCACTTACTGATAAACTGAGTAATTTGGACTAAATTGGCGATAATGAATTGACAAATCGTAGAACTATGCTAGTGAAATAAAGGTGATGAAAAGACTGTAATGCAAAAGGATTTCAAAACCTTTAGTGCAACTTGGGGAAATGGTAACCAGTTGTCTAGATATAATGTATGTGGCTGCGTACACGGTCTGAGCAAAAGGATATGTCGTGATAAGATGTAAAGTATGCATACGGATTCGAAAAATTCACAGCGAAAGCATAACATAGAAACAATATGGGTCTACATATATAGAGGACAAAAGACATTAGATAAGAAAGAATGGAGAAGTATTTCAAATAGCGAACAAATGAGTAGATGGATAAAAATTCAAAGAACTTTTGATGCAACTAGGCATAGTATATATAATCAATTCCCTTCTACCATAACGGTGTTGGGTTATTTTACAGCGTTATTTGTAATTATGTACATACCAGTTTATGCCCAGTCCCTTTCTGTTCAGAATCTTACTTGCAGGTTTCCCGTGGTCTGCCTCTTTTTTCTTCCTCTATGTTTTCGTCTCCCAGGCTTTTATAAAACTTGTCTTTAGTTGTTCATCCTTCCTAAGTGTCACCACCAACCTAGTTGTCTACTCTCAATAAATTCCAAAATCGAATCCACGTCGAGATCCTCTCTGATTTGTGTATTTCTCCATTTGTCGTTTTTTGTCACTCCGCGCACTCTTCTTAGATATCTCATCTCTTTAAGTTTTTTATTTATGTAATTGCATGTTTGACTATTTGCTACATTGTTCAAGCTTTAATTTATTAAATTAAAAAAATCAAAACAAGTAAATTTCAGTAAAGTAGGTTATATTTTTTTACTTTATTAGTAATTATTTTGGAATGTCAATAATTATATACTTTTTTGTTTTAGCTTCTAGCATCAGAAATGGAAGGGTAAAAGATAGTGGGGCATCTTACCGTAATAAATGAAGAGCGAAGTTGAAAAATATTACAAAAAATGAAGGGGCTTTACATAAATACGTGAAAAGTCCTATTCCTGAGACATCAGATTCCACGTTGGGCTTAAATTCATCAAAGACAACTGAGCCTTCAAACCCAGCACAAGCTAAAAAAGAACTTGACACTGTTGATCTAGTACCTATTAGAAATGTTGACATTGTTTCTAAAGATCAAATCCCAACAACATCTACTCAATTAGAGTCTGCATCTGCATGTCTAGACATACGCCTCGATAGCTTAGAAACAGAGACTGATACAACATGGGCATTGTAGGCTATTCAATACCGACTCTTGAACGATATCGGAAAATGGCCTGAACACATAAATGAAAATATGCGAATGCTTCTCATTCAGCAAGGCCAGGAAGCTGTTCAGCATATCAATACTAACTTCGGCGTAGCGTCAACAGTACCACGTTCAGGTTCATGTTCTTTAACATCACAAGGAGCGACAAGACGGCTTACCCAGGAATGGTTTTATCGCACATGAACTAACGACGAAAAAGTTTTAGGTACTTAGACGACTTATTCTCCTTCCAAAGCATCATTATTTTGCTTTTGCTGTCGTTTATTTGAGAGCATAAACACACCAAATGGATCCATGTTTTGCTCATCTGATGGATTTAATAGTTGGTGGAAATTAAATCCTAAGGCTTCAAGCCACGAATCAAGTGCAGTACACAACCAAAATTATTGCAAATGGAATGAGTTGGAGACCAGCCTTAAGAAAGGACAGATTATTGACAAGATAGAGCAAAACTTAGTGGCAGAGGAAACAAACAAATGGCAAGAAATTCCTTGCCAAACAGAAATTGGCTTTACGTGGCTATACAAAAAACGACGCCAGTACTAATAGAGGAAACTTTCTAGAATTGGTACATTTAATTGCAAAGTACGATCCTGTACTTTGTGCAGATTTTGTAAGATCTAAAATGTATGGCAAAATTTCAATCACGTATATGTCACCATGAATCCAAAACAAATTTATTGCAAATAAAGTTCACCAACATATCATCGGACAAATAAAAAAGGCCAAGTAATATTCGATTATATTCGACAGCACTCCATACATTTCTCATAAAGACCAAACAAGCAAGATATGCGTAGTGAAAATCAGGAAGTACAAGTAGTGGAATCTTTTATAGATTTCATTGAAACAAAAGATAAAACTGCTGAAGGAATTTCAAAGATGATTTTGAGCAAGCTTGAAGCTGATGGCCTCGGTATAAGCAACTGTAGCAGCCAAGCATATGATAGTGCTGTTATGGCTGGAAGACATTCAGGAGTTCAGCAAAGAATTAAGGAAATAAATCTCAAAGCTCAATTCGTACCTTGCTCAAATCATTCATTAAACCTGGTTTGTTTACGCGCTGCCTCAGTTGAGGCGGGTTCATTAACTTTTTTCGGCATATTAGAACGTTGCTATTCACTTTTTCCATGTCCACACATCGTTGGGAAGTTCAGATACCAGCTACAGGCAAAAGTTTAGAAAGGGTTCCAGATACGCGGTGGGGTGCAAGAGATAATGCCGTTAAAATGACATTGCATCATTACAAAGATATTCTCGTCGCTTTGGAAAAAGTGACAGAGACAGGTAAAAGCTTAGACATGAGAACAGATGCAGAAACTTTGCTAGTTACGATGCAGTCATTTTCCTTTCTTTGTTTCTTGGGCGTCTGGCAATCGGTGCTACATGAAGTGAATGATGCACGAAAATATTTACAAACAAAACAACTGGACATAAGACTGTGCGCTCAGAAAGTAAATGCTTTGCAGATGATACTGATAGAGAAACGAGAGGAATGAACAGATGGCGCTGTAAGTTATGTAAAAAGTATGTGTGAGGAACACGGCATTTCCATGGAACCTCAGCTGCGCATAACGAGAAGGCACATTTTTTTATGACGAAACCAGACATGCCAATTTGTCTTGTGGAAATGAGTTTAGACGGAAGCTGTTTTCTTCGTTAGATAGAATAACTGTAGAAATTCGTGTGCGTTTTCGGCAGCTACAGAATTTGGTGGATAAGTTTGCTTATGTAACGCCGGCTATATTACTAGATTCGGACGATACTAAATGTAGTCACATCTGCCGAAATTGATGAGCAGGACTTCAAGCTGAAACGATTTTGACCACGGACTTTTATTGCTGCCACAGGCAACGAAAATAAAATAATTAATGCGGAACCACTTAAATTATTTAAATTTATTATGAAATCCGAGCTGGAAGATGCTCTTCCCAATATTATAATAATGCCCGGAATATTCCTTGCCATTGCTTATGGCAATTGTGAGAGGAGTTTTTCAAAATTGAAATTGATCAAAAATTATTTAAGATCAACAATGAGTACTTTAAGAGGCTAACCAATGTGGCTATCTTATCTATTGAGAAAGAAGTAGGTGATGCTATAGACATTGATAATGCAATAAAAGACTTTGCTCTTAAAAAGTAGACGAATAAAGCTTATAGACAGAAGTTTTGTTTTTAATTCTAATCATTATATTATTTTTCAGTAAAAATAAAAATAGTAACAGTATCGTTCTTGTTCTCATTGGAAGTTGGTTTGTGTTTTATATTCAATTCGCTAATAACTTAATGTTGTCGATCGTTAAGGTGTAATCATAAGTGTGCTATACCTGTTGTATCAATGTAAGAGGCATACGTGTAAGAATTTTTGTAATAAATATGATTATTATATTGTAAAACTTATATACATGACCTTTTTATTTGTAACCTGTATAACATACAATAATGATAATTATTCTTGCCGAAAGGTTTTTTAGACTTATTGTATATCCGTATTTTGGTCTTTTAAATTGAAATACCTAAATAAGGGAGCGGCAAAATTTTCCTCCGCCCATGTCGGCTGGCACCTACGCTACGCCACTGGTTTTACTTCCTATGCCGAAATTTGTATCTGCAATCAAAAATCGCCGTTTTTTGGTTGTTTGGTCCAGCCAAGTTTAGGTTTAGAGACCGACATGTATGGTCAGGCTTGTAGTTTATCTGCTAGCTATTCAATGGTGCACGTATAAATTTTGAAATTACGAAAAGTTGGCCATACCGAATTTGGTCGCCGCAAAATAAAATGCTAACAGGATAATTGAACAATACCGACGACTATATTTAGTTTCCATACCGCCGGAAAGGTTGATATACAAATTGATAAATTAAAAATAAGCTGTACACACAAAACCAAAGCACAGTTCTTAATCAAAAAGTTATGAAAGCAATCATCACCAGATTGTAGTTGTTCCAAAACATTCAGTGGCTTAGCAGTATACTTCAGCATACATAATACATTTAGGTGTACCTATTTTTACCTGTCTGGATACATACCTGTCACGTATCTAATAACACCAATTTTTAAATTTTGTGACAGTGACATGTATTCAATTTCTTGCTTGTCATTTGCTTTCTTTTGTCGAGTATTACTAAGATAATTGATAAATGCATGTCTAATTAGTATCAATTGCTTAAAATTTGTTTTTCTTTAGGCGTGCTTATTACAGTAGTCGACTGTAGTCGATGTTGAACATGACGTGGTACATATGCAATTGCATGAATTGTAACTAAATATGTATGTGGACTATCTATGATATGTGCTTATACGAGTATATCGATAAAAGTGCATACACACATATGTTCTCATTCGTTATTTTTTACGTATGTACGTATTTAATTTCCTTTAAATATTCCATTATGCTAATGTAAATATTTCAGATATGAACACTCGACATCGTCTATTGTTAGATTGGTTTCATTATATAATCTAAATTCACAGAATGGAGTGGTACCGGTTGCCAATCACGATTATTTTAAAAGTATATCCTTTGTTTCTTCTGCAAGGACGTATATACGTAGGCTTGTAATCAGAATTATGAAATGTGGTGTTTTCTAATGCAATCTTTTTATCTGCATTATCAGACACTAGAGTAGCCTGTATATGCATTATATCATATAGTGATATTCATCGTCCTGTTATTATAAATAAAAGTCATATGCAAACAACTGTATGTAGAGACGCTTTAATTGTATTAATCACTAACTAGTTAGTAACACCGTCGAATAGCGTACTGTGGTATTTCCTACCGTGAAATTCGTTTATCTAAAATGAACAAATACACTGCTTTTCAGAAGAATGACTAGATAATTAAGCGCGAATACAGTGTCATTGTTTAGTCCTTGTACTTATTGTCTTCTTGTACTCTCAACCTAGAAATAATTTCTCCAAGAAAAAATTTGCTGTGATATTTTACATTCGTGTTTTGATTGTTTGAGCAGTTTTAAAATCGCAAGGACCAATTCTGCTTTATTTGAAAAAATCAAGGACGTAAGTAAATTCAATGTATTTTAAACCTGCTTTTATTATATATATATATATATATATATGTTTCCGGAACTTGGGAACTACTCAAAACAACTGTGTAATGGGACTTACCTACAAGAGCAAAAGTGCAAATGTGATGGTACTATTAGTTATTAGTAAACCTGTTTTTGTTTCGGTGACCTTTTTCACCACACAATAGTTAATTTTCGGAACACGTGTTTTGTTAGCAACCAGAAGAGTATCTTTAAATTGTATTTTAGTTTTTGTAGGAAAAATATTTGATACAATTTTAAATTTTACTTCCATTTATATTTTATTTAAAAAATGGCAAAACATTGAGTTGGCCGATAGTAAAACAAATAATAGCGCTGAATTATCTAACATAAGCTGTCTGTAAACAAAAACAAGTAAGAACACTGCATTTTATTAATGTAATATAGGTTGCATGTTGCACATTTTTGCTCGAAAAATGAGTATTGGTTAATAAAATATAAAGTGCTTTATATTTAAGCAAGTTGGTGCAATATAAATAATATATCAATAAAAGAGAGTGAAATATAATGTTAATAATTATCAACTGAAGTGAATCCCACTCAGATCGATGTTTATGTACTTTTCTTTTTCAAATTCGGATTCAAATTTAAAAGATTTATTAGGTGTCATTTAAATACATAAATCGTACATTTTTATAAAAATATAAAGGTATAACATGTCATGTATAGATTAAAATTTATTAAATTGAACATTAATCAAATATACGTACATACATAATGCTTCCTCATTGTGCCTTACGGTGTTGAGAAAAATAATTAATTAAATATATACAATAAAAAAATATATAAACATATGTACAATAATAAAACAAAACAAATTCCTATAAAATAATACGTCACAAAAATAACAATGAAAACAAAACGAAACAAAAGTTATTTATATTCAAGCTAAAACAAAACCAATCCGCACATTCGCAGAACTTCACACGCATTCTGAAGTTAGGCTTTAGCGCGGACTTTTCCGAAACTTGGTAATCTTAATATCCGGTGCCATAGGCGTCTTCGGAACGCGATAGATCAGATGTTTTGCAGAATTTCGTTCCAATTGTAAGTAAGTATTTTATGTAATAAATAATACTGAAGTGAGCGTTTGTTTCGTCGCTCCAAAGAAATGTTTCTAAAATAAATGACTATTACACTATTACCCGAATTGGATATTTGTAATATGAATGATTGATTGAGGCATAAATATAAAATTTATCGCACTGCGCGAATATTGTAACTGAATATTTTAATGCAAACAGATTGTAAACTGTACTGAGTATTGTAAAGGATACTCGGGGATGAAAGCATGTGTCTATACTTTATAGCAGGCATGGGCAATCCGCGGCCCACGAGTAAAATTTATTCGACCTGCCATTCAATTTGTCCGTTGCATATTAGCACGACCCGCCAAACTTGCTGCATTACTATCACTTGCTTTTGTTTTTCAACACAATTTCCACCAATATTAAGGCAATTATCATAACGTACAACCTTCTTCTGAATTCAATTCTCATAGAAATCTACGACCTGATTTGCCAACCATTGCAGCGTGGCCGTGAATCTTGTTGTGTCAGACCTTCTGGTTCCCGGAATGGATCCCTGCAACTGCTGTAGTGCAGCTGAAAATTATCCAAACAGTTGAAGCAGAGAAGACATAGCCTCGAAAAAATCAGGGTATTTGAGAGGAGCGAGGGGGTTGGTCTGTGCGTTGCACTCAGGGAGAAGTGCTTGCGTAGCTAATCTCTGAATACTTAATTAAGAGAGCTGGGTATCTCCTAGCCTGTGGCCTAGCCTTTCTCTTTTTGCCGGCCGTTATTCAACCGGCGTCTTCTGCTGCTACACACTCTATGCGTCTTCTCTCGAGTTCCGTCAGTAATACTCTAACTGCGTTCTCCAAAATTTCGTCCAAACAGTCTAAACTGGGGAAGAATTGAAAGCGCGATTTCAGAGCGAAGGCTCTGGCTCCATTATGGAAGACCCCGGTCTTATCCTCCTTACCATTCTCTGTAAATTACCTTAAAGAGTGCAAGAGGTTTTTATAAATTGCATCGGCGGAAGTAGGAGCAGCTATGGCCGTCAAAAAACTTTGGATGGAAAAATTATTTTTACCAAGAAAAATTATTAGTTTCTAATTTGAATACAAATTCCAACTATCAATTAATTATTTAAATAATTATTACTTATTAATCCCTAATTTTTCATGAAGTATCACTAAAATTCCATATATCATTTACCAGTTAACCTCCAATTTATTATCAATTAACTTGCGTCAGTGGAGGCCATCGTATCGAATGATGCAAATGATTTAATCGACGAAGAAAAAGAACCCGACAATTTGAGACTCAAAGTCACAGAGATGAAAGAAGTATTTCAAAAAGAAATAAAATTGGTATTGCATGAAATAAAATGAACTTTGTAGTTTTTGTACTACAAATAAGAAAACAAATACCGGAAATCCAGCACAAATGTCAAATATACAACAGAGACATCTATTAGCGAAAGTCAAAATATGGAAAAAAAAATAAAGTCAAAAACAACCAAAGTCGAACCCGATAAAACAACCAACTCAAGACACCCTCCCTTCAATAACCATCGTGGGATGGATCACAGAAAATTCAACTAGTTGGCAGGAATAAACAAACCAGCGGGTAAGTGACAATAAACGAGCGAGCGAATTATTACAGTACAGTACAGGTAACAGTAATAAAAATGTCGCGTTCCAAAGACTTACAGAAAATGGATTTATGTCGGTAGATTTTGAATAATTTCTACCGAGCAAGAATTATTGTAATTCTTAAAGAAAAATTCGAAACGAACATAATAATTATAAATAAATTTGTAAAAGAGGACTACCGTACCAGGGAATATCATCTAGTTTCTGAACTAGGGTTCCTATGTGCAATCGATAATGAACTATTATTTGAGCCATTCAACTGGCCAAATAACATTAGTGTTCGGTTTTTCCGACAACACAACCGAAATAAAGCATAGCTATAGTGGGAACAGAAGAAACAGGTAGGTACCATACTCACAACCAACAAAAATGAAATGATTTAAAAACTGGTGTAGGGACCATATTAAATTATACATAATTATAATACCAAATAAAATTGAAGACTGTAAATAAAGTTACAAGCAAGAAAGGTAGAGGTAATCTGTCTAACTTTTTATCCAAGGCAAAGGGAAATATATCAAATGTAATAATTTCAAAATAATGAGTTGTTTTTTGCAGAACGGATATTGTTCATGGGGGTTCATTAATTGTGACCAAAATAAATGGTTATTGACAGGAGAGATATCTCAGCGCTATTCACCGAGAAACAATTCGAAGCTACAGCCATTGAATTAGTTAGGGCAAAATCAATTATTGTTTCAATATACAGCCCTCCATCGGGAAATATGAAGATATTTATAGATAAATTAAGTTAACTAATATTTAAACTTCATACTTAATGAAAAGACATTTAAAAACGTATTTATTGCGGGTGACTTCAATGTCAACTTCAATATTACTAGAAATACAAACAACATCCGTAGTGAAGAGAAGTTTTACAATCTTAATGAGTACCTTGTGGAATAGGCGAAAATTACTAGTAGTATGCAAACAGTGCATCCCCTAATGATCTCTTAAAAAACCATCCTTTTCAAAATACAGGATCGTTTAATTTTTGTCCAATTATTGCCGACGAAATAGTCCGGATTCTTGGGCATCTGAAGGACAAACATACAGAAGACATGTACAATATAACAACCATTTGCTGAAAGCAATTTATGTAGAGTTGGTCTTAGCATAAGTTTTTAATAGATGAGTAGGACAAGGCATACTCCCTAACTCACATAACATAAGTGAAATTGTACTTATTTATAAAAATAGTGATAGAAACAACTGCGAAAATTATCGCCCCATAAGTATTCTTCCCGCGATGTCAAAGGTGATTCAACAAGCCACTGCGTCAATGATGATTGACTATGTGGAATAAAACAACTTCTTGCATATGGAATAACATGGTTATATGAAGAGATGCTCAACAAGTGGTATATAGTATATAGAAAAACATGTGTGGAATGTATTTTACACCAGTATGTGCTTCAACGTATGCTTGACCTAACTAAGGTATTTGACACTGTCAGTCACTTATCAGCTATTATAAAGCCCAAATAGTGTGGAATAAAAGATGAGCACTTAAGCTATTAGAATTCTATTAAAAAATCAGAATGCAGCTGCAGACTAAAAGAACAGTAGATTCCAGGCCAAGTATTGAGTTCCGTAGGGTTGCATTCAAGCACCCGACCGGGATAGCCTCCATTAAAAATTTGAAAGTGCTATGCCAGACTCGAATAAATGGTTTGCTGCCAACAAATTTAAAATTAACCCAGGCAGAACCCAAAATATACTGTTTTCCATCAAAAGCAACCATCGGGCACTGCTGGCAAGTTTCTCGGAATTTTCATTGAAGCAGGTCTGAAGTAGTACCAGCAAATCAATTCACTAGCTGATAGACTGTCTTCGGCTGTATTCGCAGTAAGAGAGCTCAAACACATAGCCGTCTGTACCATTCTATGATACGCAGTACTCTTCTGGGAAATGTCTCACAGAATCTGCGTTTTGCAATCAGCGATTCAATACTTATGCAACTTGAAATATGGAGAAAGCTGCAGAGGTAACTTTAAAAAGGAAAGAAGTCTAACCTTCCGTTCCATATTTATCATGTCTGCCATAACCTATTCATGAAAATAAAGAAGGATTTTCTCTAAATGGATCCAATCACATTACTAGACACGAACATGTGTCAAAATGACTCATGAGTACCGTATCACAGACTGACATGCTCCCAGAGAAAAATAGAGTACTGGGGCTGTAAGCTATACAACGAACTGCCCGATAATTTCAAACATTTAAAGTATGCGAGTTTAAACAAGAGTTAAGAGTCATCGAAAAAATGTTATGCCTTTTGTTTGTCCATACGTATATTTATTTCTTGTTTTATTTCTATTTTTTTTAAGTTTTCACTTTTTTTTAAATTATATTTTTATTGTTGTACTACTACTGTATTTTTCTCGACTTTTGCACTATAGTGTAGGATCTAACATTGTTAAAACTCTGATTGTATATATAACAGAAAATCTTTTTTTTTTTTGCTTGGTTATATCTGAAGCACGTTTCCAGGTGGTATCCATAATTGATATGGAGCGTATACAAATTAAACTAGTAACAATTATGAAATATTATTCCTAATGATTTCTTATTAGCTGCTAAATTAGTCACTATAGTTTTTTATTAATGCACATTTATTTCTGGTTTTTCGTTGCCTCATTAGTTCATTTTATCCAGTAAGCTTCGGAATATTTTGCTGAAAACTGTAGTGTTACTCCGTATCCTTCACTATGGTAATTACATCATATTTCCTTCACCGCTTTTTGCATTGAATTTGTCAAATTGACATTTTATCTAAATGTGCGCTTTTAAGAAATTTAGTACTTTTATTTTTAGGTATTTAAGTCGTAACCGTAAACGTAAACGAGCTATGAACGCTACTGCTGAACATGCAGTAAGGAATCCCAGGCGAGATGCTAATTGCTTGTCAATCTGTATTTTTGCGTAATTATTGCGATTTTAAGGGCATGCTGTGAGATTTGACAAATATTTGTTTCAGATGGTTTATACCTACATTTATAAAGGGTTTAAAGAAAAACTTGGATGTAAACGATCTATTTGATACATTACCAGAACACACCTCCAGTCTCCTTGGAGATAAATTAGAAGAAGCATGGATGAAAGAAAGTGAAAAGGGAAAACCGTCGTTTGCAAAAGCACTACTTCGGGTATTTGGCTGCAAGTTAATGTGCCTAGGAGCTATTACGTTTACGAATGAAATTATTTTAAAGTAAGTTTATAATCATTCTTTATACATTCAATTTATAAAATTTGGCAATTGTATGTACATGTCTTCTAATTTTAAATTCTTGCGAAGATAATATTTGCTGAATGAGATGTACTTACATATATGTATGTAGATCAACTAAGTAACTTATGCAGATACATTTTTATTGCGGCTATCTTTGCTACACTTCATTTCAGAAGATACGTATTTTGATAACTCTACCATAATCGAAGTAATAATTTTAATCATTATAATTTACTAAACAAGCAATTTCACGAACATAGGAAAGCAGAAAAGTAGAAAATGTAGAACAGAAACTTAAACTTAATTTGTGAAAGAATATTAATAAAGAGATAAAAGATTTCGAAACGTAAAAATATTTATTGTTGCATTTCATAAAACAAGATCGTTATATTCAGAAAGAATTTCCAAATAAATGTAATACCAGATAACGAAAGAAAAGAAAATATTTTAAAATCATATATGTTTATAATGTTTAAAATTGCAGTCTAACTTTTAGGATAGGTCAAACTTTAGCATTAGGAAATTTAATACGCTACTATACACCTAATCAAATGGATGTAACCGAAGCAGAAGCATATATGTATTCGGGAATTATAACAATTTGTTCTCTTTTAATCGTATTTTTGGACATAATTATGTTATGGAGCTCCAGCATACGGGTATGAAGATGAGAGTTGCCTGCTGTTCATTAATATATAGAAAATCATTAAGACTTAGTAATGTTGCATTGACTCAAACAACCGTTGGTCAAATGATAAATTTGTTATCTAATGATGTGAATAGATTTGATCATGCAGCCATGAATTTGCATAATCTCTGGGTCACACCAATACAAGTTTTTGTCATAATGTACTTAGTATATGCTCAAGTTGGATGGACCGGCATTGTAGGAATTTGTTTTATAATGCTGTTTATACCGTTACAAAGTAAGTGAAATGTAATGTTGCATGCGTTTCGATAACCCATTCATTTTTCAGTTTATTTGGGGAAGCAGTCATCTACTCTTAGACTAAAAGTGGCATTGAAAACTGACGAACGAGTAAGACTTATGAATGAAGTCATTAGTGGAATACAAGTTATAAAAATGTATGCTTGGGAAAAGTCCTTCGCTAAATTAGTAGCTGCTACCAGAAAGTAAGTGATAACTGTTAAGACAATGATAAAAATTACACTTTGTATTTTAGGCAAGAAATACGTCATGTTAAAGCTACATTTTATATAAAAGGAACCCTGCTGTCTTTTCCGAACTTTATTACAAGTATTGCAATATTTTTAACTATTTTGACTTACGTGTTCACCGGCAACACTGTGCGTGCTGAATATGTATATGTAATTTCATCATTTTATGATATTTTGAGACAGTCAATGACAACGTATTTACCAAACGGAATTACAAATTGTGCAGAGGGAATAATATCTATCAAACGACTGCAAAAATTTTTAGTATTAGATGAAACTTACATAAGTAAACATATTATTAATGAAGGAGATGTTGTGGTGATGTTGAGAAATGCTGCAGCAAAATGGAATGAATCATTTCCAGAAAATACTTTGACAGATATAAATTTAGACGTTAGAAGTAATCAGCTCGTGGCTATTATAGGATACGTCGGAAGTGGAAAAACTAGCTTGTTACACATAATTCTCAAAGAGTTACCGTTGATATCAGGTACATTGAAAGTAAATGGAATTGTATCTTACGCATCACAAGAAGCGTGGTTATTTGAAGGTACATTAAGAAACAATATATTATTTGGGCAATCGTTTGATGAAAAAAATACTCAATGGTTATAAAAGTTTGCGCTTTAGAAAGAGATTTTTCATTATTTCCGCATGGTGATCTTACTATTACTGGGGAAAGAGGAGTAACATTAAGTGGCGGCCAAAGAGCTAGAATTAATCTAGCGCGAGCAATATATAAAGATGCCGATATTTACTTACTTGACGATCCATTAGCAGCCGTAGATACTTACGTTGCTAAACAACTCTTTGAAGAATGCATCTGTGGCTATCTTAAAAACAAGTGCGTCGTTCTGGTTACAAATCAATTACAATTCCTTAGAGCCGTGGATCATATTGTTCTTCTTCAAGCGGGGGTAATTACAGCATCAGGTACTTTCCAACAACTTCAAGCAAGTGGTCTAGACTTTACCAAATTGATGGAGACAGAGCCGGACGAGGAGCCCCCAGTCCAAAAGTGTTTAAAACCCCGTCACTGGAATCTCCTATTGCTAGTGGCGAAATGCCAATAAAAATGCAGAATCAATATTTACAGGACATATTGGAAGGAGAATTTATGGAAAATATTTTGGTGCTGGTGGTAAACCAATTATTGCTGGATTACTGTTGACTGCTTTTGCAATAGCTCAATTTTCGAGGAGCAGCTGTGATTATTTTTGGGATACTGGTAAGTGATAATAATTATTGATAATATTTATACATATATTACTTGCAATACCAGGACTAATATGGAACAAGAAAGGGCTACTCACAATATAACCAATTCAGAGGAAGGGTTTATGTCAAGAGTGACTACACTTTCGATTTATGCTGGACTAACAGCTTTTACTGTTTTTATTTTTCTAACAAGGTCGTTCACCTTTTTTATATTTTGCATGCGTTCTTCTATAAACCTACATAATCGCATGTTTTATAAAGTTGTTACCGCACCTATGAGATTTTTTAATCAAAACGCTTCTGGTAGAATACTCAATCGATTTTCTAAGGATATGGGGTCAATTGATGAGTATTTACCCATAGTGCTATTGGATACTATACAAGTATGTTCTATAAAACAATGATTGCATAATTTAATGTGAATTATTTGTAGATTGGTTTGAAAGTGGTTGGAATAACTTCTGTTGTGGGAGCTGTTAATCCATGGTTATTCATCGTTTCTGCAATTATGTTCCTAGTATTTTATTTAATGCGAATTGTTTATCTGCATACCAGCAGAAACGTTAAACGATTAGAAGGCGTAAGTGAGTATCGACGAATCTACTTCATTCTTAAAATAAAGCTGCATATAGATGTTAGTGGAAGTATGTAGAATGAGATCTATTTATTGAAGACAAATTTTAAATTGAATGTTAAACGGTAATATTAGACTGAATTCTACGTCGTGATCCAGGAAGACTTTTAATGCAAATTACTAATATCAGTCAGTTTAGAAACAGAGATTAAGGAAATACAGTAAAACTTCTCAACAAGGGTCACAAGCTTTTGTAGCAATATTGACCACAATAGAGAGGTCGCGCTATTCATAGGACCATAAGAAAAACTTGTGTTTAATTTTTATTTTCAGAATAAAAATATATGTCGAAAGCAAAATTTATAAACAACACAGTTACTAGTTATTAATAATATATAAAGAAATATATGAAATATAAACTAAAAATCACAATTACACTAGCTAACTAGACACATAACATAATTACATACTGTTTTTAAAGTAGTGCTTTATTAAAGTTTGTTTAACTTTCCATTCTCAAAACCTGAGCCTCATATTTAAATTTGTGACATTTCTAAAACTATTTCATTTTCTTCATTCCAAAGTAGGACATTTTGTATGTCTCTAAGTACACACTTCCACCAAATCTTTAATATCTGCTAAAATTGCGGATTCTTCCAGGTCACTTTCGCCACATGAAGAATCTTTATCCTTAAGTAATAGTTCGCTCTCTATGTCTTTAGTGTCAACATTTGGATTTTCAGTCAATACATCAGAATGTATACAAGCGTACTTTTCAAATTTCATTTCGTTATCTGTTAATCTGGGAGAAAGCGGTATCAGAGGAATTTCATTTTCTTCATCAAAATAATTTGCATAATCTACATTTTCTAAAAACTCTGTTTTTCCAAAGCAATTAGTAATGATTTCTTTTGATACATTTTCCAAGTTGCCGGAATTCAGATTAAAGTACTGCTTAAATTTATATTTTTCTTTGCTTTCTCGAAAGGTGTTTCACTATTTGTAAATGTTAAAAGCATTTTAACCAAGAACGTTGTACACAAGCCTAAAGGCTAACTTAATGTTTTGAATAATTTTCTTCCAGCTTTTCAGTCAGTTTTAGCTGATAGTAGAAAGTAATGTGAAGGGGTAAAATGTACCTTTTACATTATCTAGGACAATTTTGGGATGTGATGTGGCATTGTTCAAAAATAGTAGGATCTTTATACCTTGCTTTTTTCATTCTCTCGTGGAATTTTCGTAGCGACGACTTCATAATATCTGATGTCATCCATTCCAGTGACAACTTATTGATATAATCTTCTTTAAAGAAACGCGAATTGTTGCTTTTCCCAATAATGAATGAATTTTCTTTGTCGCTGTTCATATTTGCATGAAATAAAACTGTCAACCTTTATTTAGGTCTTTTTACGCGCATAATGATACAATTTGAATGCAAAGGTTTTATTTATAAATAAAAGAGTCCACTTTCACCGGAGTTGTATGTACACATCTCTGAATGCTTGGTCCTTTAATATAACTGGTGGCTTCGTTTTATAGTCTTCAGTGATATTCAACCAACATCAGCTAATATGCCACAAATTAACGTAAACACTATGTTATGACTTTGACAAAACTTTTTAACCATCCGTTCGAAGCTTTAAACTAGGTATGATTTAAAGATCTTGCTGCTTCCAACGCTTTTTGCTTTATTAGTGGTCCATTCAATGGAGGCTTATTATTTCTAACTTTACAAATCCAGCTGTACACTACTTGTTTTATTGCCAGTCCCTCAGTTTTTGAAAAGTTTGTTTCTCGGTTTATATTAACATTTTCTTCAAACATTTTTTGAAAGTCAGCGTTGTGCTTAACTTCATCGCTGACTTGTGTTCTTTATATGCTATATTTTTCAACTAGCTTCGTTGCACTTGTACTGAAGTTTTCACTTTCTTCAATAATATGAAATTTGTCTTTAACGCTGCTGTTAGGTTTGGACCATTTTGGTAAATTTTTTTATTTTTTCTTTTATATTTGCAATGGCTTATTGTATCAACTTAAAATGCCAGCTCAGGTATTTTTTTTTCTATTTTAATGCTTTTAGTGAGTTTTTAGCTATTTAGGATAAAATAGAACAGAAAAAATTAAAAGTTACAAATCTTAGGTTACGGACCATTTTGGTCCATGTAATTTATTTAATTTTGTATTTCAGTAAAAGTATATGAATAAAAGAAAGAACAGTTCCTATAACAGTAGCCTATTCTTACTTTCGCAGCAAGATGTACATATTGTTTTTCGATTTAGTTTGCATACAAATCTATTACATATAATGCATTTGGCATCACATTTCGACTTACAGTAATTGCAAATTCCCCGTTTCTTTGGAGCTGAAATTTTTATACCATCGCTTGCAGATGGTACACTATTTGATCACGAAGCTTGTTGTTGAGTCAATAGCTCTGCTGCAAATGGATTTTTAGGTTTGGCTGTCCTTTTCAACATGTATTCTTCCGATAGGCTCATAACTAGCTGACGTAAGAAAATCAGGTCTTCTGCGATTTGAATCATTTGCAGCCCACGAAGAATCAATTTCTGAATATAAAATAAATGCATTCAATGCGGATATATCAATTATATTTGAAAATACAACATTTGGCCATCGATTTGTTTTTCTTTTAGTGCTGCAGTAGCCAATCATTTGATCAGCAGTATCAACTCCTCCTAAGATAGGTAAAGGAAACGATTTTTACAGGCACGGTAAATAATGACACAAAATAACAAACCTTTTGTAGAGTTATAATACGAAACGATTGCAGGTGTCTTCTTATGATTATTGAAATCAATTTCATCAGTTTTGTGCATGGTGCTCATCAATACAGTACCTTTATTTTTATGGCTGATATACGAAACAAGTGTTACAATTTCATTGAAAGCAAATGCGGATGTATATAAAGAAACTTTTTTGAACATCAGCAAAGAAAAAGTTATCAGCTGTAATATTTTGCCCTTTCAGCCCTTCTGTCAACTCCAACACAACTCGCTCTCCTTGATTTTTTTCAGGCTGTCCATTTTTTGGTTTCCCAAGGTACGGTTGTATTTTCCATATGTATCCTAATTTGGAGTGTACAGCTAACCAAAACTTAAGCCCGTATTTGGCAGGCTTTGAAGGCATATACTGCCTAAAAGAACATCGTCCTCTAAAATCCACTAGCTGCTCATCAATAGTGACATTTGCATGACAGTTATAAAACATTGGAAGAAGAGCTTCCCAGTTGTCCTATAACCCGCGAATAGAAGCAAACTTTCCACTAGTTTTTTGTTGTCTTCTGTTGGTAACATCGTCAAGGCGGAGAGCACTTGTTATCATATGAAAATTATCTTCACTCATAATAGAACGGAATATTGGACGACCAAAACGTGCATCAAGCAAACCATGCAAATCTTGGTTTTTTGCCTCTGCAATACAAAATTATAATGATATAATTATATAATATTCTCTGCTGAAGATCCAATGTGACGTGGTAAAGGAATTGCACTCCATTGCATTTTGTTTTTCGCAATGTATGATGCATCTATACCACAAGCTGCTTCACTTTCTTCACCATTTTCCATTTCATAATCACATGTATCACTATCACTTTCACTTTCAATATTTTCATCTATAATGGAAGAGATTGAAATATCTGAGTCATGTTCAGTTAGAATTTCAGCAATAGCACTGCTGTTCAAATTTCTTCGATTTGCCATTTTTTCTCTTTTAGGAAGTAAACACATCAAAAGTTAAACATTAACTGAAGTAAAACATAGATTGGTTGTAGACATATCTGTATAGAACGGGAAATCCCAGAATTACAAAACTATTGTGAATAAATACCATAAAATTATTTTTACTCTAGGTTACCCGGTAAAAATTGACCGTTAATTTTAACATTTAAAACAATACTGAACCTTTTATTGGTATTGGCTTTAAATTAAATGTTCTCAGTTAATAAATTATTTAAAATGTCTGGTCAAAAGAGTTTTATATCAAATTACTTATGAAAAATACGAAGTGGACCAAAATGGTCTCTTACCTAAGATTCATAAGTTTTTCTCAACCTAACAGCAGGGTTAACACACAAACGTTTCCTTTTGAGCGACATGATAACAGTAACACAATCGAAATTAAAAGTATGTAAGCGGAAAATAATTTAGAATAAATACTAATGAAAATAAAGTCCTACCGTCAAATCATAATCGAACCCCACTAATATGTTAAAATTATCTATTTACCATACCGCAATCTTAAGATAGGATTAACAGGTATAATAGTATAGTTACGAGTATAACGAGATTTGCAAAGCCGTAAGATTTTGCACAGCAATTTATTATCTGTAATAAGAGGTAAAATTACATTGAGTTTTCCCAAAATATTTTTTCGTGAATTTTAATAATGGCCGTTTTTAGAAGTGACCGCTTTTGAATGGTGACTGAAAATAAGATTTTATTATCCCTAAAAATCTCAGAAAAGTAGTTCGATTTTAATGAGATTTCATATTTTCTTATATATATGACATGATATACCTATTCTGTTTATAATCATTTTGGAAGAAACCTTTTACCTAAGCCCTAACCAAATTTTTGGGAGATTCGGCGGCTAAGAAAGATTGTTTTGTTCTCATACCAAGGTACTCTTTCAGTCTGTACAGTTTTATCGAAATCTGTATTTTGGGACTACCGGTGTTGCCTTGTAAAACTATAATTTTTGTATAATACACACCTAATACTTTAAGTAAGGTGTTAGATAACAGTAGTTCTTTATCTAAATAAACAATAGATCTAAAGCAACAATTAAATAACATAAATAAATACATAAGAGTATAGAAATATAACAAATACAACTATAGCCAAAAAGAAATAGGGGTAGTAGTTATGGGGGTAAGTGGCAACAGGTTTCCAGGAAGGTTAGGTGGATCTAGACCATGGCTTGATATTCTGAGCTTTGGAAGTCCATACCTATTATTTCCTGCAATTGCTTTAACGATGTATGATCCTTGGTATTTAGGGATGAGTTTCTTATTAACTCCTGGGGTTCAACCGGTATTCTTCTCAACAACATAACCACCTTCTTTATATACCCTTGTTTTCTTGTGGGGTTTATCATAATGGTCTTTACTATATTCTTGTCTCTTTTTGATATCATCATCTGCTTTGCTTTGAATTCTTCCAAGTGGTTTCTCTCATCGTGTATGTCCTGCAAATGTTTTTGATTCTGTCACTAAACTTTTCTATCTGGGGAATACCAAATAAAAGTTTATCTGGAACTTGTTTGTAGAGGAATTTAAAGTGCTATTTGAAGCAAACTATGCATCATGCAAAACTTTATTCCAATTATTTTTTGAATCACATTTTTTTAAAATATCGGTGCTAGTGTTTTATTAACAATTTCTATGTGGCCATTTGCCTAAGGGACTTCATCAACAAATCTTTTAAACTCGGCAGTAAAGTAGTAAAGCACGTGGATCGATCTGATACCAAACTTCGAGGTCAATAGACCTCGATGTATAATAATATTAATAAAACATTCATACCAAAATAGTCTCTTAGGTGTTTTTTTGTTTCATAACTTTTAATAGATTTCCACGGAAATACCTGAACGAATTTTTCAAAAAAAAAAAAAAAGGACTAGTAATCAGTTTTCGGTAAGTAAAACAGTAGTTTGTCCTTTGCATTCCTGTATACTAGAGTAGGCCGTTCGTAAAGCGGTAGTTCTTTGGTTATCAGTAAGGTTTGATAAAAGAGTGGATGACGTGTAATCATTAAGTGGTGAAGACCAGACTGACGCACTTAGATTTGATTAGATTACTTGAAGTGGCAATGATGCCTGTTCCACTGCGACCTGTCCTAGATCTATTGTGGTCTTCATACCTCCTTAGAGTAAGTTCTCAAGCTTTGTTCCTTTTGTTAGACTTAACAGCTTTGAGAGCGGTTCTTCCGCATATACGTGCATTTCTTTTTATTTTTCGAAGCGGATTTGAAGCCCTTGCTGCGTAATGTAATATGCCTCCATAATAGAGTCCTGAATTGCCTTAAGCTTTGCCGGCTCAATTTGGGTGGCTCGGTAGTCGTTGCATACTACCGCGATCCTCTCCAAAGCATCCTCCTTGAAGGTTAAACTTTCTGTTTTGGGCGTCTTGCCTTTTGGAAGATCTCCGGGAGTATTGCTCTCCCTCTGCCTTTTTTGAACTTCCGTCTTTTCTTTACATCATCAGAGTCCTGCTTGATCGGGTAAGGCTAAATACAAGGGGGTTTCGTCTGGTACCCCCAGGGGAACGTTAAATACCGCACTCCCCTGCGGTCACGTTAGCTAACACCTTAGTTTGGGTTTTAGCTCGGGTACCTCGGGAGCGCTTGATTCCCGAACCCACTTGTTAAACTTGTTAATTATGAGCCCATGAGGGGGACTGACGCCTGCTTCTGTTATTCTCTTACTGCAGAAGGAAATAGTGTGAATATCATCATCTTTCTGTCGCTGCGGCAAAATAGATCCAAATCCTTGAGAATTGGCGTCGCAATGTAGCTCGGTTCCGGTTGTGGGTGCACAGTACAGCTGTTCTGATAATTTTGATTCCAAAGTTTCGATGGAGCGTATTTCTTTTTACCAAATGTCCACTCCGCCACCTTTCTAATTAAATTGGATAAAGGCGATGCTTTGTTATAAGTCCTAAATAACTGTACTAACGGTCTTGGTCTATAGGAGATAGGTGTGTGATCTGGGACAAAGAAAATTTTGAACTCATGATCAATTAGTGGATATTTTCCCATAAATAAATCATTCAGTCTTTATTTGTCTTTATGAGAAATTTTAGAATTTACATTAATAGTTTCCATAAGTTTAAGTAAGGTAAAGTGCGCCGATTTCTTTCTTCTGTGAACTAAGCTATGAGATCTCAGTAAAGATCTTTGGTATCCAAATGACTTTTTGCCATAATCAACGAAGACAACTCCCTTGATTTATTCGTTTTGAATTCGTTCAGAATGCGTTTAGACCTATTGTAAATCAATCGTCACATAAGATGAAATAAATACTACATATAAAAAATAAAATTGGGAAATTATTTAGTTCTACCGAATGCTGGTTCAATAATACATAAATAGGTACTATGTACTCCTACACATTACTATACGCCACACACCAACCTATAAACTAAGAACATTGGACGTTTTAGTAGACTAGGTTCTAGATATGAATTTTAAGTGGAAACGGTTAAACCGTGGAATTGTTTCTGCTTCAAACTGGTAATTGCATAAGTCAGGAATGGATTTCGACTTTGGAGCAGCTTTAAAGAAACAGTTCCACGGATTTATAACCATTTCTATGGAATTTTACAAAAGGTAATACATGAAACTGAACGCTTTGAAACGTAAAAACCTAGAAATAGACAAAATCATTATTTGGAAACAATAATTAACAAGACGAAAGCTAGTCAGATAATGTGGTCCCAGAAGGCAAACCTCTCATTATAGTCACATTCGTGGGTGTCAAAACCATTATTTCTGTGCTCTGTTTATAGTATTTTTTTCAAAGGCTGTCTGTAGATTCCTAATTTTAATAATAAAAATAAGTAATTTTGGCTTCATGACTTATTTTTATGGCTTCTAGTATTTCCAATAATCATTATTATTACCACCTATTCACATTATTTAGCACTAGCAATTTATTAAAATATACAAATCATTTTCAATTATTGATAAAAAATAAAATATATAAAGTCAATAACATGGAAATTATGCACATTCTGTAGGGTGGATGCTAGAATTCCGTTCATAAAACTGCAAATCCTAATTATAGACCCTTGTATTGAGTATCGAAACAAATTCAGCCATGTACGAACATGTTTAGTATGTCAAAAATAAATCCATTTTATTCATTTGTTAGAAGTTATGAAAGATACAAGTGCTATTCTTTGTCAACCTCCGATAGGCTATAAAGGAAAGACGGCTGAATATAAAAACATGATTTCATTACCAAAATTAATGTACAATAAAGGTTACTGCTCTACATAATCACTTTGAGGATGAAGGCATTTGTCATATCTGTGAACAAGTTTTGCAATACCCTCTTCATAAAATGTTGCCGCCAACGATTTGAAGTGAGCTGTGACGGCTTCTTTGGGCTCCTGATCAGTCTGGAAGCGCTGCCCCCAGGCCACTTTTTCAGTTCAGGAAAAAGATGGTAGTCACACGGCGCTTGGTCGGAACTATATGGTGGGTTTTCGAAAAATCACATTGAAATTGCCCAAGAAGACGTTGGGTTATATGAACAGTGTGGAGGGCAGGCATTGTCGTAGATCAGAACAATTCCAGAAGTCAGCATGCCTCTTCTTTTATTTTGAATAACTCTCTGTAAACGTCGCAAAGATTCGCAATATGAATCTGCAGTAATTGTTGTCCCCGGTTGCGTAAACTCCACAAGCAACACATCATTTTGTTCCCCAAAAACAGTTGCCATAACATTACGGTTGTTGAAGATTCGTTTGAATTTTGTGGTTTTCTTTGGAGAATTTGTGTGCATCCATTGTTGTGATTGTCGTTTCGTTTTGGGGTGTTATATTGAACCCATGTTTCATCACCTGTCACAATGGATTTCAGAAATCTTTTCCATCGGTATTGTAACGGTCAAGAAAGAGCAAAACTGCAGCCATTCGGCGAGCCAACCAGCGAGCACAAAGTTTTCTGCAGCGCAACTGTTCAGTAACTATACACTATCATTTATGGTGAACCTTCGATTTTCCTTATTCACTTGGTCAACTTGTTGAGCAAGGTCGTTTGTAGCGACAAACTTGCGTCCTTGACCGCCTTTATCGTGCACATCAGTTCTGTCATCTTTAAACTTTCGACACCATTCACGAACAATACCATCACTCATAAAGCTGTGTAGATACACTCGGCTCATTCCTCGATGGATTTCTGCTGCACTGTACCCTTCTGCCTGCAAGAAACAAATAAAACTTCGCAATTTACACTTTGCGGGAGAATCAATAGAGACAACCATTTTTACGTGACTGCACCTCAACAAGAAATGGCGTGTAGGACTCAGCGGCAGAGCATGTACAGGCGACCCATGATATAAGAAGAATAGATATGCTCGTGAATTTTACTGAACACGTCTTTAACGCGTATGGCCGTGGCTTGACACAAGTGTCGTCATGATAGGAACATCTGATCGCGTTTGACTCATCTGTTTATACGTGTCTTCTGTAGTTGTTAAAGTTTTCATTAAAAATTAAATCATAAGGAAACAGCTTTCAAAAAACTAGGATCTATAAATAACGATAATGGATGAAATGACAATTTGACAGGTTTATAGCTATATATTTTTATATATTCCTATTGCCAAAACATTATTTTATTGGAGAATATGTTTAAATAAACATTTATTTTCGTAATTTTTGTTGTACTGTGCCAGCAATATTTGCAAAATATGTAATATACCTAATAAATTTATGAGTAATATGAGCATTTGCTAATAATTTGCTCATTACAATTTATCATTAGTATTAGAAAACATATTTTCTGAATTTTATTATTTTTTGTACGGCTTTATTGAACTGGTCCAACTATGTTCAATTACACGAACTTATTGAAGTGGTTGTACTTGGGCCAAGTGACATCACAAATGGATTCTTATATTATGATGCATGCTTGGCCTTCATACTGTGCGATCGGAAGTTGAAAAAACAGATCAGATTTTATAACTATTTTACCTTGTTCTCATTTTATAAATTTTATAATATATTTATCCATCCGATTTCTGATTCCGTAGTTTTGCTGTATTATCTTGGAAAAAGTATGTGCTTCGATGCTGTAGTTTTCCTTTTTCTTCCGTTCTCTGTTTGATATATGTGATATACCAGCTACCCTCAGTATAATATTATATTGTTATTACAATAATTAGTTAAAATTTCGCTAAATTAATTTCCGGGAAAAGATATTTTTCTTTATTCAAAATCGTCTTTTATCTATAAATGAAATATAGTAGAGGCCTATTTTACAGAATTACCTGTTATACCAACTATATATAAACTTCATAAACGTAATTGTATTCTCTCTAGAGCCATAAAATTCATGCTTTCCCAGCTATAATCTTTCAAATCAACGTGCCTCTCATGGAAACTAAACCGCCTTTTCTGAATTATTCCTTAAAATAGTTGTTTAAGGCGTTAACGAATTTAATTGATTCTTTTATACGTACTATGTGCGTTGCATACATACATATAGGGTTTGTTTCCTTAGAGAAGAGCACATTACGTCATGAAAATATTCGCGAAATGTGACGTTTCATTGACTTTCGCTAGTCGGTTGTCATGGTAACGTATACAGAACACCAAATATGGTTCATTGCGCCGCTGACGTAATGTGCTCTTCTCTAAGCAAACCAACCCTACTACATGTCCGTGTGTTTGTACTGTTTGCACAACACGGAATCTCTGGTTTCTCAAATATAGTGATTTGGCTTGATAATGATCGCAAGAATTCTGGTGTAGTAATACTAACACATGCTTACGGCAAGATACTATTTGCCTTATTTACCTGTGGAACCCTGAAATGAATAAACGATTGTATGATCTATTGTCAATAATATATACTTGGGACCTTGCATGACTTTTACGTTGCTTTCACACCCTTACCAGTTCAGGTATCAGTGAGATGCTCGGGTTTCATAAGTAGTATAATTAATTCGTTACAGATTTCTTAAATTTATCTCTGTAACCTGTTTAAAACGGCATTTAATAAAATATACAATGACTTTCAGCACGTAGTCCAGTTTTTACACATTTAAATTCATCTCTACGTGGATTAACAACAATTAGAGCATTTGAAGCCCAGGAGATGTTAAAAACCGAATTTGATAAACATCAGGATTTGCACAGTTCTGCCTGGTTCATGTTTCTGGGTAGCTCAAGAACTTTTGGCTTCTGGTTAGATTTGATATGTGTTTTCTACATCAGTTGCGTAACATTGAGTTTTGTAGTCCTAGGAAAGGGTACTAAATTATACTCTTCTTTTAGATAAATATATTTATAGTACTTTTTTTAGAAACCTACGGTGGTAATGTTGGATTAGCTATCACACAATCTCTTATGCTTACCGGAATGTTCCAATGGGGTATGAGACAGTGGAGTGAATTAGAAAATCAAATGACAGCTGTTGAAAGAGTTGTGGAATATACAAGTATAGAAAATGAAGATCATGAAGTATTTGATAAGAAAATACCTTCATCTGATTGGCCCCAATACGGAAATATTCGGTTTGAAAGTGTGTACCTTAGATATTCAACGATTGAGCCATATGTCCTTAAGAATTTAACTTTTGTCGTGAAATCTCAGGAAAAAATAGGAATTGTGGGTAGGACAGGTGCTGGAAAATCTTCAGTAATCAGTGCTTTATTTCAACTAACACGTACTGAAGGGCAAATTTACATTGATGATATGGATATATCAGCATTTCCCTTAAGCGACGTAAGGTCTAGAATTTCAATTATTCCTCAAGAACCTGTATTGTTTTCTGGAACGTTAAGAAAAACTTAGATCCATTCGATGAACATTCGGATAATGAATTATGGAGTGCTTTAGAAGAAGTTGAATTAAAAAATTTGATAAATGAAACTCCAGCTGCTCTTAATACCAAAGTATCAGAAGGTGGTTCAAACTTCAGTGTCGGTCAGAGACAACTACTTTGTTTAGCTAGAGCAATTGTTAGAAGGAATAAGATATTAGTGTTAGATGAGGCTACAGCTAATGTTGACCCTCAAACTGATGCGCTAATTCAGACTACTATTAGAAAGAAATTTGCTTCTTGTACTGTCCTCACCATAGCGCATAGGCTACATACAATAATAGATTCAGATAAGGTTCTCGTTATGGATGCTGGAATTATTAAGGAATATGATCATCCATATGTATTGCTTCAGAATAAAGGCATTTTTATGGAATGGTTCAACAAACAGGAAAAGCAACGGCAGATACTCTATACAGGGCGGCTGAAATTGTAAGTAAAACAAATATCCCCGCATATGTTGGTTGCTTTTTAAATTTCTGCCCTCTTTTTAGAGTTTCAAATCGAAGGGTAATTAGCGAAAAGCTAGTTTTTAAGAAAAACGATATTTTAAGTACGAAATCATTTTATTTATACCCGTGAAAGAAATATAATAATATTTTTTGTATAATTTGTGTTTGTTTAACAAGGAAATAGACAGTGCACAATTATTTATTAAGATTCGACAAACGAGTGCATGATAAGTTATCATTAACCTTCCTATACTCACGCATACGGTCTGTGAGACCGATTTATATAGTATAGTATACGTCTTTCATTTTGACGTGAGTATAGGAAGGTTAAGTAGCGTAAACTGGACTGACGCTGTCCCTTCACCGCTTGTCCCTACCTGCGTGCAACGCGTGACATTAAAATTCGGAGGAGGGACAGCGTCAGTCCCATTTACATGCATTAGTTTGCTCGAACCTTATTAATTACACACAAGTAGCTTTCAGGTTTGTTTAACCGTACTTACTATAGCGAGTTCCACATTTAGTTGTCACAATACCGCTTATGGGAAATTAGATCTGGGTCGTCATCGTTAGGAACTCAATGTTTGATATACTGCTATGTCTTACGCATGGTGTTAATTTTAACCTTATCATCTCAATATTGCAATAATAAACTTGAGTGCATGTTAAATTACACGTACATTACGCGGTATGAAATAAAGTAATAAGACCGAATTCTTTCACTTGTTTTATTCCAATAACATTACAATCAACACTGTCCTCTTCAAAGTAGGTGCTTTGAGAAGCCACACAGCACTGAAGACGATTCTTCCACTCTCCATAGTAGTGCTGGAATTTGCCTACTGCCGCCGCTGCTAACAGTTTCTTCTTATCTACGATATATGTAAATAAAGTAATGAGACGGATTTTTTTAACTTGTTTTATTACAATAACATTACAATTCAACATTGTCCCCTTCAAAGTAATTGCCTTGAGAAGCCACACAGCGCTGGAGACGGTTCTTCTCCTCCTCATAGTACACGGAAACAGCCTTTATATGGTCGGTTACAGCTGCCAGTGCCCTAAAACGACATCCGTTAAAGCGCTGTCTCAATATCGGGAAGAGGAAAAAGTTATAAGAACTCAAGTCGGACAACTAGGGAGGCTGAACAGTCACAAGATATTTTTACTGGCCAAAAAACGGTTTTCTAAAATTTTTGGGTGACAAGGCACATTGGCGTGATACAACACCAAGTTCTTTTTGATATTTGGTGTCAAACCGATGACCCTTATCCGAAGACTTTCAAGAAACTTTCGATAAAAGTGTTGATTAACCCCTTGGCCCGGGGCCACAAACTCTTTGTGAACGATTCCCTGACTATCAAAAAAGTAAACCAGTATGATTTTGATTTTTGACTTGCTCATTCTTGCTCTTTGTTTTGTAGTGCTTGGAATGTGCTACTCCATGTCCTAGCTCTTGGTTTCCGAATCGTACTCAAACAGTCAAGTCTCATCACGGTAATTACACGTTCCAGAAAATGGGGATTATCTTTAATCGATTCCAAAATGTCAACGTATTTGTCCCTCTTCATGTCCGTTTGGTCTGCGTAAAGTTTCCCGGACCAATTTTTGAGCTGATTTTTTCATTCCCAATTCATTCAGCCGATGGACGGTGTGAGATTCAAATTCAACTGTGCTTCGATCATTCTGACTGTCAACCAATAATCTGAACGCATAACATCCCGGAACCTGTCGACTTTTGCATAGGTTCTTGAAACAAAAGGCTTTCCACCACGAGGTTCATCTTCCATCGGACTCTCTTCAAAACCTGGTCGAACATCGTTGCTCGGAATTATAAAGCCGATCTGACACGGTCAATTTTCTTGTACATTTTTCTGTCAATTTTCTGTTGTGTGAAAAATTAAAAGTATCATACAAAAAATTGTCAATGTTTAGTTCAATTATTATGTACATTAAAAAATAGGAAATGTTCTATTTCTTCGTCAATTTCTCTGCGCACAAATCTAATGCGTTTCCAACCTGAAATTAGGTACGGCTCTCAGAACAATATAAGATAACGGCTTATAATGTTGGTAGTCTTTTATTTTGTGTGTTCGTTCAGTTATTTTATAGGTGAATTTTGTATTGATATTGTCAGTAAATACAGCACAGCCCTTGCAATCACCCTCACTAATTTTAATATTGTGTACTTATAGACTTTAAAAGTTTTTCCTGTGGCCAAAAATCGCAATGTTACTTGTTATCTGCAACAATTTATTTGTAGTGAACTTAATATCAACAACATTACTGTGTATGTTCTATATATTCACTGCAGATATGGTAGTACGCATGCTTGTATCTTTTTTATTATATCTTTTTCAATTAAAGAAAACATTTGAAACTGTGTATTATCTATCTTAAATAATTACGGTAAGCTGACATGTCTTCATTTACACCTCAAAATATACTCAGTTTTATGCACATTTCGATACCCTTTATGGGAGCCAATTTCAAAGTTGAAAGAGTGGACGAATTTTTTTCGAATCATCTATGTTTTATCTCTCCACTGACAGCGATTTTTTTTTTTAAATAACGTTTGGGCAATTAAAAACGTACAACTCGATTTAACATCAAACTTTTCAAATAATATTAATAAAAATATAAATATCGAAAATATCTCCACGTTGGTAGCTTGATGTGACCACTCTCTTTCATATGCCACTTGTAAAATTTTTCCAAGTTGTCTATGAACTCCGAAATAATGTAACAAAATTATTACAATAATCGGCATTTTTCAAAACTGTAAAATAGCATGTAGGCAACACAAATAGCTCACTACCGGTAGAAAAATAAATGCAAGATTCCTTGTGCGTCATATTCCTAAACAAGAGATAATAGATTTATTGCGGGAAATGTTGAAAATGTGAATTATTATTGGAACTATTTATGGAAAAGTTTTTGGCATATATACTTAGTAATATCATGAATAAATCCATTTATAGTACATATACAAAATTCTTGGGAACTAGTAGATTTTTATTTATGTATGTACCAAATTTAGTGTAGATCTAGTTTCTTTATTTACAAATATCCCGACTGAATTAGCAATTACAATAATAGATAATAAATGGGAGTTGATTTCAGATTTCACAGATTTATCGAAAGATGATTTTATTGACATATTCTTAGATGTCTATAATGACAAGAGAGTATAATAGTGAGCAGGTAATAAATAATAAACAAATAGTACAATAGGTACAGAGGTAACTCCGTATAGATAAACTATGAGTGGAACACATGCAAAATTAAAAGAAGTATAGTTCGTTTCAACTTATTTTATTCTGACTAAAGTGTTTACAGATTTACAGCACCTCCTGCGGTGGAAGCTTTATGAACGGTCTGCTTATCGCACTCTTATCCCACAGAGTAAACATGATATACTAACACAAATATACCTGTTAACTATTGGTAAAATATAGAATTTTTAAATATAGATATTACGTAATTCGTGGCCTCTAACTTTACGGGAATCGATTAATTCCGGCAAGAGTGCCCTTTTATAAAAAGTGTTAAGTTTGGGGTGTTGCTTCTTCCAAAAATGTTCATTTTCGTATATAATTTGATAAAACAACCCTTTTGGCGTCCATACAACAAAGTAACATTTATTTTTATTGGTTATGTTCAATTGACCTTTTAATAGCAGGCCACCGCTGTTATCAATAATCAAATATTTTATAAGTTTATTTTCTGTTGCTTCTTTCGGTGTTAACATCCTTGAATTACAAGTGCTTTTTATTTTAATAATGGCGTCGTCACCTACTAAGCCATCAGGAGATGCAGCAAAAACGGATATTTCTGGTCTATAAAAAGACCACAGCTTCTTATTTCTAAGCCAGAAATTTTTTCAAATTCGGCCAATGCTCTGCTTTCATTTTGTATGCCGTACTGAGTTGCCGCAGATCCAAAAAGTCTTCATAAAGTAGAGCCTTTACTGTGTTCGCTGTTGAAGTGGTTTTTCTTAGTTTTGCAACTTTACCAAAATTGGATGCAGTTAATCGTTTGATCCTCATCGTTTTCCACAAAGTGTTGTCCCTTTGGCCTACAGTTAATTTTTGTATTTTTAGGATTTCTTAGAATAGGTCGCAATCTCCATATCGACAATATTGGCATTTCTTTCAACTACTTTTTTACGCTCTACTAAACGCGACCGTTTCAACTGTTTCTTGTGACTTTTCGGTCTGGACAAATACGCACCACGTTTGCGATTTCCCATTTTTTTTTAATTTAAACGTAATAACAAAATTACGAACAATCAAGACTGAACGAAAATTTGCTAATGAAGTTATAGATAAACAACTTACGACTTTATACTTCAGTTTTCCTACAGTAATATATATATATATATATATATATATATATATATATATATAATCTTTTTACCCTTTCTACCTACCTTTCGGTGTAAGTGTTCAGAGCCACCGATCCGTATACATACGTATACCGTACCGCTCCAGGCCCGCCCAGTGGCATTTCGCAGCTTATTAGAGGTAACAGATCCATATCAAGATTTTAAACTGCTACGCTCTGCCGCTACCGGGCCTCGAACGGCGGCCCTTCGCACTGTGAAGCGCGAGTTTCACTACACCGCTACTGAGGGGTTTTCCTACAGTAATACTAATTGATAATTTGAGGAGAGCCTACAGCAAACACCAATTGCGGATACGCATCCCACTACCTAATTACATTTTTCGATGAAGCTAATATGGTAATCCTACTGACGATTATTGTCCCCATTTATCCATATGATATCCATAGTTCATGATACATATAAAGAAATAGAACTATTTTTTCCAATAATATTTACAATTTCCAAAAAATATTTATTAATTACGTACATATTGCTTTAAAATATGGATTAATGGATTAATTAATGGATTTTATCTATAGGTTCATAACTTTCGAAGAAGTTCATCTAGCTAGCTAATCTGTATGTTGCTGGCGAATAGAGCAAAATTCCTTTTTACTTGCTGTGCTAAATGCATCTTGAAAAGGAAAAATTTACTTCCAACTTGCCGGCTGTTTGTCCAACACGAAAGACGTGATGTATTCATTGAGTGCAAAACGAGAATTTTTTAATCAAAATAGACTGTGTTGAAAATATATTAGGCCAGGGCACGAGTAATTTAGCAAAACCATTGAATTAGAGAAGATAGTGGAAGGCGCACGATAATGCGCTTGTCAACAAAAACCGTGCCCTTCTATTGGAAGAGTGTAGGTATATACACAGAGGGGGTTTCTACCTTTCTCTTGCTCGTTGGCTCTTATGAGTCTGTCAAACCACGCGTTGGCCTTTTAACAACATTTATTGTTTAATAGTGAAATCTTCCAATCAGAAACGGTACAAACATCCATTATATTTGAACAATATAGATTATTAAGTAGCCATATATCAAAACAGTTTTTTGCAACATAATAGAAATACATTTGCTAGATTTCTTGATGAGTCTATACAGTTAAAAATTTGGCACTTGAATTTTTAATGCGGGTCGGTTTTAATACATAAGTGCTCGCAAGACCACTTGAAATTATTTTTTTGTGTATTAGAGTTTGCGGAGGATGGAATAATAATCCGAATGGTTTACTATGTGCCCTTAGAAAATTATTATTCAGCAACATTGTGCCACCAAGTATAAATGCTAACTCCATCAATAATGACCAGGATGCAATACCGATTTTTGACCTTGGGCTTTCAGAATGAGATATTGCAGACTTTCCACATTTCAAAAGTCACATTGCTAATGACGTAACAGGTTTAATTGAAGTACATAATTTGGTACATTCTCCAATTAAAGGGAAACTATTACAGACCCACATAATTATTGATTATTTGATATTAATTATTATAGAAATTTGACTAAATTTGTTTGTAAGGCAAAATTATATTTTCTGCCTAGAGTTATTTTTGAAATCGTCATATTTTCAGAGAAATCCTTCAGAGCGGAAGTTATTTTGAGACACATGCAAAGATCCTTATTTAAAAAAGGATTATGAATTTAGTTCAACAGTAATTCATAACTGAAATAAAAACATTATTTTATCCTTCACATCCAATTGTCGATATTTCATATTATATATTTCATAGTATTTACTTATACTTATATCTTATGTCTACAGTAGGTAGAAATGGCCTATTTTTTATATCTTGTAAATAGTTAATATTTCTATTTGCCTTGTATTCCCTTTCAATGTAATTTTACCTGATGCGGCGTTATTTCAGATTATCACGCCAGCTAAGATTACCTTGCATATTTTTGAATGAGTCAAACACGGATAGCCATCCCGTCCACTATGTTTATCCTTTTCTAGGAAGAACGTCTCGTTTTCTCACACTGTAGCGTTATTGAAAATGAGCGTAATGTAAGATTTTGTTAGTAGGCAACTTAATATACAAAAATTAGAAATTTATTTTAGGTAAACTCCAGCCTTCAGTCAGCAGTTCGGTATTTACAAGATTTTATACCCCTTTACCAAGGTTCCGTCTTTGTAACAATGATCTGCTCCATGTTCTGCGTGTCTTCCCTTTTTCACCTTTTCTTTAATAGAACCACAGGACTTAGAGCTACAGCAGCACTAGATAAGAGCAAACATTCCTCCATTATTTATCCAAACTAAATACAATGTACCCTATAAACCGCAACAACGTTTCACACAGCGACGGCAATTGCGTGTTGGTAAATGCTGGCGGTAGATGACTATACGACTGCGTCGACTGCTATCTTCGCTGCAGCTCCGATTATACGGTATCATAAGATTCACAAGCCGCCGCTAGTGACATTTATATTAGTATTGAAAATAATTTTGAAATTTGTTCTACAAACTACACTTGCAGTAGGTATGTGTTTATGCAACATATGTAAAATGCTATCTTGTCCCATATAATTATAAATTTTTATATCGATCCAATCATTTCCAATTTAATATATACCATTTCATTGCTAATTTTTTTGGTTAATTTAACTATTCTAAATATGATAACAGGTGAAATTTAGTTAAAAATACAAATTTTAGACCAATTCTATCATACTGCATTGCTCTCCTTGCCTTTTTTAACAATTCTATTTCTATTCCTATGCTCAATATACTCTCAATATTCAGGCAACTGATTAATTAGAAGTTTTCGATGTTCTACTATTTATTTATGTTTGAAACATTGCCTATACCCTTTTCTCTCCCAAGGAAGAATATATTTACAGGAGAGTCACTCTTGCTTATACCGAAGGTCGACGTCAACTTTGTTATTTTAACTAGGATATTTTTATAACATTTTTCTATTCTATAGCTTATAATACGCCGATACTTAGTGTACTTCCCTATATCTACATGCAACCGTTTTCCAGTTATTGAAAATTGTTCTTTTTCCTGTTTTGCCAGTGGTGCTTTAGAACTAGTTCAGCCAATTTAATTTAATAGAGGTACGAAGACGTGAACCTGTGAAATCTGACAAGCGCGTTGTTCATCATATACGGATGTTCAAAATTTGGATCTCGATTCATCTACTTTCAAATATAAAAACCTCATTTTTCTTAAATGGAATACGCTGTATATAAGTTTATTATAAAAATTAGAATAGTAAGCTCTATTAAATCCTATTAAGGTTCCCTATACCTACTACTCCTAATACTTTTAAAGTTATTAGCGACTTTTTGCTACGTTGGGGAAAATGTCCTAATAATATCCTCTTAACCCTTACGTGCGCACCCGGGTACCCAGCTCGTCACATTTTTGCTTGTAACTCTTTGAAAACATTTGTTTTCGATCTGAGCCTCCAGATCTAGAAAGTTTAACTCTTCGCGAAGAGATTTCCATAGCTATCTTTCGAAAACATTTTTTTGGAATAGAGAAATGAACTTGAAGTAAGGTTAGTGTAGGGGCACCGAGGGTACCCACTAGAGAAAAATTCGATATATTCGTCTCTGAATCAATGTTAATGTTAATAAATGTTCCTTTGGGGTAATATTGGTTGATAAATGAACAAATACAATAGTTTATAGTGTGAATATAATAAAAATTTATTTATTTCTCGCAGTCTATACATGTAACTTGCATATACATGTTACTGAGTGTTCATCGCATACAGGTCTGTCGCAATTTTTATAACTTTAACGAGTTTTCCTACGCCTTCTTATGGTTAACATGGTTATGACAAATATGGCATGAGCCGATAACTATTCTTCTGCCAGATCGCGAGTTCAGCTTCTCTTGCAGCAGAAGTGGTAGCAGTTATCGGGGTCCTACCACGAATTCGATCACGAGGCTCGTCGAATGATTTCGCGTGATTTGATTATTCAAAGAGCAATCCTCAATCACTGGTTTGACAAGTTCTTCGCTCAATTGGCGCAAAAAGTACGACGCTCATTGGTTCTTCTCTTGAGCATACTATTATTTCCATAATAAATAATATGCGCTGCAAGAGCGCCGATATTAACGATGTTGAAGAAAAATGCAGGAGGTCACCTCTGAGTGCGCCTATGCGTGATGTATCGCATCACCATTTGGTCCATTGTGTCGATGCCAGACTTACTTATTATAATATTCAATCATATTTTCTGGTTTTCTGTTTGCATCGTTGTTGACAGCAATATCGTAATGCATTGTACAAAGGATACTTACAGCTTGTGCCAGTTCCACAAACATTTTAAACATCTACTGCTCGATAAATCCTATATTTGACTGTGGAGTGCTTGAGATTCCCTTCTTCGATCTCTCTTTGTGGCAACTGCACGGTACTTTTGAACGTGAATATAGCTTAATTACCTTTTAATTATGTTTACTCATTTAAGTAAATCGATTTATAATGATACTGTTCACATCTTAATTCAAAATGGTAATTAAAATTGGAGGTGGGTCCCCGGATACCCCGGGTGCGCATCAAGGAGAAGTTGGGTTTAATCTATAGAACATTGTGTTTTCAAATCATTTCGCTCCAACCAAAAAGTAATACTTATCACATCAGTAAACTCCTCACCACACAATTGTTTTCTAATAAAACACGTGTCACCGATTGTTTTGGGGGAACATCTTTCGGCTGATTTTATTCCTTGTATGACGTCCCTCTCCTGTTGCACTATCCACAGGTTGTAAGGCCGTATAGATAAACGTTGTTTGATTGTTCGGTGGCAGTTTGTAATGAAACACGTGCGGATACAAGTTTAAAAGCACTTTATTCC
Source organism: Chrysina gloriosa (assembly GCA_038088585.1). Lineage (NCBI taxonomy): Eukaryota > Metazoa > Arthropoda > Insecta > Coleoptera > Scarabaeidae > Chrysina > Chrysina gloriosa. Next base: position 39,855,038 of record CM076089.1, read on the forward strand.
TATAACATATACCTACTACCGCGGACCTTAAGATAAATCACCTAATGAAACAATTATGACTAATAAATGGTTGCTTAAAATGATTGCTGTGTACGCCCGACTCTCATACTGTTTAGAAACTAAGTGATATTGTTCGAATAATAAGAATTTCAGAAACTTTCCTTTCCGAAGTCAAAGCGTAATTCAAGGCCGAGGTACGCCCTTCGTCCCTTCTACCTGCTTACGCTGGCAAGTGGTCAGTTTGACCCCTAATGTTAACTATGAACTTCAAGTATTGACGAATAAACTAAAAACAGAAATACAATTATATACATTTCTTAAATAACGATAATTTTGTTTGAGTAACGCTTAAACATATCGCCGGCCTTGCGCTTGCCTGTTAATAGAATTAGTTGTCCACGGTTTCCAATGGCAAGATACAAAGTTTAGACACTGGTCGTTTCACCTTGTTGCCTTTCACATGCACACTCGCGGTTCTCACTACCCCATCGTGGCTAGGATGCACTTCCTCTACCCGTCCAATAGTCCACTGTAATGGTGGGATATTGTCTTCCTTGATGATAACCATTTGCCCGGGTGACATGTTACGGTGCTGGTTTGTTTTCCACTTTGTCCGTTCTTGAAGATGATGCAGATACTCCTTGTACCACCGCCTCCAGAAGTGTTGTTTTAATTGTTCGACATGTTGCCATTGTGATAAACGGTTCACCTTTACGTCTAATACGTCGGGTTCTGGTAAAGTTGTAAAGGTGTCTCCAATTAGGAAGTGGGCAGGAGTTAGGAACGATTCGACATAGGGATCGTTTGAGATGGGCGTTAAAGGGCGAGAATTTAAAATTGACTCGATTTATATAAGGAGGGTTTGCATTTGCTCATATGTCACTGAACTCTTTCCCACGATTCTGTGAAGATGGTGTTTCATTGACTTCACCGCTGCTTCCCAAATTCCTCCGAAATTAGGACTTCGTGGCGGTATAAAGCGCCATTTCAACGGTTGATCTGCAGAACTTCGTGATAGCTTGCCTTGATTTTCTTGGCAATTCAATTCGTTTAAGAATTTTGTTATTTCATTTTTGGCACCTGTGAAATTTGTTGCATTATCTGAATATAGATTTGCGATGCTCCCTCATCTCGCCATAAACCGCTTTAGTGTGTTGATGAACGCTTCGGCAGTTAAGTCGCCCACGGTTTCGATATGGATTGCCTTGGTTGAAAGGCATATGAAAATTGCCACATAAATCTTGAAAGATTTCGCATTTCTACGTTTGGTTTCTCGCACTTCAAATGGTCCACAGAAGTCTACTCCACTGTTGAGAAAGGGCCGATACTGTCCGACTCTCGCATTTGGCAAATCACCCATCAGGTATGTGGTACTGCGTGGTTTGGCCTTAAAGCACGTAACACATTTTCTAATAGCATACTTTACAGCATTTTGAAGAGATAAGGGTCAATACTCACTTCTGATTGACGCCATGGTCCCTTGAACTCCAGCGTGCAACTGCTTGTGATGATGGTGTTAGATGATTAGGTTTGTCAACTCATGTTTAGCCGGTAGCACTATAGGATGTTTGTGTGTGTATGGCAATTTTGAGTGCCTTAGGCGCCCGCCGACTCGTATTAAACCGTCGTCGTCAATAAAGGGATTCAGTGACAGCAATTTACTTGTACAGTGAACGGTATTGGACGGCATTAATTCCTTGAATTCCTTAAGAAAATGCTCCATCTGAACTATTCTTACAAGTTGTTTTCGACTGGATTCAATTTCTTGATTTGTTAACAGGCTAATACAATTTTCTTCGCTTTGTTCCATTAGTCGCCTTCTTACATTGTTAATAAACCTGAAGCAATAGGTCGTAACCCTCAGTAATTTGGTAAACGAGGAAAATTTGGGGAATATCTCGCTTGGCAATACTTGGACACTTAAGCAAGTCATCGGAGCATTTGATTTCTCTTCTCGCGCAATATCATAGTTATGGGCATTTAAAAGTTCGTCAGTGTTTACTGCTGGGTCAGCATCTAGTGAGGGTGGCCCATACCACCACAACTTGCAATCTATTAAATTTGCAGGATTATTTTCGGAATTAACGTGGTGCCACTGGCTGGGCCTTGTTGTTTCGAGGATTTCGCTGATGCGATTTACGACAAATGTTTTCCATTGTTTTGTTGCTGACTTTATCCATGCTAGAACTATTGTGGAGTCGGTCCAATAGTGACATTTGCGAGACCCAATATCGATAGTACTCACAATACGACTTACTAACCGTGCTAATAACAATGCGCCACATAGTTCTAAACGGGGTATTGTTGTTGATTTTATTGGTGCAACTCTTTGAACTTTGCGCAAAGTAAATTGCACGATATACTTCCATCATGATTGATAGACTTTAAATAGACACACGCGCCATAAGCGACCTGGCTAGCATCACAAAACCCATGTAATTCTAACATGCAATTGCTCTTATATGCAATTACGTGGCGAGGTAAGTTCAACTCTTTAAGCGACTTAACTTGTAACATGTATTCCGTGAACTCGGTATTAATGTACATGGGTCATCCCAATAAATCCTCAATTGCCATAATTTTTGCAGTAAAATTTTTCCGATAATAATTACTGGACCTAGCAAACGCAATGGGTCAAATAATTGAGATATAAAGGAAAGGATTGACCGTTGAGTGATTTTTGATAAATTACGTTGACTCGGTAACTGATAATAAAAAACATCACGATCTTTATCCCAAAGTAAATCAAGCGCTTTAGTGCTATTTGACTTATCTAACATATATGCATCCTCGGTGGTTAAATCAGGATAATTAGCAAAGATTTCTGCATGATTTCATTGTCACTTTCTTAATTGGAAACCCCTCGCCTTAATAGTTCTTTTAATTCGTTGATAATTGTGGAAATTTGTTCTATTGTCTCGGCGCCCGTAATTAAATCATCTACATAAAAGTCGCGCATAACGATTTTGCTACCTACGGGGAATCATTGCTTCCTTCAAGAGCTAAGTGACTTAATGGCTAAAAATGGTGCTGCTGAAGTTCCATATGTAACTGTATGTAGATTGTAAACTTGAATTTCATCGTGACGATTTGATCTCCATAAGATTCGCTGCTAGTTGCTATCTGATTCGTCTAGCAGAAGTTGACGGTACATTTTTGCTATATCAGCTGTCAAGGCAATCCGATGGGTTCGAAAGCGAGTGATAATTGAGAAGAGATCCTGTTGTATTGTAGGTCCGGTCATTAGAAGATCATTGAGTGAATGCCCACTCGAGCTCTTGCACGATGCGTCGAAAACGACCCGCAACTTTGTCGTTGTACTATCATCCCTTTCGACAGCGTGATGTGGTAAATAGAAAGATTGAGATGAATCTTCGACAAAGGGATTGACTTTAATTGCCGTCATGTGCCCTAGTTCAATATATTCCGTCAAAAGTCGGAATACTGAGTTTTTAATTCAATGTTTTTGTCTAATCTTCGTTCAAGGTTATAGAAACGTTTTAAGGCTACTTGATACGAATTGCCTAACCTGTTAGTTGTATTTTTAACCTTCCTATACTCACGTGAAAATGAAAGACGTATACTATACTATATAAATCGGTCTCACAGACCGTATGCGTGAGTATACGAAGGTTAAACGGGAGCTTGACAATATATCTCCCGTTATCGTTACGTTTAACATTTTCCACAGTGTTTCTCGCACATTCTTTCTTCAAGAGTGAAATTTTGTTTGAAAGTGGTTTCTTCCAAATGCCAAAATTTTGCAATTGCTGTATCAAGTGTTTCGTTTGTTACTAAATTGCAACATACTTGTGTTGTTGGAAGGTTGCAGTTAATCGATCCAGCTATGATCCACCCAAAATGTGTTTTCTGTAGGGAAGGTTGATTTGGTGATGATTTTATTTGTCCTACACACAGTAGTTTCCAAAATGTATCAACTCCCAATAACATATCTATAGGTTTTGAGACATTGAACTCTGGATCTGCTAGTCGAATGTTGTTTGGGGTATCAACTAATGATTTTTGAATAGAGACAATTGGTAACTTTGAGCTAATCGTATTTAATATTAAACATTTACTCTTTGATTGATATGCATTGAGTCTGGATTTAATTTTTACATTTACCGCACGTCTCACCTGCGTAGTAGTTGCATTAATTCCCACTACGGGTATTAAATATGCTTCTTGTTTTATGCCTGACCGATCAGCCAAATTTTTCGTAATGAAATTTGATTGTGAACCACAATCAAGTAGTGCTCTACATTCGTGTGCCTTTCCTTTAATGTCGTCAATGAGTATAAGCGCTGTGGATAATAAGCAATGCGTTTGTGCTCGATTATCGGCGACATGATTGCTGACTGTAATATTTGCTTCTTGGTTCGATGTAGAAGCTTGTGACCTTTCGACTCGATCTAAATGCAGTAACGTATTGTGTTTTTTTTTGCATGTTTTGCATGACCCGCCAAAACATTCATGGGTTTTGTGACCTGATCTTAGACAATTTAAACATAAATTTTTGCTTTTACTGATATCAATTCCTTTCCTTGCGGATGCATTTAAAAATTGATTTCATTGATGAATGAAATGTTTGTCTGAGCAAAGCGGGCATGAATTATGTGCTGTTACAATATGTGATGCGGTTTTGAGTGGTTTTGAATTAACCGCATTTGCGTTTTGTGTTTTTCTGGGGGAACGTCTTCCGGCTGATTTTATTCCTTGTATGACGTCCCTCTCCTGTTGCACCATCCACAGGTTGTAAGGCCGTATAGATAAATGTTGTTTGATTGTTCGGTGGCAGTTTGTAATGAAACACGCGCGGATACAAGTTTAAAAGCACTTTATTCCTATAACTTATATCTACTACCGTGGACCTTAAGATAAATCACCAAATGAAAAAATTATGACTAATAAATGGTTGCTTAAAATGATTGCTGTGTACGCCCGACTCTCATACTGTTTAGAAACTAAGTGATAGTTTTCGAATAATAAGAATTTCAGAAACTTCCCTTTCCGAAGTCAAAGCGTAATTCAAGGCCGAGGTACGCCCTTCGACCCTTCGACCCGGTTACGCTGGCAAGTGGTCAGTTTGACCCCTAATGTTAACTATGAATTTCAGGTATTGACGAATAAACTAAAAACAGAAATATAATTATATACATTTCTTAAATAACGATAATTTTGTTTGAGTACCGCTTAAACACCGATTTTATTATAAAACAATTGTGTGGTGATGAGTCTACCGATGTGATATAGTGTCAGTAAATTACACCACAGTCCTTGAAATCACCTTCATCACCCAAAAAGTGTATAACAGTAACGATAACTATCGGAACATAGTTTTAATTTATTTTTTATCCATATCATACTTTCCATGAGAAATACTCCAAACCCAAACGAGGGAAGATACTACAATAAACAAAAACAAACAGTAAGGTAATGGGATTTATAAAATCCAATGTTTCCTGTATGGCGTCTATTTTGGTCCGGGCATCTTGGAATCCTTGGTTCTACATCTCAAACAGTGGCTCTTCATATTTGTTCTAAACAAAAACAAGCCCTTCGAAAGCGGTTCTGATTATATGCAGGAAAATACGAGTATGGACTGGCGTTGAATACCTACAATTTTGCAAATGCTTCCACAAATAAAAATCAAGCAGTGCTAAGTCAGGTGAGCGTGGTGGGTACCGCGAGGGATCATTGTTACCAAACCACCTATACTCAAATATTCAACTGAACTCAATGAACACTTTGCGAGAGGAGTGACTGGAACATCTTGCATTTTGTGCCAGCAATCTTAAAAACATTTAATAGTAGATTATCACAAAAGTTGGTAATAATTGCCCTTAAAATTTCTGAATATCGTGTGCTAGTAAATAATAAATTTCATATCTAATTCCACTTCCCATCATCAAAATAAGAACATTGTAGCTAAACTTGTACGACGGAACTACATGTTCGTTTCAGAATTTTCCTATATTCTCCCCGAATAAAAAATAAATTTGAAATATGTGTTCGAGTAGTTATCGTTATTGTTATCCATTTTTTTTTCATTCATTGTATTGTTTTCGGTTAGTTAAAAATACTTGACATCATTACCAATCACTACAAGTAGTGCGGAGGCCACTGCAACAATTTGGCTTGATCGCTTTTATGGCTGATTTGTATTGGGAACAGTGGGTAATACATGATACAAATCGCCTTTCAGCCAAAACCGTACCCCCTGTGTTATATGTTATAATAAAGGTTTGATAAAAGAGTAGATGATGTGTTATCATTATTGTCCCCTATCGAATGAAGCAAAAATTTTTCATAAAAGCGATGGGTGAAGTTTATGGCAAATAAAGTTTATTTGGTAATAAATTGTTATAACTAAGGTTTGATAAAAGAGTGGGGGACATTTATCATTAAGCAGTCAAATATCTCGGAATTGCCATCAACGGAACACTCAACTGGGAAACGGTTGAAAGAATTTCTGCTAAAGATAGAGTGGCAATCTGATCATGCTGTTTGACAATAATTAATAATACTGCAAAACCTTACATCACATAAACATCTACCTCACTGCTGCAATGAAAGCGATGCTTATCTTGTTCCTCTGCATTAATTTGTGGGGAGAGAGGCGGCATTAAACGCTCTAAAAATAGCGAAGTTTATTAAAGTCACTTAGAGATTCTCGGCGACATTCTCGACACATACGACTTCGAGTTGTCAGCGTCTCTAATACCACATCATCATAGCTATTGATGGTTGGGGGTGAATATGATATTGGAGTTGGAATAGCTAGATCCCAACTTTGTTAATCGCAATATATATTCACTCCTTCAACCATTTTCCATGCGGGGGTCCACGCAGTACATCTCTGTCCCATGGAATGCATCCAACGCTAAGCATCCCGGAATCGTAAATAATTCTTTACGCAGCAGGGATGAAAGGTAACGAAATTGCCCGATTCTTTTAGTGGCCTTATCATAGGATTTTGGATTATAAACAAAACTCCGGGTATCATTCTTTAGTGCCTTTTTTATTGAAGGAGGGTTACAATGAATATATTATTTGTTATTTTATTAGATTTCGTACCCTGATTTCTAGAAGATTATATGTAAATGCCTATACAGAATATTTAAAACAATAAACCGTTTAACGGATTTGAAATAGTCGAAATTTTGTTCCCCATTCAAATTTTGATAATTTCTTTTTCACTGGTTAAAAAAGAGGGGTTTCGACTGCCTAAATGACAAGAAAAGTGAACAACGCCAATATATTTTCAATATTTAGGGCCTTTCACTTCGATAAGATATGTACAAATCTAACATAACGCACATTTTAAAGCAAAAGAGGAAATAAAATTGGAAATAAAAGCACATATGTAATATATAAATAAAGACTAGCAAGTAAGAATTTTGTTTGATATACGTTAATAAAGTACCATTTCCATCCTAAATTTGTTTTTTAGTACAATTAGGTAATGTAATTGATTTATTATATCAGCGGTTTAGTACCAGTTGAATTTAGCATTTTGTTTACAAAGTTTACAATAGCGGTTGCGGGTTGTTCGGGCTCCAATTCTGCAAAAAGATGGCACTGGTTGTCGGTACCTGTAGGTTTGCGACCAACGAATCCAAATATTTTCCTAAAATAGGAAAATAAATAAAACACCTTTTCAAATAATATTCTACGTTACTTCCTTATTAATTGGTATTTCGGAAATCTTGAATATATAAAATCGATCAGCAATTTATGTGAAATTCAATGAAATACATATATAAAAAATACGGTTTTAATTTAGCTGATGTGGTTAACAATTTTTGAACTTCCAAAATTCGGGCGCGACTTGGAACAACAAATTATTTTTCTCTCGTAATTTGTTCCACTTTTATTAAGATTACTTTTGTTTGTTAAATTTTTGTCATGCCTGAGTATACAGAATTCTCTCACTTATGTTCAGAAGGATTCTGTACAAAGTAGAATCACGATGTAGTATGATGAAGATTTGAATATGAATTCTTGTATTGCAAAAGAGAACACATTTACTCAGCAGTAATTCCGTTAATAATTGTAATCCTTCTAGGAATTGATGATTATTACCAAGTCGAATAACTGCTGTCCGCTTTTATTATAAACATCAATAGAAAGACATATTATTAATTGCCCCTATAGATTGTCATAATAGTAAATTTAATATTTTCGCTTCTCACGCTCGTATTTATTATTGAATGTTTCGAAATATTTTTGGCAAAATTTTCATGATCATACTTACTTTTGGCTTTTGGGAACGCCTCCTTCGTCGGTGTTGTACACCCATAGCCTATCTGTAGGATCTAAGCCGCAGTGAGAGATAGTATTCACAGGATAATGTTTCCTGAAGAATAATTTTCTTTTGTTATCAGTTAACGTAATGCCCTGACCATTCACTTTGAAATGTACAATAGTTGCTTGTGGAAGTTCTTGCGATTGGAACATGTATTCTACGCTTCGTTTAACTGCCTCCGGTCCTGTTAAAGATTCCATGTCTATGGAATATAGGTATAGAACGTTACAAGCTGCTCCAGTAGTGATTAAAACTTGTGCGGTGTTGCCGCTATTTTCTGTAATTTTCATGTCGCTTTCTGGTAATACCAATTTGCATGGTAATGCCATTTGTGTGATAGAGTGTTGATAAACTAACGCTGATAAAGAACTGAAAACCGGTTCGTTGGGGCAACCTTTTAATCTAACCCCTCTAGATGTTGGTTCTATTAGAAAATGTCTAACAAGTTCATCATTCCCTTGCGACTTAAATTGCACATTGGGTGGAACCGACGCCACTTTCAGCGCCATACCAAACGCACCAGGGAATGAATTGGAGTCCCTTACAACAAAAGTGCCAGGTGGTTGATTTCGTAGCATAGTAATTGCTGTAACGATAAAAATAAGTAAATATATCGCAAGTAATAGGCTGAGTATAGAGTTTACCTTCTTCTCTCGATATACCGGGTTTATACCAGAATTTTGATGTATCTCTAACAAACTTGACATGTGCTGGGGATACTTCTTGTGGAGGTTCGCTATTGGAGTGCACAGAGCTTCGTCTTGAATTGCCATAGTAAACAGTAGGGGAGGCAGAACCGTTATATGTTGGACTTTTTGGACTATGTTGGTATGTTTCACCGTAGGTGATTTTGGATTGGTAAAAGTCTGAACCATTAGTTAAATCAGATGGTGACGTAGGTCGGTCCTTTCTGAAAAATTATAAGATCCGTGAGGTGACGATAGTAGTGACAATAAAAATGTTGTGACTATAATCTTCTTCTGTTGTTATAGTCGCTACAGTAAGTCCAAAAATATATATACATTAGTGGCCAAAAGTAGCGAGTCACAGACAATCTAGCTAATTGCAAAACGTAGATTTATATAATTTATAAAACAGGGAAATGTGTATAATATAAAAAATGACGCGTTGTATGTAACTGATTGTCAGTATAGGATCTGAATCGAAATTGTAGATTGTGAATTATGAAATGGTCAACAATGAATCTACTCATTGTTATCTATTTATCTATCAAGCTGTTATTGTAAATCTTGATTTATTTTTAAATTGGAACGAAACACGGAGTGAAATGAGAGCAAAGCCGAACTTTGACTTGATCTGATAGAATATAACTTCTTATTTGAAAACAATGAGCATTAGTGTATGCAGTATTGGCACTGCCTACGATTCTGTTTAGATTTTTGGTAATAGAAAGGCCATCTGAAAGGGAATGAATCGTGTCAAGCAATAAGGTCGACTTGTGGGGTGTCACGTCTAAATAAGTTATCCGTGACTATGTTCTATTCTTCGACGAAATTATATTGAAAGGGTTGAATAGAGTATGTTGACACTAATATCTTGGACTGTCAGAGATATATTGAAGGTTTAGTCGAACTACAAACTCAATACGTTATGATAGCTTCCTAGCCTGTAGTCTATAGAACCTGCATGGATTCTGCATGTGTTCAAGTCACGTTAATCGCCAGATGATGCACGGAAGACCATATATGTCTTCATATCGTGGTCTACCCATTGAATTCATATCTAACAAACAAGTTGGTCAGGGTACAAGCAACTACCTCGCCTCGCTTATTCGTTGGATCTAAGATAAATTGAATATGTTTGGATAGTAGCATTCAACAATAACCTATTGTTATAAAGCTCTATTGTTGAGTGAAAGACGGGTGGCTGGTCCCCTTTCAAAAGATTATAAGTAGTATCGGCAAGCAGCGGTAACAGCGAACAATTACGAAATAAGTTACGACAGCATCGCCGACTCCCAACTGTAGTCAGCACTAAATCGATGCGAGTAGTTCTGTGTATATGTAGGCTATCGTAACTTATTTCGTAATTACCGCAGTTGCTCACACTAATTATAAGCCGCTTTCCTCCACAGTGATAGGGACATCCGCTGTTAGTAATTTGTCTTAAGTATGCTGCAATTCGATGTTATGGTGAGTACAGATTGATCTTATGTTTGCTACTTATATCTGTAATGTTTCTGTATGTGACTCGATACTGTGGCTAAGAAAATTTGTAGTATTATATAGACACGTACAAATCACATTTAAGAACAATATCGACGATGGTTATCAGTAACAAACTGTAAATAGGAGTCTAACATACCATGCGATTGTAAATATATTAATAAGTATAGGAACTGCGAAATAAGTTGACGCATAATTTGAAGAAACAAAAATAATTTTCAATTTGTGAGAACTAGGTGCGATAGTAGCCGCTTTATATTCTAATTATCGTTATTTTATACTTAAACCCAAATATCCTCCAATTGTTTAATAAATTTGTGAGGGGTTCACAATTTCGTAGATGAAATACACAGTCAGAGGAATCCAAATCAGCGTTGCAAAGGGCCATCCCATTTATCTTTATTTTAAACCACAGACATCTTTAATTTTCATAGTTCTAGATATTGTAAATGTTAGCAATATTAATTTTAAGTAGCTAATTATACATAATTTTAAACAGAGACGAAACAAACTGTTATCTATATTATACAAGGTTGTATGTTAAAAACTACTGCGTTACAGTACTTCACTATAGTATTTGGACCGCTAACTGAGAAAATGTTTACTATCACGCAGAGTAAGTATTGTTCGGATTAATTTGCGATGGGAAGTGGTCATAAAAGTAGATCGCTCAAGTAGAATATCTTTATAATGTATGCAAAATAGTGCACCATATCACGCCACTAAATGCAAATGACAATGAAAATATCTCGTTTCTTTGCACTTTCCTAAGAAGTGTCCGTTCAAGAGAGTGTTTGCCCAAGGAAAGTGAAGTTATATGCAGTTGGCGTAAGGTAAATTTGGGACGGACAAAATATATGTTTGCTGAAGGGAGTTATCCGATTAAAATAGGTTTTCTTTAACCCCCATCGGTTCTTTGTATACGACCGCATACAATTTTCGAATTTAAAATTAAATTTAACAAAAACCAATCGATGAAATGTGCTGGATTTTTGTAAAATAGCTTTTTTTACTTGAGAAACCAGAATTCAACATCAACAGATGTCGCGCATGCGTAGTATTGCCTGAGTAGAAATAGTTACGAATCGGTTCTTGTGTATACGATCATATACAATGTCACATACGCATACATGTAAGTCACTGTTTTCCACTGAAACTGTGTATGAGCACAAATTACAAGCAATTATGTTGTCATATGTTACTCGTCGTTACCGATTCGTTACATTATTCCACACTTTCCACAATAGAGTCAATATAAACCAAGAAAATGAGAAGAAGAAACCGAACATCATTGAAGATTATAACAAAACCAAGAATGGTGTTGATACAATGGACCAAATGGTTGCCACATACTCATGCAAACGTAAAATAAATCGTTGGCTAATGGCATTATTTTGTAATCTTCTTGATGTTAGTGCATTGAATGCATATGTTCTATTTGTTGCACTATTTCCTGACTGGAATGCTCACAAAACCAATCTGAATATTCGTCGTCGACTTTTTATAGAGCAGCTTGGAATGGCTCTTGTTGATCCATATATTGCAGAACGAATATCGCGACCAAGAACAAGTGATGCAGCTGCTATTTGCGATGAAAGTCGACCACTTCGACATTTGACACCAACCACGAAAAGAGGCGGTTGTCATATGTGCACATACAAAACCAACAAAAATACCTATGCAATACGTTGTGGAAAGTGTGAGAAATATGTTTGTGCTGAACATCACTATGATATTTGCTCAAAATGTGCCAAAAAATAAATAAAACCAAGAAAAATACTTGAATTCGATTTTTCCACTCTTCTCCGAAAAATTGATGCTTTGTTCTGTAGTTTTTGTTGTTTTCTCACATGCATGCCCATACATTTGACTTATAACGATAATAAATATTCTAAAAAGATAAAAACACGCAATACATCCATTGGTTTCACTTAGCTCATATAGATTTACAGGTAAAAAGTCGCTGTGTATATGGTCGTATACACAAGAACCAATTAGTCGAGGTTTTGGCGGTCCCGATGAGGGTTAAGAACAATTTTCTGTATTGAAGTCTTCAAAAATTCAAACTTGCATCCGGGGCTGCACTGCAGAATTAATTGCTCGGTAAAACTTTAGGGAACAGAATGAGTGTAATAGAATTATTAATTAAGTTTTTATTTTGTTATAAAACATCTAATAAAGTAAAGTAAAGTAAAATTGTCTTTTCATTTTGAATTTTACTTTCGTGCTATGATCCTAACATTATAGTGGGTTATTGTACATTACTGTTTCCTTAATATAAATTATAGCCTTAATATGTAATATTATATTTCAATTATATTTGGTACTGGTAGCCGCGAACAAAATACGCGGCTAATACTTTATAATAGATAATATTTACCGGAAGGAAAATACTTGCTTAGATTAGAGACTATCTGCGGTGTAGATAAATGATTTGCATTCAATGTTACGATTTCCAACACCCGTAGAAACTAAGCAATTAACATGAAATTAACCAAGTACGTTAGTTGAGAAGTTTATCTCTACAACAGATAGTCAGACTTGCTTCCGCAAACATTAACACGGGGTATACTTTTTACTGTTAATTTTTAGCAAACGATTAATTTACTAGTATAAATTCTTATTTTACTAGCGTATGCATTAGGATTTTCTTGCGGCGCCAAAGCAGAAACGCATATTCGCCGAGTCAGCGTGTGAAAGCATAAAGAAATGCCACAGCAAGAGAAACAGAGCTACTACCACGCGTATGTATCTAAACAGTAAATATCACAAGTAAAGGAACTACTTTTAACGAGAGCCAACTTGATTCAAAGAAAAATTTGCAAGCGGACCTATTAAGTGAGGTACGTTTGTTAGGCAGTTATTCAGGAAAGCTGGGCAAACAGTCTCCAAAGCAGGTACAAATTACATACATATGTCTATATGTGTGTATATATTATTTATTTATTATTATATTTGTACGTTGAAAGGAATACTTTTGATTTACTCGCTAATCTGTAGATCAAAATCATACCAAAACGCATTAAATATAAATCCCATAGAATTCAAGTTTGTCAAGAGGCTCTCCTCTGAAATATATAAGAAGAATGCAATTTTATGTATCTATTATGGAGATGCGGAAATAACGGAGATCAATATTGATGAAAAATATGTATTTTTTCGAATGAAGCGTTTTCCCTATGGCAAAACCACTAAAATATTTCAGTTGTTCAATATTAGTCTAAGGGAAATTAACATTTTACCAAATTTTAAATATTAGAAAAGGTATATAGCAGCTGAAGTGTGCTTGTTGACTACACTACCTTTCAATTCTTTTTGGCTAAGTCGGTAGTTAGTACTAAGCCAAAGTCAAAATAGCCCTTGGACTGTAAAAATGGGTTCATATTATTATATAATGAGTACCGTACGGCGAAAGATATGTATCGATGGTGAATCAATACGAAATGTTGAGGGATCAGCATTTCTCGCCATATAGTAATGACTAGCATTAATAGAAATTAATAAATAAATATAAATAAATATAATAACGAGACGGTTGATAGCATACAATAATAGTTCATTTACATTCAAGTTCTCATGCTGTAAACGTAGATTTTTCCAATCATGAATTTAAGAAGAGTTGATAGACATAATATTGTTATGGGATCGTGTCCCAATACTATGCACTGAATTCATCAAATCAAAGCTTCTTTTTTGTCAGAAAGCATGCGATGTGAAATCCACGAAAAACTAACCAAAAGTATTTTAAACAAATTTCAAAGTAAACGAATAGCAGCACCAACAAACAAGAAAACTTTTATTGCAAAAAACTGCATAGAAATATCGCCACCGATACAGCTTAAAACTAGTGGAGCATCTACATCATCTCAGTGCAGTAGTAGACTTCCGGGAAAATCATTTGAACTGTGATAGAACCAAACGCAGAAACATTCAGATTCTGCGAGATAGTTTTTCTAAAGAAATAATTATTACAGCTGCCCAAAAGTTAAAAGATAAATCGTGTCCTCAGTTCTATGCTGAAAAAGAAAGGCAACGAAAACAATTGGTTGTGACCATACTATAAAGTGTTAAACGCTAAGAAACAGTGTTATCCGGATGATATAAATGTCAGCGACAGTTACGCCTGCTTTGGTTTACAAGTACTGTTGGATCATACTGCTGAGATTGTTACAAACAAAATCAGAAGAAGACATTTTAGTAATGGACAATGAATTGACTCGAGTGTCAAAGTGGGGATGTGATAGGTAGTCTGGACATAGTGAATACAAACAGTGTTCTTTTAAAATTTTCACTTGTTCCTGACTTGTTCTAATCCTTACGTCAATAGTTTAAGAAAAGAGTCAAATAGGAAATATTTGCCATTGCCTGGAACCGTTAAAACACTTTTAAAAGATTCGGAAAAAAGATTTTATTATTTTATGTTATTTCTTTAACTGTTAAGATTTTTTTGTAAGGTAATCGAAATTTAATCAGAACTTTCGCTATTCCGGTATTCTAGCAGGGAAGTCGATATGCTTTGCGTATTTTTTGTTCGATTATGTTTTCCTCTAACAAAAAATTAAAATATATGCTACCGTAATGTTTAATTACTTTACTGGACACATAAACATACAAAAAGCCAAAAAGCAGAGAAAACTCGGTATTTAATAAAAAAAAACCAATAAAGACCGCATTTCCATACAACCTGGACCACTGTGCGCCGGTACCAAAACTGTTTTGCAAAATTTCGATCCGGCAATTTTGATGTTGAACATGCACCACGTTCTGGAAGGCCAGTTGAAGCTGATGAAGACACACTAAAGGCATTAATTAATGCAAACCGCCGAATAACAACTCGTGAGATTGCCGAGAGATTAAATTTATTGAATTCGACCGTTCATGATCATTAGAAACGTCTAGATTTAATTTGAAAGCTCGACATATAGGTTCCTCATGTTCTTACGGAAAGAAATTTGTGCCGTCGCGTTGACGTCTGTGATTTGCTTCTCAAATCGTTTTTTGAGCTTCTACCAGACAACACAACGATCAATTCTGAAGTGTACTGTCATTAGCTCGACAAATAGAATGATTCACTTAAACAGGAGAGGGCAAAATTGATCAATACAAAAGATATAGTGTTCCACCAAGATAATGCAAGATCATGAGGGCTTGTATGAATCAGTTTGGTAACTCCCCAAAACTTCTACAGCTTGGATGGGATGTACTGTCACATACACTCTACGAAATTTTTTAAACGCTAAAACTTCAAATGAGGAGGTCAAAAATCACCTGGATCAGTTTCTTGCCAGCAAAGAACAAAAATTTTATGAACGTGGAATCAGGCTACTGCCAAAAAGATGGCAAAAGGTATTGTACCAGAATGGACAATAATAATTCAATAAAATATTTTTTCATTATAAGAAAATCTTTCATTTTTATAAAAGAAACGAAATTACTTTCCGAACAACACAATATTTATGAATGCCTGTAATAAACCTTTTCTGTTTTCACATATATATGTATTTTCCCGTTAGGGCAATAGTAGTTCGACTGATGCAACATTAACATATTAATTTACGATGTTAAAGAAACACGTATACATATAAGGAATCTGGAAGTTTAAGTATCTAGGCTGGTGTAC
The DNA here is from genome assembly GCA_038088585.1 of Chrysina gloriosa. Lineage (NCBI taxonomy): Eukaryota > Metazoa > Arthropoda > Insecta > Coleoptera > Scarabaeidae > Chrysina > Chrysina gloriosa. Next base: position 39,871,152 of record CM076089.1, read on the forward strand.
TTATTTTTTTAAACCCAATACAATATATAAAATAATATGCCATACAACTTTCCAGGATTGGCAATAAAAAGCAGAAAGTAGTATTCTACCGATAATTATTTAATAATGAGGCAATTAGTTTATTCTAAGCTTACAATAAGTTCGTAGGTATATAGTAACAGGATTTATTGAAGCAAGTATGGGGCTAACATGTCTACCTCGAAATGGTAATAACCAGATCTAGATCTTAAATTTACAGCTTCTTGAAAGAAGGAGAAAGAAAGAGAAATGAGAAAAATCGGAGGTTGTTCATATACACATGCTTGGTGCAGATTTTGGGTCACATCACAATATTACCTCTCAATGGGTTCTGACCACTTCTTATTGTTTTTATTGTTGATGATGATGGGAAACTCATTCGTCTAAAAAATTATGTCATATCAAGGTTTGTAAGGAAATACTATGTATATAGAGATAAAGAACAAGTAGTTCCCACTAAATAAAGGAGTAATATTACAAACAGTCAGTTATCTGATATAAACCGCTTACCGAAACTGCAATGAATTAAGATGTAATGATAAATACAATTTAGATTAACTCCAGATGTAGATATATCCACTATTGCTCGCAGTTTATCGTCTTGCATTTTCTTCTTAAGAGAGTGTCTTTGAAATTCCATTTTCCTTTAACGTTGTTACATATGGATGGTTCTTTTATGTAATTCACATGCACTCCGTCAGCGTGAAATCGAAATATTTTAAATGTTATTTCAAAATAAGTTTAAGACTATAAAAATAGCAAGTAGGAGGCGGAAGGGGTATAATGTAAGCGCAAGAGTAAATTGAGTTACATATTCAACAATTATTTTCAAACAGAAAGTATAACACAATAAAAACGATGTAGTGCTGCGCCTCTTGAATACGACCGTGATACAATACACAAAGTTAACCAACTTGAATAAACTTACTTTTTTATACACATGTATATATTTTATTACCACAATTTCAGTAATATACTACGTAATTATTTCTAAGTAAATAAATACATTGAATTTTGTTAACTTAAGAGTTAATAAAAGTATAATAATTACACACCCACGGGTATAGCTATATGTAAATATTGCAAGAATATTAAAATTGATTAATCAATAACAAATTTCGATTATTTTATATCTACTTATCGCTTAAAAAATATTAACATGTTACAGTTAAATGGCTCTAAGATTTGAGAACTTGTACAAATGGTATCTACGTGAAAAGTTATTTCATTCAGTGTTGATTTCTAATTTTGATCATAAATACATGAGACTCCGGAATTGGTGGATAATGCTGGATTTGATAAGAATAATGGATTTATTTGTCAATAAATAAAGAAGGAGCTTCAGTAGCGTTTCAACTCACAAATAACTGACTGGATTTTTGTTAACATTTGAAAAATTAATAAACTCTTACCGCTGGGTTGTAGGACTTTTAGGTGGCAATCTTTCTCCTGGTAAATCAAATTGAACTGTGGGTGTCGATGAATTTTGATATGGTGTCCTGGCTACAGGGAAAGCTGGTGTTTGAGGGCGGGATGATAAACTGTGCGGTGAACTAGATTCACCATCATTGAAGGATTGCGAGCGCCATGTCGAATAAGTATCTTCATTCCGATACTGCAATGAAGGAGTAAAATGAAAATTTATTTTGTCACTGTTAATACATGTCAATATTAACATCAATAACGAAATAATTCGCAAAATGTGCTAAGAATGATATGCACATTTTAATTTCAATTAGAATATAATTACGTCATTACGACTTCTTCCACTTTAGGCTTCAGGCTATAGATGTAGCACTGGAAGTTTTGGTATAATAGAATATGTAGATAAAATAGGATATTCTTATTATTCCTTATTATGTTCAACTTTATTTAACATTTACTAAGTACTATAAGTCATTTACTAAATTATATATATGCATATACAGGATTTGTCACAACTAATGCGTCAAATTTATTTATAAGATTATATTAGCTAAAACGAAGTCAATCGGTATAAAACAAAAATAATTAATTAAAACAATTGGGCATATAAACGTTTTGTTTTAGATTTACTGACTTTCTAATCACAGCAGATGTTCGACGTAACAATGCTTCACCGCATTTAATGAAAATTGATGTTTGTTTTTTGCCGAGTAACATGGGGATTCTCTGTTGCCCAGTAATGCTCATTTTATGTATTAAAAGTTCCATTCCGTGTAAAACTAGCTTCATCGGTTAATAAACTATCCATACTGCAATAGGTATTTACCCATTGCTGTTGTAAAATCCATTCAAAATATTGCCTTCGTTTAAGAAAGTCTCTTGGCAATAAAGCTTGCAGACGTGGAAAGTGATACGCACGAAATAAAATATCGCCGGGCTTTCGCCAAACTGTCGAGGGCGAGAATCCGGGAAACATTCTGCATAAAGTCTCGCAACGGCCCGTGCATTCTGGTGAACGTCTCCGTAAGTTCATAGCATCTTCGTTAATTCGATATACAATACGTCACACCACTAACACACAGATTCAAGTTGACTGCTTATAATCTACTGTCCACTTGACCCTGCTTAACATATTGACCTAATTTTATTTCCGTTAATATTTCTTTGCCTCAATTATAAACATTCACCTTTATTTTTCAATCACATGTTTGAAGTTCTTCCCGACAAGGTCGATACATATGATGTACCGCCAACATGATAAAATCAAACAGGATTCAATTCACCTTGCCAAAGATAGAGGCTAACTGCATACTGTTAAGGGTAATGCAAATGTTCCTTACGAAACTTCAAATTTCGGCTTTGCTGTAGGAAAATATTTGCTTTTACAAATTTTGTTTGAACTTTCTTCTGTTTTAATCTGATGCATAAGTTGTGAGAAGGGCCGTATAGCTTAGTGCTGCGCATCTGACACATACTTTTTTAGACATTCAAATAATTGGATTACATTGGAATCATACAACTGAAACTTGAAATAAGTTTAGCGCTTTTTGGACAAACTGGTTTAAGGAAGACTTGCAGATTTCCAACGGATTGTCTTTATTTTGAACTAAGAAAATTATTCGCGGTACAAATAGCAAGCGGTCTGAACGGTACCACCATTTTCTTAATGATATCTTTTTTACCAGTTTACATACAATTAAAGGAGAAGTATTAAATTCTGACCAACTTTTGAATTCTTAGAGTAGTAGGTGTATGAGAAATGGAAGTCTATTTTTTTTGGAAGGATTTTTCAATGCCAGTCCGTAATGTAGGACATTTAACTTATTTTATATGATAGCGCGATAAATATCGGAAGCGGGAATTATTATTATTAACAACAAATAAATGTCAAAATTAGTTACCTTACAAAATATAAGTTGATAGTAATGATCCCAGTTTCCAAGAAATGATAATTTTTTGCATACGATATAGGGGCTAGCGAAAAATGAAAATAACAAAGAAGTTTTGAAACCAAATATCGAGAAAGATAATTAATAACATTTCCATTATTTTTCAACAACAGTTTGTTTGACATGATGCTAAGCGAAATAATTAAAAACAACTAAGGGAAAACTTGGTTTAAACTCGGCTTTATAAGAAGCAAGCTCTGTCTGTTCCGAAAGAATGCTTCAGTTAAGAAAGTTTTTGTTGTACAGTAAACATAGATAACTTATTAATTAAACTGTCAAAGTAGACGTCTATTAAGTATATATGTAGTTATAATAGATAATACACACAAGTTTAAGGTCGAAGGATGATTTCATTACGGCACTTTTTGGACACACCAAATTAATTATATGTAGTGCACCAAACTTGGTTTGGTGTAACTATTACTTACTCCTTATGACCACATGATTCTAAATCTAACAATAAAGATTTTGCACTAGGTACCGAAAGTTAAACGTACATTTAGCTAACTGGTATTGTAGAAAGTTTCTACCGGAATCTATAAGTGGAATAAAGGCATGTGCATATAATTTGCTATACTAATATTAACATATTCTCCAAAGCAGAAAGCAAAGGTACAAAATTCGTTGCAAGATTAAATGCATTTCTTACTTATTTCATTTCCAATTGCTAATACTCTTGTATTTAACTTCATTTTCACATTTCTGGGTATCGAACCTCTGATTTAATAATTATATGTAAAGTTACATGTTAGATACTCTCAAGATTATTCTTCAATATTTCAGATGATTATTAGAAATTGGTTTGTAGTGACTCCATGATAATATTGCATTTATTTTTATCTTTAGTCAAAGTATGAAACTTCCAAGTGCACTGAAGTTGCGAATTGTAAATTACTAAAGTGCAAACATACACAGAAGCATTGATCTTCTAGCCCATTCCTACATTACATTACAGAGCATGCTAATGAAAAATGTGTGTGAAAATACATTTAGCAATCACTTTCATAAAATTAGACTTGATCAATGTTTGTATTACATTGAATTCTATTAGAATTTTCCGACACAAATGTTTACTATTAAACAAAAATTAAGGTTTAATAAAAGAGTAGACGAGGTGTTATTCGTGTAGTCGTGTAAACCGGTCTTTGTCTCCATTTACGCGTCCGGTTTACACTACTTAATGATAACACGTCATCCACTCTTTTATCAAACCCCAATAATAACATATTTGAATAGCTAACATCATAAAGCAAAACTTATTTTGAAACAATAAATGGTTACGCCTTTACATGTACTACTTGCGTATCAACGATTACTGATGGACCTATAGCTCAAGCAGGAATAGTTTAATAGTTATTCCTTCATTAACAGTGTGTGCATAATACTGATATAACATGAAACAGAAATAGTTAGTACCTGCCATGCAGATGCGGAGTTAGGACTATTATTTGACTTATCAGATCCATTAGATAAGTTAGCCATGAGATCGCTCAGTGCTTCCTGAACGTGCATTATCACATTCATCCCTGTGTCTGATTGGTGATGAAGAATGATCTATGTTCTGAGATTGCGAGCTGTCAAAGTGGTGGTGCGATTGGTGTATACCCACCGTATTAGTAGAACTATTATATCTGGGACTGTGTTGCGGTAAGGATTTGCTATAACTGTGCTGTTGTTGCGTTTCAATTTGCTGGCGTTCTACTACTGATAGTAAACCACTATCTACGGTATCTACATCTCTGGAAGGTGACCGAACTACATGTCCTAGGGGGTTAGCAGCGAGTATTGATGCGGCCGTTGAATCTGGGTTCTGTAAGTACAGTTGAAATAAATATAAAACGCGTAAAACTAGAATATATTTAATCAGTCTTTAGCTACACAAGTTTGACCAAGTCAATATCTGTACGTTGATTGATTAACGTTACTGCTACAGCACATCTTAATTCTAAAATATAGACTACAATCTCCAAACTGCAAATCAATAACACATTTTAGTTTTATGTGCAGAATTTAACCGCGTTTTTAACAAACTCTAGTTATCAGTAACACGTTTAATTCAAGTGAAACCTACAGTTTATATTGTAATGCAGTAGAGAAGACGGGTGTGAAGATAAACAAAAAATGTAATTGGACTTTTATCGTATGTATGTTATTTTTATCAACTTTAATTACATTCATACTTGTTATACTGGGTGATTCGAAAAAAATAGGGCTGTTGAATTTTAAGAAAATTTTTTTCTAGTACAGTCTCTACACTTACCCCGCTAACCTAACGCAATGAATGTACATATGTCCATATTCATCTTTGAAGCCACGTGAACAACGTGAAAAACATTCACATTCGCAACCTCCTCCGGCCACAGGTCTTTACGGTATAAGTGTAGAGCCGATTTTAGTTGTTAGTATTTACTAAAATGTGGTATGTAATTAGTGGCGTGCAATGGTATCTTTACTTACACAACGATACTTATCTTATAACACTACCTCTAAAAGCAACTGTTTGGAAAATACCACTATTCGTTTTAAAACAAAACGCTAAAAGAACAGAGAGAACTTAAAAACTATGACAATAAAATACCTAAAACACCACGTGGCGGTGATGGAAAAATTAATTTATAATTAATAAATTTAGTGGTATCAATCTCATTCATTTTGCATAGGTCGGTATAAGATCCACACCGCTAGTTTAGCACTGGTTTAAAAAATAAATTTTACCTGTTCATACTTCTTATGCGCTTTTTGTATAGCGACGAACGGCCGTTCGTTTCTACTAATAGTAGAATAGCTAGTTTTAGTAGTGTTATAGGAAGCAGTGGATCCTGGTGAAGTGGGATTCTTCGTGTTAATGTGTAATGGTATCATAAATTCTTCATCGTCGTCGGCAAACGCTGTAGTATCGCTCGTATATCCATCCAGTCTATGGCTGGCAGTCGGTCGCATATGACGGGATTGTACATTTCTCAATTCAGACATCAGTAGGATTTCATGTTGACGTTCTTCTCTGAGTTGCATTTCTTTTCGTTCTTTCAGTTTCTGTTGCTGGCGCTGGAGCCATGTTAAGTTGTTGCTGCTGTTACTTGTAATTGCTATGTTTGTCGATGGAGACGTACTGTATCTGTAAATAGAAAGACACATGTAGATATATCTAGAAATATGTAAATGCAGAAAATTGATTCTACATTATTGTTGTATTATTGGTTAACTGCAACCGTATTTATTACAATGTAAGTTGAACATTTGTGGTAACACTGTAGATATTCATCTGCGTTGGGTATATTATTGGCTTTGACATGTTGCTTTAGTTGGGGTTTAACATCACTTAAATGTAGTGACACAGCGGTACGAAGTGTACAGTGAAAACC